>OY979456.1:2500-362610 GCA_963855545.1 Ethmia dodecea
CCTAACCTAACCTAACCTAACCTAACCTAACCTAACCTAACCTAACCTAACCTAACCTAACCTAACCTAACCTAACCTAACCTAACCTAACCTAACCTAACCTAACCTAACCTAACCTAACCTAACCTAACCTAACCTAACCTAACCTAACCTAACCTAACCTAACCTAACCTAACCTAACCTAACCTAACCTAACCTAACCTAACCTAACCTAACCTAACCTAACCTAACCTAACCTAACCTAACCTAACCTAACCTAACCTAACCTAACCTAACCTAACCTAACCTAACCTAACCTAACCTAACCTAACCTAACCTAACCTAACCTAACCTAACCTAACCTAACCTAACCTAACCTAACCTAACCTAACCTAACCTAACCTAACCTAACCTAACCTAACCTAACCTAACCTAACCTAACCTAACCTAACCTAACCTAACCTAACCTAACCTAACCTATGCGGTAATAACAGCAGGACGCACGACTAAGGCGAAGGAAAGGGTCACATTGCATTCGGTCGTGGTGACAGCCAAGGATGAGACGGAAACGAGCGATCAGGTGATAGAAAGGATACGGACAGCAGTAAAAGCAAAAGACGGAGGAGTCGAAATTGATAAGGTAAGGAAAACCAAAGACCAAAAAGTCGTACTCAGCTGCGGAAGTCTCGAGGCGAGGAAGCGAGTAAAGGAAAGACTGGAAGAGGCAAAGGACGTCCTCAACGTGGAAGACATGAAGAACAAGGACCCATTGCTAATTCTTAAAGATGTGCTGGCTTGCCACAGCAATGATGAAATTATCAAAGCTATAGGCAGTCAGAACAGCGATGTGCTTCATGGCCTCGACGATGAGGATAGACACATGGTCGTCAGATACAGGAAGCGCACGAGAAACCCACATATGGCGCATATTGTGCTCTCAGTCACCCCCAAGATATGGAAGCGAATGCTGCACAAGGAGAAAGTAAGAATTGACATACAAAGGGTGCGAGTCGAAGACCAATCGCCACTTGTGCAGTGTTCGAAATGCCTGGGGTATGGCCATAGTAGAAGGTATTGTAAGGAGGAAAAGGAGGTATGTAGTCACTGCGGAGGGCCGCATGTCCGGGATAGGTGTGACGCAATGCAAGCGGGAAACCCTCCGAATTGCGTCAACTGCCGTGATGCGGAGCTGCCGGCAGCGCACAATGCGTTCAGCGCGGGTTGTCCTATCCGTCAGAAGTGGGACAGCATAGCGCGAGCCCGCGTTGCGTATTGCTAAGGGCACCCCGACGGTAAACACAGTAAATGGCACCCCTCCAGAAATGAAGTATACCATACTACAGGCCAACCTGCGCAGAAGCAAACTCGCCACAAACGAGATACAGATCGAAGCCACCGAAAGGAAAGCTGCCATAGCACTCCTCCAGGAGCCTTACACTGGCATGGGGGGTAAAGTCAATGGACAAAGGGGGACCAGAGTCTACCAATGCACTGGACAAGAAGAGGGAAAGGTCAAGGCAGCAATAATGGTTTATGACTCGGACCTTGACGTTGAGCAATACCCGGACCTCACAACAAACAACATAGTGGTTGTAAGGATTCAAACCAGTGACTGGTGGATGATCGTCGTGTCCATGTACTTCGAACCGAATTCCCCCATTGGGCCCCACATAGAGCACCTACATAGAGTAATCAACGCGTTGGGGACTAGCAACTTCATTGCCGGTGGAGACGTAAACGCCAAAAGTATCTGGTGGGGTAGTAGGCATACCGATGTAAGAGGAAACGACCTAATAGGAGCTCTTCACGAGAAAGGTCTACACGTGCTCAATACGGGAAACAAACCTACTTTCGAAGTAGCGAGAAACGGAGCTGTGTGCACTAGCGTTGTAGACATAACGGTTTGTTCGCAAGATATGCTCGATAGAGTGACAGACTGGAAAGTAGAGGATGGACTGTCAACGTCGGACCACAACGCAATTATTTTCAAAATTAAAAACAAAAAAAGTAAAGGCAAAACAATAAATAGAACAACTAGAATATATAACTCAAGAAAGGCAAACTGGGACCAGTTTAATGATAAAATGGCCCAGTTCACAATAGAAAATAACCTAAATACCAACGCAATAGAAAATATAGACAATACAACACATTTGGACGAGACAATAAATACATACACGGAAATAATAAATAAAACGTGCAAAGAATCAATACCTACAAGAAAAGATAAACACACACTTACCATTCCGTGGTGGTCCGATGAGTTGGCAGCCATGAAGAAGAACGTCACTACTTTGAAGAGAAGAATCCGATGCGCAGCGCAGACCCGTAGACCCGTAGTAATCGAAGAGTACCTGAAAGAAAAAGAGAAGTATGAAACCGCAGCTAGAGCAGCACAAACAGAAAGTTGGAAGAGCTTCTGCCAGAAGCAAGACAGGGAAACAGTATGGGAGGGGATATACAGAGTAATCAAACGCACTGAAAACCGGGCAGAAGATCTCCCACTCAGGAAGGACGGAGTAACTCTCTCCCGAGAAAACTCAGCCAAATGGCTAGCTGAGAGGTTTTACCCTGGGGACGCCGAGGAGCAGGACAACCCTTTACACCGGCAAATTAGGGTGGAGGCAGACCAGGTGAACGTGCGGACTCATGGCGAAGTCCACGACCCACCGTTTACCGAAAGAGAGGTCCTAGTAGCGGCCCACAGCTTCAACCCTAAAAAGGCACCGGGTGGCGATGGACTGACGTCGGACATATGCTTGCGGGCCATAGAGAGCGACCCAAACATGTACCTGGCGCTAGCTAATAAATGCCTACAGCTAGGGCACTTCCCTTCCATCTGGAAGAAAGCCACGGTTGTCGTGCTCCGCAAGCCGTCACGCCAGGACTACACGGACCCAAAGGCATACCGCCCAATCGGACTGCTACCCGTGCTGGGGAAAATCCTGGAAAAAATGCTAATTCGGCGGCTCAAGTTCTATATAACACCTGACATCAGCAAGAACCAGTTTGGCTTCATGCCACAAAGGAGCACGGAGGACTCCCTCTATAACCTAATGAACCACATCCAAAACCAGCTTGCACAACGCAGGATGGTCACGGTTGTGTCATTGGATATAGAGGGAGCCTTCGACAGCGCCTGGTGGCCGATGATTAGGATTAGACTGGCGGAAGCGGGATGCCCAGTAAATCTTAGAAGACTTGTTGACAGCTACCTCAGCAATAGAAGCGTTGAACTACGGTATGCCGGAGCGGAGGTAAACAGAATCACACAAAAAGGCTGTATACAGGGGTCAATAGGGGGTCCCATCCTCTGGAACCTCCTACTGGATCCCTTGTTAAAAGAACTAGAGAGAAGGGAACTCTTCTGCCAGGCGTTTGCAGACGATGTGGTGATCGCGGTGGACGGGGACACGGGGCTGGAAATCTCAAGGAAGGCAAACGCTGCCCTTGAACATGTGTGGGAGTGGGGAGTCACAAATAAGCTAAGGTTTGCACCTAGCAAAACTGGTGCCATGACAGTAACCCGCAAGCTGAAATACGACGCACCACTCCTGACCATGGGTGGGCAGCCAATCACCAACGTAAACGAGATGAAGATCCTGGGACTGACAATCGACCATAAGTTGACATTCAACACCCATATCAACAACGTCTGTCGTAAAGCCCTCGACATAGCTAAACAGCTGAATAGGGCCGCTAAAGTCAGCTGGGGTCTAAACCCCGAGATCGTTCGGGTCATATACACAGCAGCCGTCGAACCAATTGTCACATATGCGGCGGCGGCTTGGGCACCAGCGGCCGGCAAACTCGGAGTGCGTAAGGGGCTGGCGGCGGTTCAGAGGGGTTTTGCGCAGAAGCTCTGCGGGGCGTACCGTACAGTCTCGTTGAATTCTGCCCTGCTGCTTAGCGGAATACTCCCCCTGGACCTCCGTATAAAGGAAGCAGCAGCACTCTACGCCGCGAGGAGAGGAACGACCACGGCACTTCCATGCGACAGGGAGATGGATCTGGCTGTGGATTACACGGAGAACCCGCACCCGGCACGGCTCGCCAAAATGGACTTTGTTCAATTGCACGATCGCAGGGAGGTCGACGAACACAACGTGCAGGAGGTGCAGATATACACCGACGGAAGCAAGATTGACGGCGGGGTTGGGGCGTCACTCTCCATCCGGAGTGGAGACGCCGAGATCAGGGCCGTCAAGCTTAGCCTGGCCGCGTACTGCACGGTGTATCAAGCCGAACTTCTGGCTATCCACCGAGCCACGTGCGAAATCATAAAGAGAAGAGAAAAGAGCTACGGGATCTATAGTGACTCCAGGTCTGCGCTGGAAACAGTAGCGAATCAGGAGTCGCTGCACCGCCTAGCCTTCGAAACACGGGAGAATATAAGGAAAGCCTTGAGCCAGGGCAAAGCTGTGTCCTTGTTCTGGGTCAAGGCACATGCAGGCCTCCCGGGCAACGAGCGCGCGGACGAGTTAGCGAAGGAGGCAGCCTCTTCGTCACGGAGGAAGTCTGATTACGACAAGTGTCCCGTCTCATTCGCCAAGAAAAGCATACGTGCTGAAACGCTTGGCGAATGGGCCGAGAGATACGATTCCGGAACGACGGCCTCCGTGACGAAGATGTTCTTCCCAGATGCTATAACAGCCTACAAGCTGGTCCGAAAAATAAAGGTGGCAGGACTGCTCACGCAGGTTATGACGGGGCACGGTGGGTTCTCCGAATACCTGAACCGATTCAAGTGTAAGGAGAACCCATCGTGTATATGCGAGCCCGGCGTGGCCGAGACTGTGGCTCACCTCCTAATTGAATGTCCCACCAATAGCCGGGAAAGGCACGAAGTTGAACAAGAGACCAACACAAAGTTGGAGGTTGAGAGCATAAGTGCGATGTTAGCAAACAGCAAAACAAGAGACATATTTCTTACATACTGTCTAAAAGTAACAGCAAAAGTAGTACGACGAAACAAAACGACTTGACCGATGAACTGACTATACTATATTGAGAGCTCAATGGTTTTGTTAACAGCATATAATTATTACCATTAAATTTATTGTAACTTATTATATTAAGAATTAGAGTAAATAGGAATTGTAAAATAGGGTAGAATACATATAAGTCAAAATTGTAAATTACTATAATTAGAGTAAAATAATATCAAGAATAAACTGTTGTGATAGATTATAGTCAAAATGTATATATTGTAAGAAAAGAAAACGAAATAAAGAAATATTTGTTAATAAAGAGAACCCCAAACCCTCCTGTGTAATAATAAAGAATAAAACAATGAAAGTAGAAGAGATTATGATAGGTAAGATGAAGGAAAACCAAGTAGATAGACAGAGTAAATAGAATCAGAGAGAAAGATTTGATGGATGCAAGAAAGAACATGTATGAAGAATGAAAGTACGAGAGGCATAAAAGCGAGAACTGGTATGAAAGTAAAACTAGCAATAAAAAGGTCTCTGATAAAGTCAGAGGTAAACGGTATTTAAAAAAAAAAAAAAAAAAAAAAAAAAAAAAAAAAAAAAAACCTAACCTAACCTAACCTAACCTAACCTAACCTAACCTAACCTAACCTAACCTAACCTAACCTAACCTAACCTAACCTAACCTAACCTAACCTAACCTAACCTAACCTAACCTAACCTAACCTAACCTAACCTAACCTAACCTAACCTAACCTAACCTAACCTAACCTAACCTAACCTAACCTAACCTAACCTAACCTAACCTAACCTAACCTAACCTAACCTAACCTAACCTAACCTAACCTAACCTAACCTAACCTAACCTAACCTAACCTAACCTAACCTAACCTAACCTAACCTAACCTAACCTAACCTAACCTAACCTAACCTAACCTAACCTAACCTAACCTAACCTAACCTAACCTAACCTAACCTAACCTAACCTAACCTAACCTAACCTAACCTAACCTAACCTAACCTAACCTAACCTAACCTAACCTAACCTAACCTAACCTAACCTAACCTAACCTAACCTAACCTAACCTAACCTAACCTAACCTAACCTAACCTAACCTAACCTAACCTAACCTAACCTAACCTAACCTAACCTAACCTAACCTAACCTAACCTAACCTAACCTAACCTAACCTAACCTAACCTAACCTAACCTAACCTAACCTAACCTAACCTAACCTAACCTAACCTAACCTAACCTAACCTAACCTAACCTAACCTAACCTAACCTAACCTAACCTTTTTTTTTTTTTTTTTTTTTTTTTTTTTTTTTTTTTTTTTTAACCAGGGAAAATGCATTACTGCATACGCACCCGACCCGGGGGGGCCGGGGGTTATGTGGGGCTCTGCAGCCTAGTGCTGCCATACCCACTAAAAACCCTGGTGTGTTCCTCCTCGCCGCTTCGGACCCAGCCATGGCACCGCGGTTGTGCATCCGCAGCTGGGTCACGGCCGCCCGCAACACCTTGCGGGGCCTCCTCGAGGGGGGGTCGAGCGAACCCCCCCCTATCTCCGCTTAAGGCGCCCCGGAACACCAGGGGCGCCTTCCAGCACGGGACCTCTCTACGCGGGTGACGGATCCCCCGATCACGTCACCCACAGGTCCCCTCAGGGCGGTTGGTAGTAGGCGGCGTAGGCCCGCCTACCTCGCCCTTGTCGCCTGCGGCGGATAGGGAGCGCGTCGACATCGTCTTCCCGCTCCCGCTCCGCCGCCTCCTTCTGCGACATGACTTCGTCACAGAAGGAGGCGACCGCCTGCCAGGCCTGCTCACTGCCGATCATGGCGTTGACCATGTTCGGCAGTGTCAGAGCCTGCACGCCGATGGCCGCGGACAGGGCCGCGCGAGGGACCGCCCAAGCGGGGCACTCCTCGCGCGTGTGTCGTGCCGTGTCCTCGGCCATCCCACAATGGTGGCACGCCGTTGACGGCTCGCGGCCCACCACCTGGCACAGATACCTCCCGAAGCAACCATGCCCGGTCAGCATCTGCACCAAGCGGTAGGTCAGCGGGCCGTGCCTACGCCCCAGCCAGTCTTTGAGGACTGGCCGGACGGCGGCCACCAGATCCCCGGCTCCTCCGGGGACCTCCAACCGAGCCGTCCACTTCCGCAGGAGGACCTCCTCTCTCCAGCGAGCGACCTCCAGCGGATGGAGACGGCTCCCCTCTCGTGCTCGCCAATACACCGCCGCGAGTACCTCGGCCTCGAGGTCCCATGGCGGTGTTCCGGCGAGCACGCACGCGCCGTCGAAAGCGACGGTGCGGTACGCCCGAGCCACCCTCAACGCTATGACCCGCTGCGGACGTCGTAGCAGGGGTCTGATGCGAGCGTAGAGGGTGTCCGCCCATATTGGCGCCCCGTAGAGCGCCATGGAGCGTACCACGCCGGCGTACAGCCGACGGCAGCTCCCCCCTGGCCCCCCCAGATTGGGGAGGAGCCTCCCCAGCGCTCCGGCTGCGGCCACCAAACGTGGGGCCAAGCGCCGGAAGTGCTCCGCGAACCCCCATTTGCCATCGAGGACGAGTCCCAGGTACTTCATCGTCGACCCGATGGCAATAGGGGTTCCGCCCACCACAATCCTCGCCCCCGGAGGTGGTGCACGCCGGGGCCCATGAAAAAGCAGGGCCTCGGACTTACTCAGCGCCACCTCCAGACCCAGCGCCCGGATGCGGTGGACCACCTGGGCAACCGCTGCCGTCGCCAGCACGGTCGCCTCCCGGAGGGTGCTGCCTCGGGCCGCCACCAGGGTGTCGTCAGCGTAGCAAATCACGCTGACCCCCGGCAAATTGGCCCCTCGCAGCACCTTGTCGTAACCGATGTTCCACAGGAGCGGTCCAAGGACCGACCCCTGTGGAACACCGCACGACATTGCCCTCCTCTCCTGGCGGACTTCGGTCGGGTAAGCTACTGCTCGCCCGACAAAGTAGTCTGCCAGGACCCTCCTGAGGTACTGGGGTATATTGTGATACCCCAGCCCCTCCACCACGGCCTCCCAGGGCAGGGTGTTAAACGCGTTAGCGATATCTAACGATACCGCCAACAACACCCCGCCCTCCGAGACCGCCTCCTCGGCGAGGTCCCTTAACCGCGCGATTGCGTCCACGGTCGACCTCCCGCACCGGAAGCCGAACTGCGCGTCATGCAGATCTGGCCCCCCGTCCCTCAAACACTCGGCGATGCGAGCAGCGAGCACACGCTCGAAAAGCTTGCTCGCCTCGCCGAGTAGCACAATGGGACGGTAGGCCGACGGCAGTTCGGGGGGGCGCCCGTCCTTACGAAGAAGGACGAGCTTGCCCGTCTTCCACGTGTGGGGAAATCGACCCTGGACCAAACACGCGTCCATAAGGGACCTCACCCATCCACCCATTTCCACCGAGGCGAGAACCAGAACTCGCCCCGGTATCCCGTCCTGCCCGGGGGCGGTTTTCCTCGACCGGAGTCTCTGGATCGCCGCCCCGAACTCCTCCTCGGAAATGGGTGGAATCACCTCCGCCAATTGAGGCCCATTGGCGGCCACGGAGGGCGGTGACCAGGCGTTCCTCTGCGGGAACAGCGTGGTCACCACCCTGTCCAGGAGCTCAGGCTGGAGACTCTTGGTCAGAGGGGGTGCCCAAGGCCGTAGCTTTTTTCGCACGACCTTGTACGGCTTCCCCCACGGATCCCTATTGAGAGTCTCCAGCCACTCCTCCCACGCCGACTCCTTGGCTCTAGCAATGGCCACCCGCAGAGCCTTGCAGGCGGCACTGTAGGCCAAGTAGTCGGCGTCCTCCCTGTTTTGGTCTCGGACCCTCCTCCTCCTTCCATGGGTGTACTGGCGTCGCGCAACGACACACGCTCGACGCAAGTCGCGGAGCTCTGCGCGCCACCAATACACCCTTTGACGCGGAGGGAGCGGCTTCGCTCGGGGCATCGCTGCGTCACACACTCGTGTCAACGCAGCGCCCAGCCGCTCCGCCTCCGCGTCCACATCCGAGACCAAAACATCGCCCGCCACCCAGGCCTCCACAATGGAGGCCTCCTTGGCGACCTCCTCCCGGAGTCGCCCCAGCACCCAGCGACGATCCTCCTGAATAGGGGATCGGGGTTCCCTTCCTCGGGTGGTAATGGACGTGGAGATCTCATATCGGATATAACGGTGATCCGATAGAGTCTCCACGTCCACCTCCACCCTCCATCCCTGAACACGGCGGGCTAGGGCGGGGGCCGCTAACGCAAGGTCCACAATAGACCCGCCCTGTCGCCGCACGCACGTGTTCACCGATCCCCTATTCAGGATCTCCAACCCCATGGACGCTATCCATTCCTCAAGTACCTCGCCCCGCACATCCGTTGCTGGTGATCCCCACGCCATAGATTTGGCGTTGAAATCACCGGCAACTAGTACGGGGTTGGGGTGTACTTGCCGAATCAAAGTCCCGACCTCAAAAAGCCACTGCTCAAAGAGGGCGAGACTGCGATTCGGGGAAAAGTACACCCCAACGACAGCAACACCGCCCACAACCGCCAAAACGCATCCTCGACCCTTCGCTACCTTTTCGAAGGGCGAGGAGCCACGAGCCGCCGGGGCGATGATTGCCACCGAGTCCTCACGGTCCCCAACCCAGTCGGACTGGGGGGGGACAAAATAAGGCTCGGCGACCACTGCAACATCGATCAACCACTCTGCTATGCTCTGGACTAACGCGTCCTGAGCACCGCGAGAGTGGTTGATGTTTGCCTGCAGGTACCTGAGGATAGCCATTAATTGGAAGCGTCCATCATCTCCGCCACTGGGTGTTGGGGCAACTCAGTCGCCCTCTTCTTCCTCTTACGCCTTTTACGGGCCTTCCGACCCGTCTTGGTGGCCGCGTGGGAGCCGCAACCCTTTCCCAAACGGTGCGCCGCTGGCTTGTCAGCAGCGGCGCACAACGGGCAACGCGGCTCATCAGCCGTGCAAAACACTGCCGTGTGGCCGGGCTGACCGCAGCGGTAGCACAAATTGCTGCGGTCAACCCCGGTGCACTTGGAGCCGAAATGACCCAGCTCCAAGCACCGATAACACCGGAGTGGCTTGTGTTCCAGCAACGCAACGCGTGCTGAAACCCAGCCCACCCTGAGCCGGCCACTGTCGGTCACTTTTTTGGCCACCGCCACAGGGCAGCTTAGCCAGAGTGATCCAGTACCGGATGGGCCTCGTGTTACCCTTCCGGATCGGATCACCCCCACAGGGCAGCCGCTCTCCGTCGCGACCGCCGCCACCGCCTCTTCCACGGACACAGAGTCGTCCAAGCCGGTCAAGCGCAATTCTGCGCACTTGATCGGCCTGGCGACCCGCACCGTTTCGGGGTCCAGCACCTCCCGCAGCTTCTCTGCGAGAACGTCAGCCTTAGGACCGCACTCGGTGCCCAAAACTTCATACATTCGGGCACCGGTGCCCGCCACCTTGAACCGCATCTCGGTGATGCCAAGAGCCTTCACGTCTACTCGACGTTTGGCCTCCGTCATCACCGAGTCGTACGTCAAGCCCTTCGCCGCGGCTCCTGGCTGCAAAGTAATTGTAATTGCAGCCGAGCTGGGAGGGCGAAGTGTCGGCTTCTTCCTGGTGGGAGCTGACGTTCCAGCACCTCTTTCTGGCACCTTTGCACCCCGAGCGGCAACGGTGCTCCACGACACATTGAGCGACGGGGGTGCCGGGGGTAATGGCCGCGGCTGTCTAACCTGGGCCGCCTCTCTAGCAGCCATGGTTTTTCCTCCCCTACCCTTCCTTTTCCGCTGCGACGCAGTGGAAGTGCCTGCTGGAGTAGGCGTGGGCTGGGAAGCCACCATAGTTGGGACGTGCTGGGCCATGCCACCTGCAGGAGTGGTGGGCTGGGCCTTCTCCATGTCCTGGAGCGCCCGCAAAAGTGGGGAGTCCCCAACAGCCACCGTGCCCCGTCTTCGGTCGGCGGCCAATGGAGGCCGGACACGCGGCTCGGGCAGGAGACGATCCTTGAGTCCCTCAAACCGCGCACTCATCATGTCACCCACCTGACGCATGACTGAGCGCGTGAACTCCTGCGGATCGAACCCCTCCACTGGCGCTGCTGGTGCTGGCGTCGGCGCTTTGTTGGCGGGAGCCCTGGGCTCTACCGGCGCGCGCCTCATCTCCGCCCGCATCTGCTCCACCTCTTTTCGGAGCTCGGACAGCTCCGACTGCAGACGGCTGTTATCCGCCTGCAGCTTTGCTGTCTCCTCCGAGGTGGATCGCTTATGCAGCACCTCCACCGCCTCCTTGATGGCCGTTGCAGCCTTATTAAGGGCACTTTGGAAAGTGCCCTTAAGGTGACCAGACTTCTTGGAGACCTTACAGATGACCGCCACGCTATCGAGGACCTGCTGGTTTAGGTCAGCGGCCGACGGACCCTCCGCAAAACCCGTCTCGGCTGGACGGGTCACTCGCGTGTCGAGAGTGTTGCGGACCATCTCCGCGACCTCGTCCTCTGCCACCAGGTGTGATTCCTGCCGCCTCTCTGCGAGGAATTGAGCAGAGAAGCGGCCCCTTCCTCGACGTGCAGTAGGCACCTTAGAAGCCGGCTCCGGGTCACCGTCGGAAGCGGTCTCAGACCCGGACCGGCTCCTTTTTCTGCGGTCTTGCCAAAACCTCAATGTCAATGGCATGTCTATGTCGGGGAGGGACTCCATCGATCCCCGGGACGCCCGGTCGGAATCAGATCCCGACAAAGCGGTGCCTGTCCCGGTAGGGCTCCTCCTCAATCTTGCTCCGGTGTTCATGCAGTTGTCATTGGCTCGGACGCGCGCCATCAGGGCACGCGTCTTCGCCACCATTTCGTCAGATCCGTTCAGTTCGCAGTTTTCGTCGGTTATATCAATCGGGCCATAGTTGCCCCCCCCAGAGTACGGTGGGGCGGCCGGCGAGCTGCAACTGCTCAGGGAATCCTGAGAAGTTGCAGCAGGCCGAGAGGGATTCTCCGGCAAAGCCGGTACCCTCCTGGGGTAGTTACATTTGGACTGTGGCTCCATCTCCAAAACTTCACGGAATACACTCCCCACCGCCTTTTCAGGGAGGACGCACTTTTGGGAGGGGTATTTAGTGCCCCCCCAGGCTTGCACTAGCCCTTGATGTGGTTATACCGCCACGGTTCGGTGTGGGAGGATAAAGGCTGGGGCGTGAATGAGCGGAATACTCCACTCATTCCAGCCCAATCCCATATCCCCCCCTTGAGGTAGTCTCAGCCGTGACTGGAGAATGGACACAGAAAGTCTGCGTCCATTTGCCAGCCCCGTTGCCCAGGGTGCGCCACGAGGAGGCGACTACCAATGCACCCCAACCTAACCTAACCTAACCTAACCTAACCTAACCTAACCTAACCTAACCTAACCTAACCTAACCTAACCTAACCTAACCTAACCTAACCTAACCTAACCTAACCTAACCTAACCTAACCTAACCTAACCCAGTTTTCCGCTTCAGCGCTCGCCGCGTGAGCACGTGTTTGCTTTTCGCTCCACGTTAAAAATTCCTAAAAATAGGAAAAGTCGCGAAAAGTGCAGTGAATTTAGTGTCAAAGTGAAGTGTGAAGTGTACTCTTTCCGATGTGAGGAGTTTTGCCTCCTGGAGGCGGCTCATGCTGGAGGAATAGACTGATGAAAATACCACGTGAGTAATAAAAACTTTCACTTACCTGAATCTTCTTTGTCTGTGCCTACCGTCCCCTGCTGCCATCTGCTTCGCTCCACTATGTCGAAGTCGTCGAGATCCGAAGGTGACTTGTCACTGAAGTTCGCGGTCTCCAGCACCGGAACGTTTTCGACCGCGAGCTCCGACACCAAAGGGATTAGGAGGAAAGCGCTTCTTAGGAGCGCCTCACAAACCCAACCAACACCTGCTACGGTAGAAGCAAAAACCCTGCACAAGGACCCGCCAACGCCGACTGATGAGTCACCCGAAATTTCGCCGGTCTCTTCGATCTCGGACCCGGCGAACCCGATGAGCACTATGCCCGCATCAGCCAATCGGCTATTCCAGGAAGGGAAGGCCCAATTAGAGATGTCAGGCAATCTGAAAAGTAGCATCAAGGACCAAGTCCTAGCTTCCCTTACTGGACTATTCGAGATTGTGTTGAGGCTAAGTGAATCGCGCCAAACCCTACAGCAACAGCTGGAAAAAGCGCGTACACAAATAAGGGAGGAGTTGCTCAAAAAGGAGAGGGAATACTCCGCGAAGCTCGGAGAGTTGGCGGGCTCAGTCCGCGAGTCCGATGTCCGCGCACCTGTGGCCGAAATCCTGAAGGAAGTTAAGGCGCTGAGGCAGATCGTCATCTTTGATGTGGCCGAGACTCTGACTCCAGTAACCAAATCATCAGACGCCAAAGTGGAGAAACTTCTTTCCGAAATGCAGGATCTTCGCCAGGCCGTGGACCGCCACGCAGCCGCCGCCTCAACACGGACGCCGGGCGCGGAGGAGGCTCGACCACCCACCATCGTGACATATGCCGGTATCGCTGCACGAAAACCCATGCCGAAACCGAAGCATACCATCATTGTTTCGTCATCGGATGATCGGGACACCAGCGAGGAAGTGCTCACCAAAGTCAGAGCCGTCGTGGATGCCAGGGCGAGCGGGATGAGGATTGACAGGGTTCGAAAGGCGAGAAACCAGAAGGTGGTACTTAGTTGCGAGACAAAGGAAGAGGTGAACAATATATCGCAGAAGATAAAAAACTCGGACAAAAAATTGCAGGTAGAAGAGGCCAAAAACAAAAATCCGTTGTTAATTATCAAAAATGTTTTGTCATACAACACCGACGATGAGATCATTGCATCATTGAGGTCCCAAAATAAAAATCTGTTAGTGGATGTCCCCGAAGACCAAATTGTGGCCACCGTTAGGTACCGCCGAAAGGCCCGAAACCCGCATGAAAGCCACGTGGTCTTGCAGGTGACGCCAATCTTATGGCAAAAGTTTGTAGAGGCGGGTAAAGTGCACATTGATATGCAGCGGTGTGTGATCGAGGATCAGTCACCGCTGATTCAATGTTCAAAGTGCCTTGGCTTTGGGCACGGCCGCAAAATATGTAAACAACCAGCTGATCTCTGCAGCCACTGCGGGGGACCACATTTGCGCTCAGTATGCCCCGTGTGGGTAACTGGCGATGTCCCAGCTTGTAGAAACTGCAGTTCAGCGAAATTGGACAATGTTGAACATAATGCTTTCGACAAAATTTGTCCAATCAGAAAGCGGTGGGAATCCATAGCTCGATCGAGCGTAGCATATTGCTAGGGTTCTCCTTAAGCCTAGGGCATTGCTCACCATCTAAAAATAAAATACAAAAATAACAAATTGTTATATAAGTTAATATACAAGGTGTACATAGTATAACAAATAAAATATATATCTATAGAACATCCTAAATATGTAAAGTAAAAAATGAATAACAAAATAAAATTCAAGAATAACAAATTGTTATATAAGTTAACATACAAGGTGTAAAAAGTATAACAAACAAATTATATATTTATAGATCATCCTAAATAAGTAAAGTAAAGAATGAAAAGTGAAATTAAATTTGAAGATAAAATAACCAAGAAAAACTTAGAAAACCAATTAGTTGTATAGAAAAGAAAAGAAATATGTACGTTTATATGTATATGTGTGTGTACGTGTGTATAGGTATGTGTAGGTATGTATGTAAGTATAAATATATAAAAATATAATATAATCATTATTTAATTAATATTTATAACATAATAACTATACACCTTCAGTGTTATTTACAGAGGTATAATTTAATAGGACACAATGTGCGGAATGCAGTAATGGCATTAAGTACATTGTTAAGTAAGCCAACGTATCCTAATGAAACCCATTTATACAGTTAGTATAAATGGTAATGTATTATAGTAAAGTTAACTAAGAACTCCCTGACGATGTAAATATGATTAAAATATGAAAAGATATATAGGTGATGTGATGTGTCACATACACACTATATAACGCAACAAATGTTAAAAATAACTCACTACATACTATTATATTTTGAAAATATAATAGCGTGGTGTCACTTGTTAAAATAAGGGAAAGTAACTAGTATTGTGTAAATATAGGCACTTAGATTTAGTTAAAACAATGACTGTAAGTATCTAATAATAGTAATATGAGTAGATATATATAATATACGATGAGCATAAGATACAAAATATATATTATAAAAAAAAAAAATAAAAAAAAAAAAAAAAAGTACAGAAAAAAAAAAAATATATATATATATATAAATATATAGTAAAAAAGAAAAAAAAAAAAAAAAAAAGTTATATAAAAAAAAAAAAAAAGTAAAGTACAAGATACATAGATATAGTAAGATTTATAGTGAAATAGATAAAGCTAGCCCAGAATATATGTAACAATGATAAGAATACATAGTATAAGAAGTTTACCGTAAAAGAAGATATAAATGTAATAATATAAGTAGAAAGTAAGTGAAACAACAACCGTCGCAAAATATTGTATAGAAGTCTTTTAGAAGAAACATGAAAATAGTAGTCTAGAATAGAAGTATATAAAGACAAGTGTGTACTAAATAATAAGAGTAAATGCAAGTGTAAATAAGGCGATAGGAATAACACAAATGTAAATAGACAGAAATCAAATTCGATTGAATATTGTGTCGATTAGCAAATAACGGCTCATAAAAAGTGCCAGTTATAATAGTGTACTTTGTAAAAACGTCTCTGACCACCATGTTAGAGGAGAAAAACCAGTAAGGCAAAACTCAATTAAAAAAAAAAAAAAAAAAAACCTAACCTAACCTAACCTAACCTAACCTAACCTAACCTAACCTAACCTAACCTAACCTAACCTAACCTAACCTAACCTAACCTAACCTAACCTAACCTAACCTAACCTAACCTTTTTTTTTTTTTTTTTTTTTTTTTTTTTTTTTTTTTTTTTTTTTTTTTACCAGGGAAAATGCATTACTGCATACGCACCCGACCCGGGGGGGCCGGGGGTTATGTGGGGCTCTGCAGCCTAGTGCTGCCATACCCACTAAAAACCCTGGTGTGTTCCTCCTCGCCGCTTCGGATCCAGCCATGGCACCGCGGTTGTGCATCCGCAGCTGGGTCACGGCCGCCCGCAATATCTTGCGGGGCCTCCTCGAGGGGGGGTCGAGCGAACCCCCCCCTATCTCCGCTTAAGGCGCCCCGGAACACCAGGGGCGCCTTCCAGCACGGGACCTCTCTACGCGGGTGACGGATCCCCCGATCACGTCACCCACAGGTCCCCTCAGGGCGGTTGGTAGTAGGCGGCGTAGGCCCGCCTACCTCGCCCTTGTCGCCTGCGGCGGATAGGGAGCGCGTTGACATCGTCTTCCCGCTCCCGCTCCGCCGCCTCCTTCTGCGACATGACTTCGTCACAGAAGGAGACGACCGCCTGCCAGGCCTGCTCACTGCCGATCATGGCGTTGACCATGTTCGGCAGTGTCAGAACCTGCACGCCGATGGCCGCGGACAGGGCCGCGCGAGGGACCGCCCAAGCGGGGCACTCCTCGCGCGTGTGTCGTGCCGTGTCCTCGGCCATCCCACAATGGTGGCACGCCGTTGACGGCTCGCGGCCCACCACTCGGCACAGATACCTCCCGAAGCAACCATGCCCGGTCAGCATCTGCACCAAGCGGTAGGTCAGCGGGCCGTGCCTACGCCCCAGCCAGTCTTTGAGGACTGGCCGGACGGCGGCCACCAGATCCCCGGCTCCTCCGGGGACCTCCAACCGAGCCGTCCACTTCCGCAGGAGGACCTCCTCTCTCCAGCGAGCGACCTCCAGCGGATGGAGACGGCTCCCCTCTCGTGCTCGCCAATACACCGTCGCGAGTACCTCGGCCTCGAGGTCCCATGGCGGTGTTCCCGCGAGCACGCACGCGCCGTCGAATGCGACGGTGCGGTACGCCCGAGCCACCCTCAACGCTATGACCCGCTGCGGACGTCGCAGCAGGGGTCTGATGCGAGCGTAGAGGGTGTCCGCCCATATTGGCGCCCCGTAGAGCGCCATGGAGCGTACCACGCCGGCGTACAGCCGACGGCAGCTCCCCCCTGGCCCCCCCAGATTGGGGAGGAGCCTCCCCAGCGCTCCGGCTGCGGCCACCAAACGTGGGGCCAAGCGCCGGAAGTGCTCCGCGAACCCCCATTTGCCATCGAGGACGAGTCCCAGGTACTTCATCGTCGACCCGATGGCAATAGGGGTTCCGCCCACCACAATCCTCGCCCCCGGAGGTGGCGCACGCCGGGGCCCATGAAAAACCAGGGCCTCGGACTTACTCAGCGCCACCTCCAGACCCAGCGCCCGGATGCGGTGGACCACCTGGGCGACCGCTGCCGTCGCCAGCACGGTCGCCTCCCGGAGGGTGCTGCCTCGGGCCGCCACCAGGGTGTCGTCAGCGTAGCAAATTACGCTGACCCCCGGCAAATTGGCCCCTCGCAGCACCTTGTCGTAACCGATGTTCCACAGGAGCGGTCCAAGGACCGACCCCTGTGGAACACCGCACGACATTACCCTCCTCTCCTGGCGGACTTCGGTCGGGTAAGCTACTGCTCGCCCGACAAAGTAGTCCGCCAGGACCCTCCTGAGGTACTGGGGTATATTATGATACCCCAGCCCCTCCATCACGGCCTCCCAGGGCAGGGTGTTAAACGCGTTAGCGATATCTAACGATACCGCCAACAACACCCCGCCCTCTGAGACCGCCTCCTCGGCGAGGTCCCTTAGACGCGCGATTGCGTCCACGGTCGATCTCCCGCACCGGAAGCCGAACTGCGCGTCATGCAGATCTGGCCCCCCGTCCCTCAAACACTCGGCGATGCGAGCAGCGAGCACACGCTCGAAAAGCTTGCTCGCCTCGCCGAGTAGCACAATGGGACGATAAGCCGACGGCAGTTCGGCGGGGCGCCCGTCCTTACGAAGAAGGACGAGCTTGCCCGTCTTCCACGCGTGGGGAAATCGACCCTGGACCAAACACGCGTCCATAAGGGACCTCACCCATCCACCCATTTCCACCGAGGCAAGAACCAACACTCGCCCCGGTATCCCGTCCTGTCCGGGGGCGGTTTTCTTCGACCGAAGTCTCTGGATCGCCGCCCCGAACTCCTCCTCGGAAATGGGTGGAACCACCTCCGCCAATTGAGGCCCATTGGCGGCCACGGAGGATGGCAACCAGGCGTTCCGCTGCGGGAACAGCGTGGTCACCACCCTCTCTAGGAGCTCAGGTTGGAGACTCTTGGTCAGGGGGGGTGCCCAAGGCCGTAGCTTTTTTCGCACGACCTTGTACGGCTTCCCCCACGGATCTCTATTGAGAGTCTCCAGCCACTCCTCCCACGCCGACTCCTTGGCTCTAGCTATGGCCACCCGCAGCGCCTTGCAGGCGGCACTGTAGGCCAAGTAGTCGGCGTCCTCTCTGTTGTGATCTCGGATCCTCCTCCTCCTTCCGTGGGTGTATTGGCGTCGCGCAACGACACACGCTCGACGCAAGTCGCGGAGCTCTGCGCGCCACCAATACACCCTTTGACGCGGAGGGAACGGCTTCGCTCGGGGCATCGCTGCATCACACACTCGTGTCAACGCAGCGCCCAGCCGCTCCGCCTCCGCGTCCACATCCGAGACCACAACATCACCCGCTACCCAGGCCTCCACAATGGAGGCCTCCTTGGCGACCTCCTCCCGGAGTCGCCCCAGCACCCAGCGACGATCCTCCTGAATAGGGGATCGGGGTTCCCTTCCTCGGGTGGTAGTGGACGTGGAGATCTCATATCGGATATAACGGTGATCCGATAGAGTCTCCACGTCCACCTCCACCCTCCATCCCTGAACACGGCGGGCTAGGGCGGGGGCCGCTAACGCAAGGTCCACAATAGACCCGCCCTGTCGCCGCACGCACGTGTTCACCGATCCCCTATTCAGGATCTCCAACCCCATGGACGCTACCCATTCCTCAAGCACCTCGCCCCGTGCATCCGTTGCTGGTGATCCCCACGCCATGGATTTGGCGTTGAAATCACCGGCAACTAGCACGGGGTTGGGGTGTACTTGCCGAATCAGAGTCCCGACCTCAAACAGCCACTGCTCAAAGAGGGCGAGACTGCGGTTCGGAGAAAAGTAAACCCCAACGACTGCAACACCGCCCACAACCGCCAAAACGCATCCTCGACCCTTCGCTACCTTCTCGAAGGGCGAGGAGCCACGAGCCGCCGGGGCGATGATGGCCACCGAGTCCTCACGGTCCCCAACCCAGTCAGACCGGTGGGGGACAAAGTAAGGCTCGGCGACCACTGCAACATCGATCAACCACTCTGCCATGCTCTGGACTAACGCGTCCTGAGCACCGCGAGAGTGGTTGATGTTTGCCTGCAGGTACCTGAGGATGGCCATTAATTGGTAGCGTCCATCATATCCGCCACTGGGTGCTGGGGCAACTCAGTCGCCCTCTTCCCTTTCTTCTTTCTCTTGCGGGCCTTCCGGCCCGCGCCGGCTGCAATGCTGGTTTTGCAGCCCTTCCCCAAGCGGTGTGCCGCCGGTTTTTTAGCGGCGGTGCACACTGGGCAGTTCGGCTCAGTGGCCCTGCAGAAGACTGCAGTGTGACCGGGTTGCCCGCAGCGGAAACACAGGTTGCTACGGTCAACTCCGGTCGTACATTTGGCCCCAAAGTGGCCAGGCTCGAGGCACCTGAAGCACCTTAGGGGCCTGGGCTCCAGCAGTGTGACGCGTGCTATCACCCAGCCAACCTGGAGCCGGCCACTTTCCGCCACCTTTTTAGCAGTTGCCACTGGGCAACTCAGCCACAGCGCACCAGCTCCAGATGGACCACGGGTGATAATACCCGACCGGATTGCTTGTGGCTCACAGCCACCCACTTCCGCGACCGCCGCTACCACTTCTGAGACACAAGCAGTGTCATCCAGGCCCGTCACACGCACTTCGGCACATTTGACTGGCCTGGTGACACGCAGTATCCCGGGGTCAACCATCTCCCTCAACCGGCCAGCAAGGGCGTCAGCCTTTTTGGCGCACTCGTCGCCCGAGACCTCAAACATTCGGGCGCCGGTGGCCGCCACCTTGAACCTTACGCCGGAGATGCCGAGAGCCTTGATGTCTATGACATCTTTGGCCTCGGTCATCACCGAGTCGTAGGTGACACCCTTTTCTTCAGCTCCCGGTTGTAAGGTCAGAACGACCGCAGCCGAACGAGGGAGCTGAAGGTTTGGCTTCTTCTTGCCCTTCGGAGGGGGGGGAACCGAAGCTCCTGTGCGCCTAGGGGCAGATGTAGTGCCTCTCCCTGCCACAACGTTCCACGCCTCATTTTGAGACGTGGGCGCATGTAAGGGCCGTGGCTCTCTGGCTTTTTCTGCTTCTCTAGCAGCCAGGGTCTTATGTCTCCTTCTCTTTTTCTTTCCCCCCTTGGTCCCTCCGGAGGCGGAAGAGGTCCCTGCTGGTGTGTGGGCCTGGGGCTGGGTAGCCGCCTTGGCTGGGGCCCGCTTCGCCGTTCCGCCTTCAGGAGCGGGAGGCTGGACCGTCTCCTGCCTCTGCATGGTTCCTACTTGAGGAGGGGGCTGGGGCACGCGAATCTGTGCCCGTGGACCACTCACAGGAGCTGAAGGCCGTACAGCCTCTGTGCCTCTACTCCGGTCGGCCGCCAGTGGAGGTCGGACGCGCTTCTCAGGCAGAAGTCTGTCTTCAAGCGCGTCGAACCGTGCGTTCATCATGGTCCCCACGTTGACCATGACTACCCGCATTACCTCCTCCAAGTCCGTCCTAGGTGTCTCCGTTGGGCGGCTGATTATAGGGGATCTCGGTGTGGGAGCAGTGACGGCAGGTGCGCGAGGCTCCCGCTGTGCTCGCCACAAATCGGCCTGCAACTCCTCCACAAGCTTCCGTAGGTCAGACAGCTCAGACTGCAGGCGGGTGTTGGCCGCCTGCAGTTTGGCTGTCTCCTCCGACGTGGACCGCTTGTGCAGTACCCCCACTGCCTCCTGGATACTGGCTGCTGCCTCGTTAAGGGCACCTTGAAACGTGCCCTTGAGATTACCGGACCGTTTGGACACCTTGGTTATCATCGCCACGGCATCCAACACCTGACGGTTTAGGGCAGCAGCCGACACCTCCGAAGGATCCGGCGGTGCATCAGTCCTGCGGGTTACCTTGGAGGCCCGGCTTTTGCGGACCATCTCCTCCACCTCATCTTCAGCATCTAGGCACAGCTGCTGTCGTCTTTCGGCCAAAAATTGGGCCGAAGAGCGACCGCGCCTGCCTCGCCGAGCGGTTGGAACTTTGGCAGCTGGTTCCGAGTCACCGCTCACAGCGGTCTCAGTGCCGGACCGGCTCCGTTTCCGCCGGTCTTGCCAGAACCTCAATGGGGTCTCGCGATCCGTAACGGATCCCAGGGTCATAAAACTCGCGCTATCGGAATCGGATTCCGACAGCGCGATGTTCGACCTGAAAGGGTCCTTTGACGCGCCAGGGTCTGTGGTCTCGGTGCACGCCAACGGGGCGCGCACCGAAACCTCCGGTAAATCGTTGTCCAATAGAGTGCCATTGTCGTCGTGTGAATCAATCTCGTCAAAGTTGCCCCCCCCAGAGTACGGTGGGGCGGCCGACGCACCACAACTGCTCGGGATATCTCGAGCAGTTGCAGCAGGTCGAGAGGGATTCTCCGGCTGGGCCGGTACCCTCCTGGGGTAATTATATCTTTGCTCTGACTCCATCTCACAAACCTCACGGAATACGCTCCCCACCGCCTTTTCAGGGAGGACGCACTTTTGGGAGGGGTATTTAGTGCCCCCCCAGGCTTGCACTAGCCCTTGAAGTGGTTATACCGCCACGGTTCGGTGTGGAGGGATAAAGGCTGGGGCGTAAATGAGCGGAATACTCCGCTCATTCCAGCCCAATCCCATATCCCCCCCTCGAGGTAGTCTCAGCCGTGACTGGAGAATGCACACAGCAAGTCTGTGTCCATTTGCCAGCCCCGTTGCCCAGGGTGCGCCACGAGGAGGCGACTACCAATGCACCCCAACCTAACCTAACCTAACCTAACCTAACCTAACCTAACCTAACCAATACCAAACCTAACTTATCCCAAACCTCGATTATCCCAAGCCTCACTTATCCAAAACCTCACTTATCCCAAACCAAACCTAACCTAACCTAACCTAACCTAACCTAACCTAACCTAACCTAACCTAACCTAACCTAACCTAACCTAACCTAACCTAACCTAACCAATACCAAACCTAACTTATCCCAAACCTCGATTATCCCAAGCCTCACTTATCCAAAACCTCACTTATCCCAAACCAAACCTCACATATCAAGCGATAAGTTAGGTTTAGTTTTGGTTAGGTTTGAGATTTTTTATGAGGTTTGGTTCATGTTAGATTTTTTTTTTTTTTTTTTTTTTTTATACTGTTTTCCTCTGAAAGGGTTCAGAGACCTTATTACTACTATTTTTCACTTGCATACCAGTTCTCGCATTTATTCCTCTCGTACTTCCATTCCACATACTAGTTCTTTCTTGCGTCCATCTTTTCTTTCCCTCTGCTTCTACTGATTCTATCTAACTATTTTGTTTTCCTTCATCTTTTTATATCTACCTCTCGTCTTTCTTATCTTAATTATGTTTCAGGGGGGTAAGGGGTACATTTATCAAATAATTTTATTCACACTTTGTACAATATTTTTCTTGATTTATATAATTTCTTATATTACTATTCTGTTTTATTTTAGTTCCTTATTTATTTACACATATAAAAATATCAATTTCTATACATTTAATATTATATACAGAATCCTTTCACTTTATTATAAATATTTATTTCTATAGTACAGGTCAAAAAATTTCTATTAAATAATACAGTTACTTTTTCTTAAACTTACTAATATTATTTTCACATCTTGCCTTCATGTTAGATTTGGAATAGGTTAGGTTAGGTTAGGTTAGGTTAGGTTAGGTTAGGTTAGGTTTTTTTTTTTTTTTTTTTTTTAAATACTACTCTCCCCGCTTTTTGGCAGGCCTTTTTTATTGCTACTATTTTCTCTTTCATTCCAGTTCTCTCTTTTATGCCTCTCGTACTTTCATTCAACATCCTGTTTCTTTCTCACATCCATCATCTTTCTCTCTTTCCATTGTGGGTTTCAATGCTAATATCCTATCCTACTGTTTTCCTTCATCCTTTCCTGATCTATTTATTTTTCTCTCTTGGTCTTATTCTCTTTAGTGTACACAGGAAGGATTGGGGTACTTTATTTAACATCGTCAAATTATGAATTCTTATTTCTATTGTTAATCTAATTTTACATTGTTTCTTATATAGATTTCTATTCTTATACAATTTTTCTAATATGATAATTTTACAATTTTACAACATTTTTTAATATACAATTTAATATTACAATTTTAGATTTCTTTTACTATTTACATTTTTAAAATACAATATACAATACAATACAATATAAATTCAATTTCCATATAATATATCACAGTAGGTTACACATTTAGTTATTTATGCTCATTAGTGATCTCCCCCTTCGCGCTCCATTTTTATCTCCTCTTATGTTAGGTCTTATTCCTACCTATTACTATTTTAGCAACAGTTTCACAATACCTTATGAACGGCCTTCTTTCGTTGTTATTTGCCACTATTTTATGTATATTTTCTCTATGTAGAGTGGTGTCTATCTGTTGTGTTATGTTGTGTCTCTCATTAGCGTGCACTGGACATTCCAGTAAGATATGTATAATGTCTTCATTCGTTGTAGTGTCACAGACGCATGACGGGTTTCCCTTGCACTTAAATCTGTGTAAGTACTCTGAAAACCCGCCATGCCCTGTTAGGACTTGCGCTATAGTTGGGTTCATAACCATTTTTCTCACCGTTTTGTATGCGTCCGTGCTGTTAGGGAAAAACAGTTTGGTGACCGCTGCTGTCGTCTCTGTTGTGTATCTGGTGTTCCATTCGTCAAGCGTGCACTTACGTATATGTCGCTTGACGAATGAAACAGGGCACTGGTCGTAGTGTGCTTTGGATTTAAGCGTGAGCGCTGCTTCCTTCGCCAACTGATCCGCTCTCTCGTTCCCAATCACCCCGACGTGGGCCCTTATCCAGTAAAGGGAAACAATCTGCTCGTTATCCCTTAACTGTTGCAAGTTCCCTTGAATCGCCTTTGTGATTGGATGCGAGGAGTCAGGATCTTGTAGCGACTGTAAGGCTGATCTGGAGTCGCTCAAAATCACCGCCTCTGCCTTCCCTTTGCCTAAGATTAGTTCGGTTGCCTGAAGGATTGCGTACAGTTCCGCTTGGAAGACAGTGCAAAATGGTTCCAGTTTGTACTTTTGGGTAAAGACTTCTTCCTGCCCCTCCCAGCCTGTCAGGGCGGCTCCAACTTTCCCCTCCAACTTGCTCCCATCCGTATATATTCTTACGCCTCCCTCCTCCATACGTCTTTCCTCTTCCGCGTTTTCCAGGCAACCGAACTTCAGCTCGATGTTTGTAACGGGGTGGTTAGCTTTCATAAAGCTGACTTTCTTCTCTACTTTCCTGTCGCCTAAAACCTCCTGGGGCTTACCTCTCCTTGCTTCATAAAGGAGGGCTGCTTCTCGGACCCTAAGGTCAAGTGGAAGCAACCCGGCCAGTATTAGCGCAGAGTTCAGAGAAACTGTTCTGTACGTTCTCCCAATTTTTTGCGCAAAGCCCCTCTGGACTGTATTTAAAATCTTTCTAATTTTTATTTTCTGTGCCGCTTTTGCCCATACACTCGATGCATACATAATTATGGGTTCTATTACAGAGACATAGATGGTTCTGATAACCTCCGCCTGCAATCCCCAGCTTAACTTTGCCGCTCTTGTTATCTGCTTGTATATGTTAAGGGCTTTCTTGCAGACGGAGGCTACGTGGCCGTTGAAAGTTAGTTTATCGTCCAAAAGCAGACCCAGTATCTTCAGCTCCTTCACCATTTCAATGTCCGTCCCTCCCATGTTCAGTCTTGGGGTGTCGTACTTCAGTTTTTTGGTAATAACCATCGCCTTGGTTTTTTGAGGCGCGAAGTTCAGTTTGTTTGACTTCCCCCAGGCCTGAACAAGAGAGAGTGCGGCATTCGCTCTAATCTCTACTTCCGAGCCGTTTTCCCCCTCGACGATAAGGACAATGTCGTCTGCGAAAGCTTGGCAGTAAGTACCATTCGAGGACAGCTCCTCAAGCAGGGGGTCCAATATGACGTTCCAAAACAGGGGGCCGCCAATAGAACCTTGAACGCAACCTTTGTTGGTTCCTTTCGTGTGGCATTCTCCTGCATACCGGACCGTAACCGTTTTATCCTTGAGGTAGCTGTCCACCAATCTCCTCAGGTTTATTGGGCACTCCATCCCTTGCAGTTGGATCTTTATTGCGGGCCACCATGCGTTGTCGAAGGCTCCCTCTATGTCCAGCGAGATCAAGGTCATAACCTTCTTCTCCTTCAGATTCTGTCTGATCCGCTGGGTCCTCGATAGAGGGAGTCCTCGGTGCTGCGCTGTGGCACGAAGCCATATTGCCGTGTGTTCAGCTTGGGGAGGATGTGCCATTTTATTCGCCTAACCATCATCTTCTCGAAAATTTTCCCCATCATCGATAGGAGACCTATCGGCCTATACGATTTCGGCTGGGTATAATCGGCTTTTCCTGGTTTCCTCAGCAGGATGATCGTTGCGTTTTTCCATGGGATCGGGAAATGTGATAATTCCAGGCACTTATTATACAATGCTAGAGCGACCCCCTTATCAGTTAGTATTGCCGCGCTGCAAATGTCTGCCGTTAATCCATCCTGACCCGGTGCCTTTTTGGGGTTGAACGATCCCACTGCGTAGCTCAGTTCAGCTTCAACGAACGGGGGGTCCCAAGTATCATCTTGGTTGCCCTCGGTCGTTTTGGCCGCCTTGTCTCTCGTTTTTTGGTGTGTTTCATTCTCTCCCTCAGCAGTGTCTTCCGGGTAGAAGGTTTCCGCCAACAATTGCACTGACTTTTTTGGGCTGACTGATTTGCCGTCTTTAGTCATAGGTAGGTCCTCGTATTTTGCGCTGGTTCTTCCAATCACTCTATAAATTCCTTCCCTAACCTAACCTAACCTATTCCAAATCTAACATGAAGGCAAGATGTGAAAATAATATTAGTAAGTTTAAGAAAAAGTAACTGTATTATTTAATAGAAATTTTTTGACCTGTACTATAGAAATAAATATTTATAATAAAGTGAAAGGATTCTGTATATAATATTAAATGTATAGAAATTGATATTTTTATATGTGTAAATAAATAAGGAACTAAAATAAAACAGAATAGTAATATAAGAAATTATATAAATCAAGAAAAATATTGTACAAAGTGTGAATAAAATTATTTGATAAATGTACCCCTTACCCCCCTGAAACATAATTAAGATAAGAAAGACGAGAGGTAGATATAAAAAGATGAAGGAAAACAAAATAGTTAGATAGAATCAGTAGAAGCAGAGGGAAAGAAAAGATGGACGCAAGAAAGAACTAGTATGTGGAATGGAAGTACGAGAGGAATAAATGCGAGAACTGGTATGCAAGTGAAAAATAGTAGTAATAAGGTCTCTGAACCCTTTCAGAGGAAAACAGTATAAAAAAAAAAAAAAAAAAAAAAATCTAACATGAACCAAACCTCATAAAAAATCTCAAACCTAACCAAAACTAAACCTAACTTATCGCTTGATATGTGAGGTTTGGTTTGGGATAAGTGAGGTTTTGGATAAGTGAGGCTTGGGATAATCGAGGTTTGGGATAAGTTAGGTTTGGTATTGGTTAGGTTTGAGATGGGTTAGATTTTTGATTAGTTAGGTTTGATATGGGTTAGGTTTGTGATATGTGAGGTTTGGGATATTATGTTTTGGAATAGGTTAGGTTTGGGATGTGTGAGGTTTTGAATAGGGTAGGTTCAAGATAAGTGAGGTTTGAGTTAAGTGAGGTTTGGTTCAGGTTTGGTTTAATATAGGTTAGGTTAGGTTAGGTTTATTTGAGATGTTACGTTTAGGATATTTGAGGTTTGGAAAAGGTTAGATTTGAGAGGATAGATTTGGGATAGGGTAGGTTCGAGATAAGTGAGGTTTGGTTCATGTTAGATTTGGAATAGGTTAGGTTTGTGATAAGTGAGTTTTAAATTAGTTGAGGTTTGGGATGTTAGGTTAGGTTAGGTTTTGAATAACTTCGATCTAAGATAAGTGAGGTTTGGGATAGGTTAGGTTTGAGATTGGTTAAGTTTTTGATATGTTAGGTTTGAGATAGGTTAGGTTTGTGATATGTGAGGTTTGGGATAGGTTTGGTTGAGGATAAGTGAGGTTTGGGATAAGTGAGGTTCGGGATAGGTTAGGTTTGAGATTGGTTAAGTTTTTGATAATTTAGGATTGATCTCAAACTTCACATATCTACCTATTAGGTTTGTGATATGTGAGGTTTGGGATAGATTTGGTTTGTGATATTTGAGGTTTCGGATAAGTGAGGTTTGAGTTAAGTGAGGTTCGGGATAGGTTAGATTTTTGACATGTGATAGCTTAGGCTTGGGATATGTTATGTTTTTCGCTCTAAGATAAGTGAGGTTTATGATAGGTTAGGTTTGGTTAGGTTTGGCTTAAGATAGGTTTATTTGAGATGTTAGGTTTTGGATATTTGAGGTTTGGAAAAGGTTAGGTTTGGGATAGGGTATGTTCGAGATAAGTGAGGTTTGATTCATGTTATGTTTAGGATAGGTTAGGTTTCAGATAAGTGAGGTTTAAATAAGTTGAGGTTTGGGATATTAGGTAAGGTTTTGGATAGCTTCGGTCTAAGATAAGTGAGATTTGGGATAGGTAAGGTTTCAGATTGGCTAAGTTTTTGATATGTTAGGTTTGAGAGATATTAGGTTTGTGATATGTGAGGTTTGGTTTGGGATAAGTGCGGTTTGGGATATGTTAGGTTTGGGATAAGTTAGGTTTTTGATAAGTGAGGTTTGGGATAAGTGAGGTTTGAGTTAAGTGAGGTTTGTTATGTATTCCCTCTAAGACGCATTATTAAAAATACATCTATAGAGGCGGGCCTTATGGCATACTATGCTTTAGTGCAATCAAGATTGGTTTATGGTCTAATATTTTGGGGTAGCACCGTGGATCTTACAAAAGCATTTAAAATGCAAAAACGATGTGTGAGAGCACTAGGAGGCATTACTCAAAGAGACTCGTGTCAACCGCTTTTCAAAAAATTTTGTATTCTCCCCTTACCATGTCTTTATGTAACAGAAGTAGCAATATTTGTAAAGAAACATGAGTATCTATTCCATAATGCTAGTCACAACAGAGATCTCAGAAACAATCATAAACTGATCCACACTTCACGTCACCATACTTCCCTTTGCTCTCGAAGCATATTCTGAATGTCTGTTAACATTTTTTGTTCCCGATTCTTTTAAAACGTTACATGCAGACAAATTCAAGAGTAAGCTCGACCAGTGGCTACTAAAGACATCTTTTTATAGTGTGGACGATTTTTTATGTAACCGGGGAAAGCTATAAGCTAAGCTAAAAATTGTATAGATTTTTTTTTGTATTGTTTTGTTTTTGTTTTTATTTGATAAAGTACTTATTTAAATATGTTTATATAGTGTAGAAGATATAAGGTCCACAATGGGATACACATATTGTTATTTAGCTTGTTTTTGTTATTTTATGCTATTTTTGTTTAATTTTTATAATAAATAATAAATAAATAAATAAATTGTGGGACACAATTCACACACGGTTATTTAGTCCTAAACTAGGCAGAGCCTGTACTATGGGTACTAAACAACTGATAAACATACTTAAATAAATATTAAACGACCAGACACGAAGCCAACAGACATGTTCATGCACACAAATGTTGGCCCCGAGCGGGGATCGAATCCGCGACCTCCGACTCTGAAGGCAGGGTCACTACCGACTGAGCCAACAGGCCCGTCTACCTACCTACTTACCTACTTGTTCGCAAGTTATATTGTATACCATAATATGGTAGACTGTAGAGAGTCCTAGTTTATATTTATTTTAAGAACTTTCGTATGTAACCTACAGCCAAGCAATAAATATTTTTGAATTTTGAGTTACGTTAGGTTTGAGTTAAGTGAGGTTCGGGATAGGTGAGATTTTTGATGTGTGAGGTTTGGGATAGGTAAGGTTTGGTATTGGTTAGGTTTGAGATGGGTTAGATTTTTGATTAGTTAGGTTTGATATGGGTTAGGTTTGTGATATGTGAGGTTTGGGATATTATGTTTTGGAATAGGTTAGGTTTGGGATGTGTGAGGTTTTGAATAGGGTAGGTTCAAGAAAAGTGAGGTTTGAGTTAAGTGAGGTTTGGTTTATTATAGGTTATATTTGAGATGTTAAGTTTTGGATATTTGAGGTTTGGAAAAGGTTAGATTTGAGAGGATAGATTTGGGATAGGGTAGGTTTGAGTTAAGTGAGGTTTGGTTCAGGTTTGGTTTAATATAGGTTAGGTTAGGTTAGGTTTATTTGAGATGTTACGTTTAGGATATTTGAGGTTTGGGATAAGTGAGGTTCGGGATAGGTTAGGTTTGAGATTGGTTAAGTTTTTGATAATTTAGGATTGATCTCAAACTTCACATATCTACCTATTAGGTTTGTGATATGTGAGGTTTGGGATAGATTTGGTTTGTGATATTTGAGGTTTCGGATAAGTGAGGTTTGAGTTAAGTGAGGTTCGGGATAGGTTAGATTTTTGACATGTGATAGCTTAGGCTTGGGATATGTTATGTTTTTCGCTCTAAGATAAGTGAGGTTTATGATAGGTTAGGTTTGGTTAGGTTTGGCTTAAGATAGGTTTATTTGAGATGTTAGGTTTTGGATATTTGAGGTTTGGAAAAGGTTAGGTTTGGGATAGGGTATGTTCGAGATAAGTGAGGTTTGATTCATGTTATGTTTAGGATAGGTTAGGTTTCAGATAAGTGAGGTTTAAATAAGTTGAGGTTTGGGATATTAGGTAAGGTTTTGGATAGCTTCGGTCTAAGATAAGTGAGATTTGGGATAGGTAAGGTTTCAGATTGGCTAAGTTTTTGATATGTTAGGTTTGAGAGATATTAGGTTTGTGATATGTGAGGTTTGGTTTGGGATAAGTGCGGTTTGGGATATGTTAGGTTTGGGATAAGTTAGGTTTTTGATAAGTGAGGTTTGGGATAAGTGAGGTTTGAGTTAAGTGAGGTTTGTTATGTATTCCCTCTAAGACGCATTATTAAAAATACATCCATAGAGGCGGGCCTTATGGCATACTATGCTTTAGTGCAATCAAGATTGGTTTATGGTCTAATATTTTGGGGTAGCACCGTGGATCTTACAAAAGCATTTAAAATGCAAAAACGATGTGTGAGAGCACTAGGAGGCATTACTCAAAGAGACTCGTGTCAACCGCTTTTCAAAAAATTTTGTATTCTCCCCTTACCATGTCTTTATGTAACAGAAGTAGCAATATTTGTAAAGAAACATGAGTATCTATTCCATAATGCTAGTCACAACAGAGATCTCAGAAACAATCATAAACTGATCCACACTTCACGTCACCATACTTCCCTTTGCTCTCGAAGCATATTCTGAATGTCTGTTAACATTTTTTGTTCCCGATTCTTTTAAAACGTTACATGCAGACAAATTCAAGAGTAAGCTCGACCAGTGGCTACTAAAGACATCTTTTTATAGTGTGGACGATTTTTTATGTAACCGGGGAAAGCTATAAGCTAAGCTAAAAATTGTATAGATTTTTTTTTGTATTGTTTTGTTTTTGTTTTTATTTGATAAAGTACTTATTTAAATATGTTTATATAGTGTAGAAGATATAAGGTCCACAATGGGATACACATATTGTTATTTAGCTTGTTTTTGTTATTTTATGCTATTTTTGTTTAATTTTTATAATAAATAATAAATAAATAAATAAATTGTGGGACACAATTCACACACGGTTATTTAGTCCTAAACTAGGCAGAGCCTGTACTATGGGTACTAAACAACTGATAAACATACTTAAATAAATATTAAACGACCAGACACGAAGCCAACAGACATGTTCATGCACACAAATGTTGGCCCCGAGCGGGGATCGAATCCGCGACCTCCGACTCTGAAGGCAGGGTCACTACCGACTGAGCCAACAGGCCCGTCTACCTACCTACTTACCTACTTGTTCGCAAGTTATATTGTATACCATAATATGGTAGACTGTAGAGAGTCCTAGTTTATATTTATTTTAAGAACTTTCGTATGTAACCTACAGCCAAGCAATAAATATTTTTGAATTTTGAGTTACGTTAGGTTTGAGTTAAGTGAGGTTCGGGATAGGTGAGATTTTTGATGTGTGAGGTTTGGGATAGGTAAGGTTTGGTATTGGTTAGGTTTGAGATGGGTTAGATTTTTGATTAGTTAGGTTTGATATGGGTTAGGTTTGTGATATGTGAGGTTTGGGATATTATGTTTTGGAATAGGTTAGGTTTGGGATGTGTGAGGTTTTGAATAGGGTAGGTTCAAGAAAAGTGAGGTTTGAGTTAAGTGAGGTTTGGTTTATTATAGGTTATATTTGAGATGTTAAGTTTTGGATATTTGAGGTTTGGAAAAGGTTAGATTTGAGAGGATAGATTTGGGATAGGGTAGGTTTGAGTTAAGTGAGGTTTGGTTCAGGTTTGGTTTAATATAGGTTAGGTTAGGTTAGGTTTATTTGAGATGTTACGTTTAGGATATTTGAGGTTTGGGATAAGTGAGGTTCGGGATAGGTTAGGTTTGAGATTGGTTAAGTTTTTGATAATTTAGGATTGATCTCAAACTTCACATATCTACCTATTAGGTTTGTGATATGTGAGGTTTGGGATAGATTTGGTTTGTGATATTTGAGGTTTCGGATAAGTGAGGTTTGAGTTAAGTGAGGTTCGGGATAGGTTAGATTTTTGACATGTGATAGCTTAGGCTTGGGATATGTTATGTTTTTCGCTCTAAGATAAGTGAGGTTTATGATAGGTTAGGTTTGGTTAGGTTTGGCTTAAGATAGGTTTATTTGAGATGTTAGGTTTTGGATATTTGAGGTTTGGAAAAGGTTAGGTTTGGGATAGGGTATGTTCGAGATAAGTGAGGTTTGATTCATGTTATGTTTAGGATAGGTTAGGTTTCAGATAAGTGAGGTTTAAATAAGTTGAGGTTTGGGATATTAGGTAAGGTTTTGGATAGCTTCGGTCTAAGATAAGTGAGATTTGGGATAGGTAAGGTTTCAGATTGGCTAAGTTTTTGATATGTTAGGTTTGAGAGATATTAGGTTTGTGATATGTGAGGTTTGGTTTGGGATAAGTGCGGTTTGGGATATGTTAGGTTTGGGATAAGTTAGGTTTTTGATAAGTGAGGTTTGGGATAAGTGAGGTTTGAGTTAAGTGAGGTTTGTTATGTATTCCCTCTAAGACGCATTATTAAAAATACATCCATAGAGGCGGGCCTTATGGCATACTATGCTTTAGTGCAATCAAGATTGGTTTATGGTCTAATATTTTGGGGTAGCACCGTGGATCTTACAAAAGCATTTAAAATGCAAAAACGATGTGTGAGAGCACTAGGAGGCATTACTCAAAGAGACTCGTGTCAACCGCTTTTCAAAAAATTTTGTATTCTCCCCTTACCATGTCTTTATGTAACAGAAGTAGCAATATTTGTAAAGAAACATGAGTATCTATTCCATAATGCTAGTCACAACAGAGATCTCAGAAACAATCATAAACTGATCCACACTTCACGTCACCATACTTCCCTTTGCTCTCGAAGCATATTCTGGATGTCTGTTAACATTTTTTGTTCCCGATTCTTTTAAAACGTTGCATGCAGACAAATTCAAGAGTAAGCTCGACCAGTGGCTACTAAAGACATCTTTTTATAGTGTGGACGATTTTTTATGTAACCGGGGAAAGTTATAAGCTAAGCTAAAAATTGTATAGATTTTTTTTTTGTATTGTTTTGTTTTTGTTTTTATTTGATAACTAGCGGGTGCCCAGCGGCGTTGCCCGCGCGGATCCAGTTTATTCCTGTTCCCGTGGAAATTTCTTAAAATCCCTTTATAGTGGTTGCCTATGACATATATATAAGACACCTACATTACATACCATATTTCAAATAGCGGGTGCCCATAGCGACGTTGCCCGCGCGCATCCCGATTATTCCCGTTCCCGTGGGAATTTACGAATATCCCTTTATATGGGTTGGCTACGATGTATAAGACACCTTCACACCATATTTCAAGATTCTAGGTGTTATCGTTTCAGAGTAGTACGTATTTTTCTTTTTACCCAGTTTTTATATTTTCCCGTGGGAATGAGATATTTTTCTGGAATAAAAAGTACCCTAGATGTTGACCCGGGTACTCAGCTATCACCACATCAAATTTCATCAAAATCCGTCCAGTAGTTTTTGCGTGATGCGTGCACAACCAGACAGACAGACAGACAGACAGACAGACAAAAATTCAAAAAAAATGTGTTTTGGTATCTATATCGATAACTATATACACTACCGTTAAAATTTTCAAAAATATTTAATGTACAGACACGGCCCCGTTAGAGTTTTATTATATGTATAGAAGTACTTATTTAAATATGTTTATATAGTGTAGAAGATATAAGGTCCACAATGGGATACACATATTGTTATTTAGCTTGTTTTTGTTATTTTATGCTATTTTTGTTTAGTTTTTATAATAAATAATAAATAAATAAATAAATTGTGGGACACAATTCACACACGGTTATTCAGTCCTAAACTAGGCAGAGCCTGTACTATGGGTACTAAACAACTGATAAACATACTTAAATAAATATTAAACGACCAGACACGAAGCCAACAGACATGTTCATGCACACAAATGTTGGCCCCGAGCGGGGATCGAATCCGCGACCTCCGACTCTGAAGGCAGGGTCACTACCGACTGAGCCAACAGGCCCGTCTACCTACCTACTTACCTACTTGTTCGCAAGTTATATTGTATACCATAATATGGTAGACTGTAGAGAGTCCTAGTTTATATTTATTTTAAGAACTTTCGTATGTAACCTACAGCCATGCAATAAATATTTTTGAATTTTGAGTTACGTTAGGTTTGAGTTAAGTGAGGTTCGGGATAGGTGAGATTTTTGATATGTGAGGTTTGGGATAGGTAAGGTTTGGTATTGGTTAGGTTTGAGATGGGTTAGATTTTTGATTAGTTAGGTTTGATATGGGTTAGGTTTGTGATATGTGAGGTTTGGGATATTATGTTTTGGAATAGGTTAGGTTTGGGATGTGTGAGGTTTTGAATAGGGTAGGTTCAAGATAAGTGAGGTTTGAGTTAAGTGAGGTTTGGTTCAGGTTTGGTTTAATATAGGTTAGGTTAGGTTAGGTTTATTTGAGATGTTACGTTTAGGATATTTGAGGTTTGGAAAAGGTTAGATTTGAGAGGATAGATTTGGGATAGGGTAGGTTCGAGATAAGTGAGGTTTGGTTCATGTTAGATTTGGAATAGGTTAGGTTTGTGATAAGTGAGTTTTAAATTAGTTGAGGTTTGGGATGTTAGGTTAGGTTAGGTTTTGAATAACTTCGATCTAAGATAAGAGAGGTTTGGGATAGGTTAGGTTTGAGATTGGTTAAGTTTTTGATATGTTAGGTTTGAGATAGGTTAGGTTTGTGATATGTGAGGTTTGGGATAGGTTTGGTTGAGGATAAGTGAGGTTTGGGATAAGTGAGGTTCGGGATAGGTTAGGTTTGAGATTGGTTAAGTTTTTGATAATTTAGGATTGATCTCAAACTTCACATATCTACCTATTAGGTTTGTGATATGTGAGGTTTGGGATAGATTTGGTTTGTGATATTTGAGGTTTCGGATAAGTGAGGTTTGAGTTAAGTGAGGTTCGGGATAGGTTAGATTTTTGACATGTGATAGCTTAGGCTTGGGATATGTTATGTTTTTCGCTCTAAGATAAGTGAGGTTTATGATAGGTTTTTTTTTTTTTTTATATATTTTAATTCTACGACTCCACGGGCTCTAAGCCCATGACTTTTTTATATTTTTACTTCAATTGTTTACTTTTTCTTTCTTTACTTATATTACATACTCGAACTATTACATGCACTTAATCTATTATTAATACATATTCCAATTTACTCACATAGAGATACATAATAATATATATTCGTTTTTTTTTTTTTTTTCCTTTTTCTTTTTCTCTTTTGATTTTTTTTTTATTATTGTTATTTTTTTTTGTCATATAATTTTTTTTTTTTTTATTTATTTATCACAACTTTTTTTTTTATAGGTTATTTTATTAATGTTTGTATATTTTTACTTACAGCTTGCTTCCTCATTTTTACATGTTTACTCATACTGGTTCTGCCTTAATTTATCTTACAAGAATTACATTTTCAGCCTTTTGGTCCCGTTCCCTTTTTTTTTTTTTTTTTGTTTTGAATAAAGATGCAATCCGGGATCACGCGTGATGTTCTTTGCTTATCGCCGACAATGCATCTACCACGACTCCGTCTCTGCTTCGCAGTGCCATCTTTAGATTATATTCGACTATTTTCTTTTTACCTGCTGCCACCGCTCGTTTGATGAATTTGCCTGTCGCATCCTCACTGTCATCTGTATAGTAAGTACAGGTGACAGTGTGGCGCGACACTGCTACGACTGCGTGCGGAACGCTATCATGCAGTTGCAGTTTTGTTGCTGATGTACGCACTATCACCACGTTCTCATATGTCAAACCCTGTGCTTCGTGTATGGTGAGGATGCGCGAGTCTGTACCCGTTCCGTACCCTTTTCTGGACAAGGATGCCTTTTCACCCTGAGTGTGAACCAGGTATAGGGTATTGGTTTGGGTTCCAGATATCTGCGCGCCTGTGTACCTTTTCAGCGACAGGGATTGCGCCTGGGGTCTTGATGAATATATACCGCTATATATTTCGTTGAGGGCATAGGCGACGTCCATTGGGTTTCGGTGCGTACACAACAGTTCTTGGCTGATGTTCGCCACTAAAGTTGGGCGGTTGTAGCGCAGGGCAAAAAGATTTTCACGGTCGATGTATGGTAGTTGGTTTATGTCGCCGATGAGCACAACTTCCGTGACGCCGGTGATCCGTGTGGCCATCACAATCGCTCCAAAGTGGTTCATGAGTGCCTCGTCCACCACTAGTCGGTGGCACTTTTCTTTTTCCGGCTCTCTCAGGCCGTTCACAAGAATTGAGGCCATCGTTCGCACTTTGGTTTTGGCGTTGGCACCAACACGTTGCGCTAACTTCTCCCTTAGATCCTTTGCCGCCTCGGTTGTTGTGGTGACTATGACGTCCCTCTCTGCATCAAAGCGGCGTACCACCCAGGTAGTTTTGGTTAGGTTTGGCTTAAGATAGGTTTATTTGAGATGTTAGGTTTTGGATATTTGAGGTTTGGAAAAGGTTAGGTTTGGGATAGGGTATGTTCGAGATGTGAGGTTTGATTCATGTTATGTTTAGGATAGGTTAGGTTTCAGATAAGTGAGGTTTAAATAAGTTGAGGTTTGGGATATTAGGTAAGGTTTTGGATAGCTTCGGTCTAAGATAAGTGAGATTTGGGATAGGTAAGGTTTCAGATTGGCTAAGTTTTTGATATGTTAGGTTTGAGAGATATTAGGTTTGTGATATGTGAGGTTTGGTTTGGGATAAGTGCGGTTTGGGATAAGTTAGGTTTGGGATAAGTAAGGTTTGTGATAAGTGAGGTTTGAGTTAAGTGAGGTTTGTTATGTATTCCCTCTAAGACGCATTATTAAAAATACATCCACAGAGGCGGGCCTTATGGCATACTATGCTTTAGTGCAATCAAGATTGGTTTATGGTCTAATATTTTGGGGTAGCACCGTGGATCTTACAAAAGCATTTAAAATGCAAAAACGATGTGTGAGAGCACAAAGCATTACTCAAAGAGACTCGTGTCAACCGCTTTTCAAAAAATTTTGTATTCTCCCCTTACCATGTCTTTATGTAAAAGAAGTAGCAATATTTGTAAAGAAACATGAGTATCTATTCCATAATGCTAGTCACAACAGAGATCTCAGAAACAATCATAAACTGATCCACACTTCACGTCACCACACTTCCCTTTACTCTCGAAGCATATTCTGGATGTCTGTTAACATTTTTAATAATGTTCCCGATTCTTTTAAAACGTTACATGCAGACAAATTCAAGAGTAAGCTCGACCAGTGGCTACTAAAGACATCTTTTAATAGTGTGGACGATTTTTTATGTAACCGGGGAAAGCTATAAGCTAAGCTAAAAATTGTATAGATTTTATTTTGTATTGTTTTGTTTTTGTTTTTATTTGATAAAGTACTTATTTAAATATGTTTATATAGTGTAGAAGATATAAGTTCCACAATGGGATACACATATTGTTATTTAGCTTGTTTTTGTTATTTTATGCTATTTTTGTTTAATTTTTATAATAAATAATAAATAAATATATAAATTGTGGGACACAATTCACAAACGGTTATTTAGTCCTAAACTAGGCAGAGCCTGTACTATGGGTACTAAACAACTGATAAACATACTTAAATAAATATTAAACGACCAGACACGAAGCCAACAGACATGTTCATGCACACAAATGTTGGCCCCGAGCGGGGATCGAATCCGCGACCTCCGACTCTGAAGGCAGGGTCACTACCGACTGAGCCAACAGGCCCGTCTACCTACCTACTTACCTACTTGTTCGCAAGTTATATTGTATACCATAATATGGTAGACTGTAGAGAGTCCTAGTTTATATTTATTTTAAGAACTTTCGTATGTAACCTACAGCCAAGCAATAAATATTTTTGAATTTTGAGTTACGTTAGGTTTGAGTTAAGTGAGGTTCGGGATAGGTGAGATTTTTGATGTGTGAGGTTTGGGATAGGTAAGGTTTGGTATTGGTTAGGTTTGAGATGGGTTAGATTTTTGATTAGTTAGGTTTGATATGGGTTAGGTTTGTGATATGTGAGGTTTGGTATATTATGTTTTGGAATAGGTTAGGTTTGGGATGTGTGAGGTTTTGAATAGGGTAGGTTCAAGAAAAGTGAGGTTTGAGTTAAGTGAGGTTTGGTTTATTATAGGTTATATTTGAGATGTTAAGTTTTGGATATTTGAGGTTTGGAAAAGGTTAGATTTGAGAGGATAGATTTGGGATAGGGTAGGTTTGAGTTAAGTGAGGTTTGGTTCAGGTTTGGTTTAATATAGGTTAGGTTAGGTTAGGTTTATTTGAGATGTTACGTTTAGGATATTTGAGGTTTGGAAAAGGTTAGATTTGAGAGGATAGATTTGGGATAGGGTAGGTTCGAGATAAGTGAGGTTTGGTTCATGTTAGATTTGGAATAGGTTAGGTTTGAGATAAGTGAGTTTTAAATTAGTTGAGGTTTGGGATATTAGGTTAGGTTAGGTTTTGAATAACTTCGATCTAAGATAAGTGAGGTTTGGGATAGGTTAGGTTTGAGATTGGTTAAGTTTTTGATAATTTAGGTTTGATCTCAAACTTCACATATCTACCTATTAGGTTTGTGATATGTGAGGTTTGGGATAGGTTTGGTTTGTGATATTTGAGGTTTGGGATAAGTGAGTTTCGGGATAGGTTAGATTTTTGATATGTTAGGTTTGGGATAGGTAAGGTTTGGTATTGGTTAGGTTTGGGATAGGGAAGGTTCGAGATAATGAGGTTTGATTTATGTTAGGTTTAGGATAGGTTAGGTTTGAGATAAGTGAGGTTTAAATAAGTTGAGGTTTGGGATATTAGGTAAGGTTTTGGATAGCTTCGGTCTAAGATAAGTGAGGTTTGGGATAGGTTGATGGTTAAGTTTTTGATATGTTAGGTTTGAGATAGGTTAGGTTTGTGATATGTGAGGTTTGGGATAGGTTTGGCTTGGGATAAGTGAGGTTTGGAATAAGTGAGGTTTGGGATAATCGAGGTTTGGGATAATTTAGGTTAGGTTAGGCTAGGTTTGGTTCATGTTAGATTTGGAATAGGTTAGGTTTGAGATAAGTGAGTCTTAATTACTTGAGGTTTGGGATGTTAGGTTAGGTTTTGGATAACTTCGGTCTAAGTGAGGTTTGGGATAGGTTAGGTTTGAGATTGGATAAGTTTTTGATAATTTAGGTTTGATCTCAAACTTTACATATCTACCTATTAGGTTTGTGATATGTGAGGTTTGGGATAGATTTGGTTTGTGATATTTGAGGTTTCGGATAAGTGAGGTTTTAGTTAAGTGAGGTTCGGGATAGGTTAGATTTTTGACATGTGTACAAATAGTAAACGTAAATCTAATAGCGATGCACGTTAAGTTTGATTCTCATCTATTGCAATAGATGGCGTTGTGCATTTTCTACACCTCGCTATGGTTTCGTTACCGCAGAAGCCTTATAAGTAAAATTAATAATCTTGTAGGCAACCTATTCTTCACCAAATAAAATATCAGCTGGTTAATCCACTTGTTTTATTTGATACTGCACCCTTGGGCACATGCATGGTTGGGATTTGTACACATGTGAGATTTGGGATAGCTTAGGTTTGGGATAGGTTATGTTTTTCGCTCTAAGATAAGTGAGGTTTTGGATAGGTTAGGTTTGAGATTGCCTTGATTTTTTGGGTAAGTTAGGTTTGAGATGGGTTAGGTTTGTGATAAGTTTGGTTTGTGATATTTGAGGTTTGGTATAAGTTTGGTTTGTGATATTTGAGGTTTGGTATAAGTGAGGTTTTGGTTTAATTAGGTTTGGGATAAGTGATGTTTGGTTTGGGATATGTTCAGTTTGGGATATTTCAGTTTTTTGATATGTTAGGTTTGGGATTGAATAGGTTTGAGATAAGTGAGGTTCGGGATAGGTTAGGTTTTTGATATGTGAGATTTGGGATAGTTTAGGTTTGGGATAGGTTAGGTTTGGGTTTTTAGGTTTAGGATAGGTTAGGTTTGAGATGGGTTAGGTTTGGGATAGGTTAGGTTACGTTTTTGATAGTTTTCACAACGGTTGGGATAAGTTTGATTTTCCTTGTTTGAAATATTTCCCACACTGTTATAAAACATAAAAAAAATCATCCTGTCAACTTCATATTTTTTTGATAACATTAATTCGGGTTATCCTTTAGTAACCAGTTGGACTTTATTGTATGCTCATTTTTACGTACTCTTTCTGTTTAAAAAAGAAAAATAACGGATAATTTTAACCTTATATTTTTCATTGAGCCAACAGACGGGCCTGTTGGCTCAGTTGGTAGTGACCCTGCCTTCTGAGTCGGAGGTCGCGGGTTCGATCCCCGCTCGGGGCCAACATTTGTGTGCATGAACATGTACGTTGGCTTCGTGTCTGGGTGTTTAGTATTTATTTAAGTATGTTTATCAGTTGTTTAGTACCCATAGTACAGGCTCTGCCTAGTTTGGGACTGAATAACCGTGTGTAAATTGTGTCCCACAATTTATTTATTTATTTATATTCATAAAAGCGGTTTGTTAACATTTAAAAAAAACTATCTGGTTGGTTTCGTTTTTCATCACAACCTCCTTTTCGACAAGACGCTTTTAACGAGCCACCGCGCTCCCGCCTTGACTTCTGTAACGCAAACAAACAATGAATATTAAAGTACATATTCATACACAATACTTGAACAAATTGTGTATGAATTAAGTGTCGCAATAACTAAACATCTAGTTTATAGTGGTGCCATCGAACAAACAAAAATTTGGTAGATACAGTCAGATTAAATAAATACTTTCTATTTGATCTGAGCTAGGTACCTAGGTATATTTTTTTTCATTCAATCGTCGTGCTTGCCAGACCGATTTAAAAATGAAGTTGGCGCACTGACATGATGACATATTTTCAAATTTTAAAAACTCTAAAATTTTTAAAGCCCGGAACTTCAAGAATTTTGTCCGCTAATGTGGCTTGAAGTTCCGTGCTTGTGAAGTGTCAATATTGTTTATAGTAGTTTTGAAATTTAATTTCTATTAAGCCACCACATGCAAGCATCAACAAATAAATACATAATTTTCAACAATATTTTTTTTAAATTCGTTTTAAGCTATTGCATAGCTTCTATCGAGGGCCTTGAGCGCGGGGACCGAATCCAGAAATTCCGTAACGAAAAAAAACCTCACGCTCCCCACTCTGACGGGCACGGAGGTGTGGCTTGAAGGCCGTGCATTGTCTTACGTCGTTTCTTTTCGGCAGTCTTGTTGATACAAAATGCTATGCAATAGCTTTACCGCGGCAGTCCCCGAGTGCCACACGTCTTTTTTTATTTTTGTTTTTTTTTGTATGTAGGTATGTTACGCAATTATTCCGTCAATTGTGAATACATTTAGAGGATTCTTTTTTTGTTTGGTAAATCATAGGTACTTACTTCAGAGTCTGGTCCCATTTAAATTTTATAGAAATCGGTCAAGCGGTTTTCAAGAAATCAACAAGGCTAAAATTTTATAATCGTTATAATATCTTTGTCGATGATATTTTTAGTGCCGATGCTTCGTTTCAGAGAAAACAGCGGGCTACAGGATTCTGATTGTCCCGCACTTCTAACGTTACTATGTAAAATGTTGAACTTCTATTCTTTCTTTTTCTGTCCTCTACCTAAATATTACAGAAACTTGGTCTCAGAGCAAACGTCCGTTACTGCCTCAACGACCTGATAAGCGAATGCGAATGCCTCGCTATCCCTCCAGGGGTTCATAACAGGGGGACCACGAGTCTGTAGCGGATAATTTTTAGCTTTGAGGTCTAATAAGTCCTGAACTACAAATTCAGAGATGTATTTTTGTGCCTACTACATTCTTATACTACAATAAAATTATTGTAGCTCCAGGGTTCTGATGTCAATAGTTTTTTTTTACTTTTTTCGAGTTCTTTGTTATTTTGTAACATTTCCAAGAAACCTATCCTGTTTGATTTGTTTTTAGAGTACAATGAATGTATAATATTGTCAAGCAATGACCTATTTTCTACTATAAGCGCCTGAACTATTCATCCGATTTTGAATGAAGTGTCAATCGATTTGTTACTGTAACGTAGTGAGGCTTTAGAGGCGTTTCACCAATGGAAACAACTAAATCTCACTTGCTTATTTATTCTTCGCACTATTACAACTATATCAGTCAAGTCAAGTCACATGCAGTGCTGTCATTATATAGGATAGTCTGTTTACCACACAAACAGAAATAAAAAAAAACTACATTTATGTTAAATTACTGATTTTATTTAATCGCTATAATGAACAATACATTCAGATGGCGTAGCCCGGACAACTGCGACGGTTAAGTACAATTTAGCAGAAATATCAACTAAACCAATCTTTGCACGATTGCACGAGTGGCGTGCGACATGCAGAGCGAGGCGGCCACCTATCTATTTATGTACACACGTAAGTACCTATAACATGTACATTAAGGAAAGAGTCAAAAGTATCTACAGAATCGCAGCTAGAAGCGCGAGGGGAAAAGAAGCGCGTTAGATTACTTAGTAGGACGAACATAACAGTAGCAGTTACAACGAAACAACCCCATTCGTAACACAAATTGGTACAACATTTTATTTATAGTAATAAAGGTAATTATCTTATGTAACAATAACTTTTTGGTTAATAAAAAATATATGAAAAACTAAAAATCACAATTTGCGAACGAAACATAAGGACACGCCGAGCGCGGCTGAAGTTCGCGCCCTCGTTGCCGACGCCGCTTACGACTTCTTCCTGCAACCACACAAGCCACATTTTATTAGTGTAGGGGGGTTTTAGCACTGTTCACATTCAGGCGATAGACGAGTTTATAGTCCCTTGTTATTAGGTCATAATTAATAATTTATTTTATAAATGAATTTCGAGTTTGAGTTTTCTACTTTAAAATTTTAATCTACAAATAGACGATTTCTAGAGATAGAGATGGAGGACAGTGATAATGTGATTATGGTGCGGCATTTCTTCGAAGAACGATAAAACCGAGTTGGTGTATAAAGTTAGGGTCGCGCCACACCTGCGGAACTTACGGCGCGAAACTTTCGGTGAACAACATAATTACTTTAAAGTGAAACGTCAATGTATGTTGTTCACCGAACCTTCGGCGCTGGACGTTCCGCAGATGTGGCGCGACCCTTAAACAACGTTATCGCCGATCGTCCCTCGGAACTCACTGGTCGTGGTTGTCGGTGTCGGAGTCGTCGAGCTCCGGCTTGGTGCGGCGCTTCTCGTAGACGAGGATGACGGCGCAGAGCACGAACACCTCGGCGCAGATCCCGAGGAAGGGCCAGAGGGCCGCGTACATGTCCTTGACGCGCAGAGTGGTGCTCGAGGAGAGGCCCTCGCCCTGCGGAGAGCACGTGATCCGGCCCGCGTCCGCCCTGGCCGCCGGCTCCAGCACCAGCTCGGCCTCCGCCACGCCCTGCTCGGACGGCTGCAGCGACACGCGGGAGCCCAACGCCACGCGCACGTCCACGCCCGTCGCGTTGCCCTCGGAGGTGTCGTTCGAGTACGACCACGCCACGGGCGGGTACGGCTTGCCCGTCAGCTGCGGGAGAGTGCAGGTTCGCAATGGTCTCATTTTGACATACAGAATTATTAAACTAAACGACTCAAAAGGTTACTTTTCGCATTTATTTCATTGTTTGTCTGTTCGTGTTTATTTGCAAAAACTACTGCACGAAATTGGATAAGGTTTTCACAATAGTATTGCTGCCCGGTCTACTCAATACGCCGCATAGAAGCCAAGTTATCTACATTATACAACACTAACGGTTTTGCGCGATTTCACTCGCATAGTTCCCGTTCCCAACGGAATACGGGAATAAAATATAGCTTATGTTACTCAGGAATATTCTAGCTTTCCGTTGAAGAAAGAATTTTTAAAATCAGTTTCGTAGTTTTTGAGTTTATTCGTAACGAATATACAAACCTTTCTTTATTAGTATAGATATACAGTGTTATTATAACAGGGTGCGATTGCACGAGCAGCATATGAAATCATATGAACTAACTGGATCATGACCAAGGATACAAGTGCTTCCGTCCTTCCAAGTTCCATTGCGACTGGTATCCATGGTGACGACCACGTCATTCCCCAGCAAGTACCTTGCAGGTGAGCTTGAGCTTCTGCCCCTCGACGACGCTGGTGTCGGGCGGCAGCTTGGCGTGCGTGCGGCCCCGCACCTGCCAGGCGCGGATCCTGCCCGAGACGGAGCACGAGTAGTTGCCGAAGTCGTCCTCGCGCGTCTTGCCCACGGAGCTGAACACGGCCCGCTCCACGCCCCCCGACGCGGTCAGCTTGTAGCGCTCCTTCAGCTCGGGGATGTTCTCCAGCAGAGTGTCGTTCTTCGTCCTGGGGATGAGCAGACTCGTTATGAATGATTCGATGATATTCATGTTTACCAATGAGTTTTTCAAAAACTTACGTACGAGTACATATTTATCACTAGCTCGACGGTGAAGGAAAACATCGTGAGGAAACCCGCAGGTGTCAGAATTAATTCTGAGACATGTGTAAATAGATCCAGTCTGGCGGTGGGCTCACCACCTATCACGTTTTGGGGGCCAATATATATACATATATATATTAACATATATATATATATATATGTTAGAGCTAGGTCAATAGTACGAGAGTTAACTAGCAACATTAATCGGAGACGGAACGCAACATCACATGATTCATCGTTTGAACACCTGCACTTCTTCGGTCGAACACGTGTTACACCCCGCTACTGCAAAATACTATAAAAGATCGAGGCGGTCGCCGCTACGAGCATTCTGTATCGAGACTTCGCGATGAGCGGTCGTTATTGAGAGTCTGTAACGAGGAGTCTACGAGTAAACATCGTTCAAGAGAGGTTGGAGCTTTGCTGTTTCTGGTAATGTCTGTACAATAAGGAGACGATAGCGAGGTATGGGACACTTAGTTGTTTTGTAGGGATCAAGACGTGCTAGTAGTGAATTGTGTGAGCGATCTCTATACGCACTCCCGTGATTCGGTCCGTACAGCCATAGAATGGCAGGATCATGGGAAGGTGGAGGGCGTGTCCCCTTTTTAATCCCACGATGGGGTCTGTGATTACTACCCGCTTATTTAATTAGAACAGCTCACAGATTATTATTATTATTATTTAAGTGTGACGACTGACATCTTTTATTTACCTACTTTGTAGCCTTATTTAATAAAGTGATTGTGTAACTTATAACCAGTTTAATTATGTACTGCCCAGCCCAGAATAGACGCCCACATTAAAATCTTATAAGTAAACCGCTATCGGCCATCCCGAAAACTTCTGATGCGCGGGAGACCTCTGAATATCACCAACGATCACTAACAATTGTCTGATCCGTCACGACACCCAGGGGTCCTCGCTAACATATATATACAGGATGTCCCAGAAGTCAAAGATAAGCCGGAAACCAGCGATAAGCCTAGTCATGAGGGTAATCAGAAAAATATAAAAAAAAATCTATGTTCTTTTTTCAAAATGTTATGAAGGTTTAAAAAAAATCCTAGAAAACGGACACCCTGTAATGAACTTTCTTGTCCCGTGACTGTAAACTTTTTGAATATTTTTTTTCTGTAATGCTATGATGAATAGCCGTGCTACAATTTACAATAAAAAAAAATTACATAACTGCCTCACTTTTAAGTAAAAAGTTAAATTTGTTTCCAACACTGAATTCTAAATAATTACATCAACCAACTTAAACCAGCTGTACTGTAAAAAAAATGTATGGCTACTATTTTGGCAAGTATACTTAAAAGTTGACGCATTTAGTCTAAATTCTAAAATGGTATAAAACATGCTACGTTTTGTTATAGTTGAGGCATGAAAATTTTTTTTCTCGATGAATCCGGATTCTATGCCAATCTAATTTAATGAGGTGAAATGTTGGTAACGCAACCTTCTTTGGTAAATCCAGGTTAAAATCTTTTTGAATGGAGACGGACTCATCATTTTGATTTTTGTTTATTCGTACATCTTTTGTTTATGTCATTTGTTTGATGGCTTTGATTTAAATCCATCTTTCCCAGAAGTAAAGATTCTGGAGTCTGTTGCTTAGATTGTATTTGCGTGTAATTACGAGTTCGTAAAGTGAAGTTATCATGCCAAATAGATATACCGTACAGGAGTACGCCAACATGCATCTTATTTACGGAGAATGCTTATGTAACGCCATGGGCGTGCGGTCCATAGATGCTGATAAGCGCCGCATGCCCTGGGTATTTTTTCCAAAATACATGCAATATATTCAGTACTTTACTATTCTTCACAATTCGCAAATCAACTAATAACGCCACCTTTTGTTTCTAAATCAAACTATTTTTGCTTCCTACTAGCCCCGTAGCGCCGCCACTAAATAGCCATATACGGTTTGCGGCGTAAGCGGGTACTACACCAGCCTACTTCATCGCCATTTTCTCTCTATTCCTAAACGCAAATATTAGACGTCAGTGTGGAAATGTTTCGGAGTGTGCGTGAAATTTTGTATGGGAAATAAGCTCCGCTTTTTCTCAGCCAACCCGATTAGAGGAGTACGGCATAATACGCATCTCTATGTAACGAAAGAGACAGTAGCCCACAGTCGGGTGACTTCGGCGACGTTCGTTAGTTGACGAAGTTCTTTCATTTCGAATAGACCGGAAGTCTAGAATGGGTTATTAATTCATTATGTATTTAATTGTTTATAAGCAGATTAATAATAAATAAACAACTATCTCTATTTCAAAATAACATTTTTCTAATGCAATATTTATTCATTTACACTAAGTGCATTTTTACAGTATTGCTTGTTTGTTTTTTCAATAAAAAGCGTTTTGTCATTTCCTGTCTTCCTGGTTATTGGTCTGTGCTGTCTTCGGGGCATTGCACTTAAAGTTTTTGGCCATATTGTTTTTGTTTTGATACAAGTTACGAAATAGTTTGATGAAATACTTTTTAATATATTGTGAATTCTTTACGAACGAAAGTGAAATAATGGAAAGTTTACGTTGTGATACGTGTAGTGATAGTTTGTGTGCAAAGATTTAAAAACTAACCAGTTTTCTTTAGTGCAACCAGGATTAGGTACCAATTCGATTGAAATTGCACTAAGAATGCAAAAACGGAAGTCACTTCGAATATCCATTATCTGACTTGTTTGTGAATATCAATCATTTACTGAGATGTTAGGTACCTACACTACAGTAACCCGCAAGGAAACCTCGATGTAATTACCTGTTAGCTGTAAGGTAAGGTCTCATAAATAATTTTAGTTACGATTTATTAAAACTACCTATATAAATAAACATCTGGGTAACACCGCTGGCAGCGTGCTGGTGATAGGTATTCTAGCAAATCAAATTCTAATAGCATGACCGGTACTATCAACCAGTGCACGCCCCTGTGTAACGCCAATGCTGCAGCTAGGGTGTATCGCGAGAAATACCCAAACTTAGAGCGTCATCCTGATTCGGTAATCAGGATGACGCTCTAAGTTTGGGTATCTCTCGCGATACACCGTTTTTATTAATCTGCATCGATCACTATCCGAAGGTCGATTCCCTGATCATATGGCTGGTGAAGGAAGGCCCCTCTTGCCCTACGAGGACGAAGTCATGCAAGCTGTGGAAGAAGATCCAAGTATATCCGTACGTGGAATTGAGGAAAGCCTTGGAGTACCTAAAAGCAGTGCACATCGTATTCTGAAAAAAAAACCGTCTGCATCCATTCCATGTACAGTCAACAAAGTTGTTAGTGTTACATGGCCAAAAATTAAGATTCACTTTTCTCTTAAAGCCTTAAATGTATTTATAGTATTTTTTTGGTAATTTTTTTTTGGTTTTTATAGGGATCAAAGATACCTTTCGAAATAAACATTAATCAATAATATTTATTTATAAGACTTCCCCAGAAAAATGAATTCTTAGTTACTGGCCATGTAACCCTAGAAACTTTGTTGACTGTACAACGAGTACAATCTTTACTTCCCCTAGACTACCCAGAGAGAGTGCGATTTTGTCAAACGATTTTGCAAAAACACACTGAAGATCCCCAGTTTTTTGAAACGATTCTATGGTCCGACGAAGCAACGTTTAAAAAGGACGGTTACATGAACTTACACAATTTACACGAATGGCACGTGGAAAATCCTCACCTAATACGTGAAGATCATTCACAGTACCGTTTTAAAGTAAACATGTGGACAGGCATTTTAAACGGTACAGTTATTGGTCCGATTGAGCTGCCAGAGACCATAAATGGACATGTTTATTTAGATTTCCTACAAAATCAACTACCCGATTTATAAAAATATTACACAAACTTATTTTAAGTATCATTACTTTAAAGGAGGGTTAAGAAAGAGGATAAAAAGGCTTAGTTCAGGTCAGCTGCAGACTTAAGGTTACGTTACCAACATTTCACCTCATTAAATTAGATTGGCATAGAATCCGGATTCATCGAGAAAAAAAAATTTCATGCCTCAACTATAACAAAACCTAGCATGTGTTACACCATTTTAGAATTTAGACTAAATGCGTCAACTTTTAAGTATACTTGCCAAAATAGTAGCCATACATTTTTTTTTACAGTACAGCTGGTTTAAGTTGGTTGATGAAATTATTTAGAATTCAATATTGGAAACAAAAGAGAAGAATAATAGTGGTATTTTATTCCTCGTATTTTATTACCGGAACCATATATATATCATTGTAAAGCTAATTTACTGGGCTATTTGATAACATAATGAAATATTTTAAAATGCCACCCTATGTTTGAAAAATTCAGTAATATATGAGGGTTTAGGTCACTGAGAAACGAACGTCACCCTTTTGGTCTAGGGACCCAAAATGATTTAACCTGTGGGCCTATAATTATTTAGTTAAGTGGTCAATTAGGCTAATCGAATTTGTATGATTATTTTGTATTCCCTGAATTATTAAATTATAATTTTTTTGTTAGTCAAAGTGGTATGTTCGTTTCATGGTCCAAGGTCCAAGGACTACTAGTGTTCTGTGCTCCATGTAGGTGAAGAAATGTCATATTGACATTGGCAGAATGGCAGACCGACAACATAATAAAAAAAACTGTGTTTTATTTCACTTCCGCATAAATGCTAATGACAGATAAGAGTGAGAAAGAAAGTAGAGCGCTATCTCTTTCACATAGCACATCAATCGCTACTTTCGTGCAAAAAAATATTTATTTCTTTTAAATATTTCTTTTTACGACTCTGGATTCAACCTTTTTTTGATTTCATGTACAAAAATGTATGTTGGATGGGTTACCAGTATTTTGATAATGTTGCAAGCAGATTTTTGTACTTTGAAGAATTTTACAAGTCAGGGGGCATCCTGGGGGGTGTTTTGTAGGACATATTTGTTTAAAATAATATCTTCTTACCGCTCTACTAAATCAGATCTCTATAGTATTTTTCATTTATTATTATACCACCCTCTATAGCTTTTCTGGACATCACCTTTAACTTTTTACTTAAAAGTGAGGCAGTTATGTAATTTTTTTTTATTGTAAATTGTAGCACGGCTATTCATTATAGCATTACAGAAAAAAAATATTCAAAAAGTAAATATTTACAGTCACGGTACAAGAAAGTTCATTACAGGGTGTCCGTTTTTCAGGATTTTTTTTAAACCTTCCTAACATTTTGAAAAAAGAACATAGATTTTTTTTTATATTTTTCTGATTACCCTCATGACTAGGCCTATCGCTGGTTTCCGGCTTATCGTTGACTTCTGGGACATCCTGTATACTATATATATATATATATATATATAGTATACATATATATGTATGTATGTATATATATGTATGTACATATAGTATACATATATATATACGTATATATATATATATATATATATATAATACAGGATGTCCCAGAAGTCAACGATAAGCCGGAAACCAGCGATAGGCCTAGTCATGAGGGTAATCAGAAAAATATAAAAAAAAATCTATGTTCTTTTTTCAAAATGTTATGAAGGTTTAAAAAAAATCCTAGAAAACGGACACCCTGTAATGAACTTTCTTGTACCGTGACTGTAAATATTTACTTTTTGAATATTTTTTTTCTGTAATGCTATAATGAATAGCCGTGCTACAATTTACAATAAAAAAAAATTACATAACTGCCTCACTTTTAAGTAAAAAGTTAAATTTGTTTCCAACATTGAATTCTAAATAATTTCATCAACCAACTTAAACCAGCTGTACTGTAAAAAAAATGTATGGCTACTATTTTGGCAAGTATACTTAAAAGTTGACGCATTTAGTCTAAATTCTAAAATGGTGTAACACATGCTAGGTTTTGTTATAGTTGAGGCATGAAATTTTTTTTTCTCGATGAATCCGGATTCTATGAAAATCTAATTTAATGAGGTGAAATGTTGGTAACGTAACCTTAAGTCTGCAGCTGACCTGAACTAAGCCTTTTTATCCTCTTTCTTAACCCTCCTTTAAAGTAATGATACTTAAAATAAGTTTGTGTAATATTTTTATAAATCGGGTAGTTGATTTTGTAGGAAATCTAAATAAACATGTCCATTTATGGTCTCTGGCAGCTCAATCGGACCAATAACTGTACCGTTTAAAATGCCTGTCCACATGTTTACTTTAAAACGGTACTGTGAATGATCTTCACGTATTAGGTGAGGATTTTCCACGTGCCATTCGTGTAAATTGTGTAAGTTCATGTAACCGTCCTTTTTAAACGTTGCTTCGTCGGACCATAGAATCGTTTCAAAAAACTGGGGATCTTCAGTGTGTTTTTGCAAAATCGTTTGACAAAATCGCACTCTCTCTGGGTAGTCTAGGGGAAGTAAAGATTGTACTCGTTGTACAGTCAACAAAGTTTCTAGGGTTACATGGCCAGTAACTAAGAATTCATTTTTCTGGGGAAGTCTTATAAATAAATATTATTGATTAATGTTTATTTCGAAAGGTATCTTTGATCCCTATAAAAACCAAAAAAAAATTACCAAAAAAATACTATAAATACATTTAAGGCTTTAAGAGAAAAGTGAATCTTAATTTTTGGCCATGTAACACTAACAACTTTGTTGACTGTACATGGAATGGATGCAGACGGTTTTTTTTTCAGAATACGATGTGCACTGCTTTTAGGTACTCCAAGGCTTTCCTCAATTCCACGTACGGATATACTTGGATCTTCTTCCACAGCTTGCATGACTTCGTCCTCGTAGGGCAAGAGGGGCCTTCCTTCACCAGCCATATGATCAGGGAATCGACCTTCGGATAGTGATCGATGCAGATTAATAAAAACGGTGTATCGCGAGAGATACCCAAACTTAGAGCGTCATCCTGATTACCGAATCATACCGAATTTATTTTGGACAAGGTACAGGTAATGCAGGTATGCTATTAAGGCATTACTTTAAAATATGAATCACTTTATTAAAATCCAACGTTTTCCTTAAGTTTTTCGTATGTCATTTCTTCCCAGAATTCGATCCTTTTTAGCGACACTATCGAATGGTGTAATAATACAGGGTGAGTTTTTTTTTCCAAAATCAACGGGTTCGATTCCTGGATAGTATTATTGATTTTTCAAAAATCCAAAGATGCAGTTTTAGTTTTCATCGATTTCGGGCCCGAGACTCCTTTAAGTACTTTTCGATATTCCTCATAGTTTCTGATTTAGCCTACCACGCCCACTTGAAAAATTCACCCTGTATATATACAGTGGTGGTCAGATAATTAGAAACACTTCTTATGAATAAGAAAAGTATAACTTCAATGTACAAATGTTCGTAAAAAATATACACATTCAATAATTAATAATCATGCAATAATATAGCCACTCCAATAAAAAACTCATTAAATGCATAAAATATAAAACATATCTTACTTTTAATTACAAAATGAGTCTTACACATGTAGGAGTTTATTTTCTGTTACTTTCCGCTTGGACGCCTAATTAGAAACATTTAAAAAAAGCATACATAGCTCATTATTTTTTTGGAAATTGGAGAATAACATTACTTTTTTGGCTTTTTCTATTATTTTAGCGGCAATTCAAAATTTAATATGAATTTTATTTTGTTCAAAATGGGCCAAAAAAAAGATGTGACGCGTCAACTAGGCAAATCATTATTAATTTACGTATAGATCATATTATGTGGACGTACAGAAGAATAGCTGAGCATTTAAATTGTTCTGTTAAGAAAGTTTTTAATGCAATTGATCATTATAAAACACATGGAACTGTTGAAAATGTTCTTAGAACGGCTCGGCCAAGAAAAACCTCTCCCAGAGAAGATAAGTTGTTGTTCGTGTTTCTAAAAATGACCCAAATAAAGGCTCCAACCAGATTCAAAATGAAGTTTTTTCGCCTGATGACCCGTGAAACATCTTGTCAAGATTGATACGCAGAAGATTAGTGGAAGCTAAATTGTTTGAAAGAATTTTTCGAAAGGTACCGCTTCTTACCAAGCAACACCGAGAGAAGCGATTATTATTCGCTAAAAAATATGTTAATTGGACAGTACGAGAATGGAATAAAGTGTTATTTTCAGATGAAACTAAATTTTTTATGGTATATTTGGATGCAAAGCTATGTTAGACGTCCTGTAAACAATGCTTTTAATTATAAATACACAAGGAGTATAGTCAAGGACGGTGGCGGTAACATTAAAGTTTGGGGGTGTTTTTCTGGATATGGAGTTGGACCCGTACGGAAGATTAAAGGTACAATGGATCAATGGCAATACAAAAATATCTTAGAGCACACAATGATTCCCTACTCGGACGATCATTTGCCTGTAACCTGGATCTTTCAGCATGACAATGACCCTAAACGCGTCAAATGTTTCCTTAGCTAACAGCGTATATCCATTTTAGACTGGCCAAAAAATAGTCCGGATTTAAACCCGATAGAAAATCTCTGGTTTATTGTTAAAAAGAAAGTCTCAAACAAACGTAACACCAGTCAAAACGAACTACATGAAGCATTTGTTGAAGCATGGAGTTCAATCCCCCTAGAAAAATAGATGAAATTGATTGAATCAATGCCACGTCGTTGCAGTGCTGTTATTAACAATAAGGGCAAGCCACTTAATATTAATTATAACTATTGGTAGGTTGTGGACAGTATCTATTTCTTAAATGACAATACTAATTACTAATACTTAAAAAATATTGTTTTTTATACTTTTTTGGTGGTTGTTTCTAATTAGTTGACCATTATTGTTCATACCTTAAAACTGATTTAAGTGTTTGTCCGTAATGTAATATTGAAACTGCACTTGTGTAATGGAATTTATATTGTTTTTCTAATCAATGATAAATCGTTGAACATATTGTTGTCCTATTTATTGTTTAATTTCCAAATAAAAACGATTGCGGTGAAGTATCTTACATAATGTCAAGGACCGTTGGCAGTGTTTCTAATTATCTGACCACCACTGTATATATATAATATATAAAATTGTAAACGTGAAATGTTGGTATATCCAGTAATGGAATATCTCTGCTTACCCCCTCGGGGATAAAAGGCGTGAGATTATTTGATTTATTTTTTTATATTCATGTTTCGGCGAAAAGGGACGTCATGCTTTTTAACTCATATTAGTGATAGTGTAGCAAGTCCTATCATTTTATTGTTGATAACCAAGGCATGGATGTAGAAAGTGTTGAAGACACTGGATTTTTGTACTTGGCAAAAAGAAACATGTTTAATATCTTCGATTAATTTCACTACATTTCAATGGTTAGATATAAATTAGAGGTCTCTCTCACCAGACGATGTTGGCGGCGGGATCGTCGCTGAGTCCACCGCAGTCGAGCGAGATGGGCGCCCGCACGTCGTAGTACAGCACGGCCGCCGCGTCCGACGAGGGCGCCACCGTCGCCGAGGGGCTGGCCGAAGCGCTCTCCGAGCCTGAGGGACCATTGGCCATTGTTTGCATCTGCATTCAACTACCACGGAACCGGCGCTCCCGAATATAAACATCGGTCGAGCGAAGGGAATTTGAGAAGCCATACGACCTCGATTGGATTGTATAATGTCAAGGGGCTGAGCTAACAGTATCGCCTCAAGAATCTTTCACTGTTATTCGGAACCTTCCAGAATAAACTAACTCATTTATAAACCTATCATATCATCTGAATGTTCAAAGATTTTCCAATCCTTGTTTTTTCAATTCAATTTTATCTCTTTACAAAGTGTGAATTAACAGCCTATAACGGCCCACTGCAGAGCATAACCCTCCGTCAACCGTCAAGTGTCTATGTATGGATTCGACCAACGTAGAATATTTTGGGTGTTGAGCTACTAGTCTCTAGTAGCTCCGAATGAATCTCTAGTAACTAGAAATTCATTAGGCCAAAGTTAAATTGTAAAAAGCACAGAATTCTCAATTTCAACTCGGATTAAGTGATATTCTTTGTTGGTTGAACCCAGGATGACTGTTTAAATCGCTGTATATAGATAGATGTCTACCTACTTATTGCGTCACATCAAATCTACAAAAAGCTGCAGTGCTGAGATAGTTACGGAAGCGAAAAAGTATAATATCTGATAAGAAAATGTATCTATCTACGGCGTGATTTACGGACAAAGAATAAGGCTCATTCCGAGATTAAATCACAGAATACTACATTGTTTTAGCAATTTAGGCTCGTGACAATGCGAACTTTACGTTGGTCGAATTCAGTTCAAGTCAACCGAGTCGACGCATCGGGGATAGATTTAGCGAGAAGGGAGCGAGGTGCAGAACAGTCCAACGGACAACATAGTCGCAGTCGAACCGAGAGCTGCCCTATCGATTCCCTCTCCAAACAAAATCGATCACCTCGGTCGACAAAACCGAGAGCGCATAGGTCAACCGGAGCACTCCCTCTTCAATCGGAGCGAACACTACTCGAGAAACGGGCCAACAATCTACTGCAGGGTACCAAACCAAGCGGCAACGGACACGAGAAGCGGCCACCGAAGATGCGCGTCTATGTCTAGTCTACGGGCGAGCGGGCGTTGCAGGTGCAGTACCGGGCGCGGGCAGCAGCGCGACGCGCACCCTGGCGGCCTCTGGGCCCCTCGCGCACGAGTACACCCCCTTGTGCCTTGGGCCCGCGGCCTCGGCCCTCAGCCTCGCCGTCATGGCCTCGCCCCTAGCGGCCGCCGCCTCGCTGGCTCGCACGCCCTCCGGCAGCGGGCCCCCGTCCAGCCGCCACTCGACGCGCTGCTCCACGCGCAGAGGGCACTCCACCAGCAGCGGCGCGCCCTCCGCCACCCACACCACAGCCTCGCCCGAGGCCGCCTCTGCGCACGCGCGGGCTCAACGGACGCACTCCACGAATACACGGACACGAGACGTGCTCGGATCAATCAATCAATTCTAGGTCAGGTCATATTTATTACGGCGTACATCTGGGGTGAATGGACTGTTTGATCCCTAAGAAAGTGCTGTCGACAGGTCGCGAGTTGCTGTTCACTATTTAATAAACTGTAGTCATTTCCATCTACATGCTTTATAAGCTGCAGCCGTGTGCTCGATGATGTTGATGATCCTACAGGGTGAGGCGTCCAAGAGCTTGGGGTTTACATTGGTGGCGAAATAACTTATTTTCATTAGACATGTTAGGAATGAAGGTATTACAGATGTCATTATTCATAATCCTCAGACAAATGATGACATACCAACCTTATGTCAACAAATTTTTAAATGTTCTCTGTGTTAATATATTTTATGGAGAACTCAGTCTACCAAAAAGCATATATTATTACATCAAAGTATTCAATTGTTAAATTTGGAGACTTCAATATTATTTAAGACAGTCTTCCTCTAACTTCTATGGTTTCAGATTCCCTATACTGTTGCTGTAAACGTATCATTAATGTTTCATAGCAACCCCAAAAATAGCAACAAAAGTTAGCTATCTCATACATTACTAAAGTGTAGTTAACAACAGATACTTTATCAGTGGCTCTTATAGTGTTGATCAGTTTTGTGTACATTGTGAGCACAACTTAAATAAAAATTAAATAGATCTTTTTTTTGATAACATTAAAGTTCAGTATGAGAATTGGAAAATATTTTGGCTAATTTCCTACTCATTTGTTAATTGGCTATAAGAATGATGCGAGTGCTTCAAGGCACAAGGAGAGTTGAAGCTAACTAAGTAAATAATGTGTTATTGACTGTAGACTTTCAATGACAACTCACTATTGGACGATCACTGAGATAATATCATTAGCCAAGAGCAACTGTTTACATTAACATGTTTTGCGCATGATAATAATAATTGGTGTGTATTGAAGAATTAGTCTTGTTTCAGTTATCAGATAATTAATGAACACTTCTCAGCCCAATGAGAGAAGCAATGTAGTAATGAATTTAATATCCTAGCATGTCTGTATGCAGAAGTAATCCTTATGATTCTACCGAATGCCATAAATGATTTCACTATCTTTACAGATAACATCACACAAGATATGTAAGAACCTAATCATAAATGACACAAATTGGAAATATAAAACAAAATACAGATAGCCCACTTAATGAAATCAGTGGGATGGATCTATAGCTCCGAGATACTATCGATAAGCATTAGTGACGTGCTAAAATAGTTAAATAAAAACTATATATTTTATAACAATGTATCTTGTGAAATGTGGGTATATCCAGTAATGGAATACCTCTGCCTACCCCCTCGGGGATGAAAGGCGTGAGATTATATTATTATTATTATATATTTAGGTATATATGTTCAGGTGATATTTTACTCAAGGACATGACAACCATGTTCAATAACAAATTAGCAAACCTTGTTATGTAGCCTAGTAATAATATTCTAATACAGGTTTATCCGAATGATTCATATTATGATGAATGGAAAGGACAGCGAGTGGCGCAGAGTTATAAAGTGACATCGACCCGCCCGCGTTGACGACTAATTATTGATCTAAATACAGAGATGATCCGAGGAGACGGCCCGCCTCCAGGGCGTCTACTTCGCTGACCTACATACTTAACACTACCCAGGGAGACTTGATAAATTGGTAATTCAAAGATAAATGCATATAACTTACTTTGTGCGTTTGTGGGAAGAACGCTGGCTAAAAATAGAAGGGCCAATGGCCCACAGACGAGCGCTCCTCGCATGTTGCCGCCTGACACTGTTTCGCACTACCGATCGATAATCGACCACTAGAACTTCCACGGGGCGATGGTTGACTCGCTATCGTTTCTCCAACAGACCAACAGTATTGAAGAACAAAGCAACAATCAAAAGTAATGATAATGATAACCAAAATGGCGCAATGAATGAATGATCAATGACCAACGAGAGCACCTATGACATCACTATTCATTCTTCCTTCAGTTCTATAATTATTTTATCTATGCTTCACTTCACTTCCTCAAGAATGATTACTTACGTTCACTCACTCAATAATATTTAGGCTGTATGGGCTGAGATTCCTTTGACACTACCGCAGATCGGATTTTTTGTTAGCTGCTAAGGCATTGGCAATTTATCCATCAGCCTAAGCTGCAACTTGTCTGCTTTAACCATGCATGCTGCCTACCCAATGATATCGCGGGCTATTTCACTAGTCCCTACCAGGAGTACCAGGTGTCCCTCCTGGTTAGGACAAGTAGATTTATTTTTCCACTCTTCCCTACAGCGCCGTCACTGGTTGGTCACATTAATTTAATTTCCACTCTTCCCATCCACACCGATTTTGTTAATAAGTACAGTCGTTAATGATATTATGCTCGCCCACATCTAATACTTACCAGAGCAAGTGGAGTATTATATGTAAGGGCTTTATTTTAAAAATACAAGAGCAGTGATAGCCTTACGCTTAAAGAGCCTGCTTTAGATGATGGAAATCAGTGAGGCTCGGGTTCGAATCCTGGCATGTACCAATGAATTTTCGAAACTTACGTACATAAGTATATCACTAACGCGACGGCGATGAAAAACATCGTGAGGAAACTCGCAGGTCCCAGAATTAATTCTGAAACATGTGTAAAAGACCCGGTCCGGCGGCGATGGGCTCGCCACCCATCACGTTTAGAGGTCCAAAGCACATCTTGTGCTTTGGACCCCTAAACGTGGGTATATCCAGAAATGGAATACCTCTTCCTACCCCCCTCGGGGATAAAGGGCGTGAGATTATTTATTTATTATTATAAATATATTTATTAATATGGCAAACTTATTTTATTCCTTGTATGTATGATGTTTATCTTTGGCTATTACATCATTAACAGTATGTTCACTCCTTATCCCCTACAGGGTTGGCAGATATACATAAATATATGTACCTATAAAATAACTTTAGTCGGCAACATAAATGCCTACGTATTAATTTTATTTCATTTAGTTTTTTGCATGACAGAGTACATGTACTTGTAACACGAAAAAATTCTTAGTTTTTTATCAAATCTGTTGCCAGGGGCTTTTCGCAAAGGCTATTCTTCGACTGCTTAAACACCCACGAAACAGTATTACATCTTTCTCTTACTATAAAGAGGAAAGATTTTTATTTTTGTGACGAACCATTCAAAAATTCTTTAGTAGGGCACCTGTTATTATAAGTAAAACACAAATTAAACAAAACATCAACATTCATATTTATTGATAATAGTAATATGATAATGCAGGGCTATAACACTGAGCTGATTAAAACTATCAAATGAATACCATCCGCGGACAACTACTCACGCCTGGCGGCGCTTGCTACGTTCATTGGACAATGACGATGAATACATGTATAAAAAAGGCGACACGAATCTCGCTAAACCACTCAAGCGGCTAAGGTCAGGCGCACGTTACACGGAAACTTAACTGAAAAGTAGTAACGCTTGCCTGGAACTAGTTCTAAAGGTCTAAACCTCGCATACTACAAGTTTACCGCACAAGGTCTAGTACAATATGTTTCCTAATATTCGGCCGACTTCAAGGCTCGCCTAAGATCAGCATAGCCAGGCGGACACATGCTCAAATTGTTAAATGAAATATCGTCCTCATCTAATGCAAATACAGTTGTAAATCCCGAGTCGCCGATGTCCGCAAGAGCACTTTACTCATTATTTAAGTTTACAGCTCTATTAGCGTGGCGTAAGGTCAATATTTCATAACTATTGCCACACTTCTTAGCCCCTAGTCTTCCGGGTGCTGCCCTCCGGACACCGCGCACGTCGTCTCGCCTTTTTTACACGTTCCTGGTCTGCACATATCACGATACATAGATATGGAAATTAACAAAGTGCCAACTCGGTTACGAGTGGATTCTTCCGGGGGAGCAACCACCGCCGCCGCGACCGCGTCCTCTACGTCCACACAGGTACTCCTTCCGCTCCTCCTCGCAGACTACGTTACGTCGGGGAGGGGTTCTCTACGCCCAGATCTGCAACAGACGAGGCGGGTGAGGGCCGCGTCCCCCGGCGTCCCCTATCGTCCCCGGCGAGGCACTCACCCTCAGGGTGGCGTCCCACGAGGCGGTGGCCAGCGCCGTCCCGTCGGGGGACAGCTGCACGCGCGCCACGCGGTGCTCGTGCCCGCAGAGCACGCAGACCCTCTGCGCGCGCAACGCGTCCCAGGCGCAGGCCGTGTGGTCGGCGTAGCCCGCGAACAGCAGCCGGCCGCTGACGGACCAGTCGACGGAGCCGACGCCGAAGATGATGCTCTCCTTGCCGTAGCGGGCCACCTCCCGGTCGGCGCGCAGGTCGAACAGCCGGCAGCAGGAGTCGTCCGAGCCGGAGGCCAGCGAGTCGCCGGAGGGGTGGAACCGCACGCTGGTCACGTCCGAGTCGTGCGCGTCGAAGGCCTGCACGGCCTGCCCGGTGCGCATGTCCCAGAGCAGCAGCGCGCGGTCGCCGGCGCCCGAGACGAACGTGTCGCCCAGGTCGGAGGGCGCCAGGTCCAGGCACAGCACGTCGGCCGCGTGCGCCTGGAAGCTCTGCAGCAGCTGGCCCGACTCCACGTCCCACAGCGCGCAGCTGCCGTCGCCGGAGCCCGTCAGCAGCTGGCGCTCCGTGTTGGGGAACAGGCAGCAGGACACGTACGACGTGTGCGTGGCCACCGTGCGCTTGCGCTGGCTCGGCTCCTCCTCGCCGCCCAAAGGGAACACCGTCACCTTGTTGTCCAGGCCCCTGCGCATGCACTCCGCTGCCTGTACTACTATACCGTACCCGTTACACACAACTTCAGATCTTAGGCCTGGTTCGACATTGTCAACTGCTGGTTCATCACCAGAAATAACATTTTATTTCTTTTGTTTGCAACCATGTCATCCCCAAAAGGGTCAGCACTCTGTATTCCTGGATATACCCACTATTAAAAATATACTAATATAAAAGAATAATGACTCTATAAGTAAGTAACTAACAATCCCTACACAGACACTTCTTGAGCAATTTAGAAATGAACTGGACTAATACCTATCCTGTAATGAGAAAGCTTAAGTGAAGAACATCAGTTGTACACTGCTTGCTTGTCTGATTAATAATATTAATAATTTTGATGTACAAAATAAGGAAATAGTAAATAAAAAATTATTTTATTTGTTTTTGTTATAAATTTCATCAATTACAACATTTGTATGTTTACACTTTGTGTGTACACTTATAATACTTACCCAGCTGCAATCAAGTTAGCAGAGGGCGCATACGCACAGGCCATGACCCACGTGCTGGGCATAGAAATAGTCATCTCCTTGGTGGCCGTGAAGGCATCCCAGATGATCAGCTTGCCATCCTGCAGACACAAGCAAGTGACAGTTAGGGCGTACAGCGAGGTGGGCTTCCATCCCAGGAGGCCGACTCACCTGCGAGGAGGATACGATGTGCCGCTTGTCCGGCGCCCAGTCGGAGCACAGCACCTTGGACTGGTGGCCCTTGAGCACGCGGCGCAGCTTCAGGTTGGGGAAGTTGGCCGGCTCCAGGCGCTCCGCCACGCACGACACTGCAAGCAGAGGCCGTTAAGGCGCGCCGCGGGCTGCTATTGCGGCCGCGAAGCCACTCACGGGTCACGTCGTTGAGCTTCTGGCGCTCCTCCTCGAGGCGCTGCTTGAGCGCCTCCGCCTCCCGCAGCAGCGACTCGAGCGTGTCCTCGGAGGCGCCTCCCGCCGCGGCCGCCGTGTCCGCCGCCATGGCCGAGTCGCCTCCGCCGCTAGCGCCCGGGGCTCCGCATCGCGCCCAGTTTAACTACCTGTGCCTCCGTTCAGGCGCCTCTCGCGACGACCATTCTATTATATATCACGTCGCTTTCTGGCTCCGCTGTTCGGTTTCTTGTTTTGAGCTTCGCTGGGGGCCGAATCTCTGGGGAGAATCGATAATCGCTCTCGCTCTGCGTCACAATTGTCACAAACGACTCGGCCTCGAATCGACTCTGTTGGTGCAACTGTCTTCGAAAATGTCACTGTCAATGTCACTGTCAATGTCACTTTATTGTTTTTCTTGTCAATAAAGCATTGGTTGCCCAGCTACATTCATACAACATTTCATAACTACCCCCTAAACGTGATAGGTAGTGAACCCATCGCCGGACCGGGTCTATTTACACATGTTTCAGAATTAATTCTGAGACCTGCGGGTTTCCTCACGATGTTTTCCTTATATATATATATATATTATATAATATGTTTTTTTTTATCAGACAACATCCTATCCGACATCTGACACCACACCGAGTGTGTCACGCAGCGTGGGGTGCAGCTTGCAGTGCTGTAAAATGAAGTCGGTTAAAAAATCTACGTCTCATGCCTACATTCAAATGCCTAATCTTCACAAAGAATGAGTATTGCATAGCGTTTGAAGAAAAAGTTCAGAAATTTTTTTCTCCGCCATCTTTGGAATATTAAAAAAAGTAAAAAATTGAAAATGAACGCATCTTTTTAGACTACTTTGACATTGACAACGTCAACACGAGATTTTTTCAAACTTGATGGACCGTTACTGTCATTTTGAATCGAAGAGACGGAGCAGCAGCGGGATCTCGGCCGAAGTGACCTCCGGTGGTGTTTGCAGAATGAGCGACGACCTCTCCGAGCCGGCGGGCGCGGAGGCGACCGTGCACGTGGAGGTGGTCCAGCGGCGGGAGTCGCGCGCCGCCCGCGAGTTCGTGGAGCGGCTCGTGGGCGAGCACCTGCGCGCGCTGGCGGCGCTCGCGCCCGGCGCCGAGCTGCGCGCCGCCGACGGCCAGCTCGGCGAGGGCGAGCTGGCCGCGCACGTGGCGAGCGTGACGCTGTGCGACGCGGGCCACGCGCCCGGCGCCGAGGTGCCGCCCGCCCTCGCCCGCCTGGCGCTGCACGTGCACAAGCTGGAGGAGCGCGGGCCCGAGCGCGACGCGCTGCCCGACGGCGACGGCGAGGAGGGCGACGACAGCGCCTGCGAGGCGTGGGCGCTGCCCGCGGCCGAGCTGCACGGCCTCTGGGAGAGCCTGTGCTTCGAGGGGCCGCTCAAGGCGGAGGTGCTGCGCCTGGCCGAGACGGCGCTGGCGCTGCGCGGGCTGGGCGTGGACGCGAGGCAGGTGCCCTGCGGGGGCGCGCTGCTGCTGCACGGCGCGCCAGGCACCGGCAAGACGTCGCTCTGCCGCGCGCTGGCGCACAAGCTGGCCGTGCGCCACAGGGGGCGCTTCCCCCGCGCCAGGCTGCTCGAGGTGGACGCGCACTCGCTCTTCTCGCGGTGGTTCTCGGAGAGCGGCAAGCTGGTGGCGCGCCTCTTCCGCCGCATCCACGACCTGGCCGAGGACCCGAGGCTGCTCACCTGCGTGCTCATCGACGAGGTATGATTCATCATGTTATCAGTTTGGCATTGCTCAGTATGGGGCCATAGACCTATTAGGTCATAATATTCATTAGAATCATATAATAATCATTAGATTATAGACACAACATTAGATAAATTTATTATCTCAATAATTGTAAATGTGTAAAATTACTTAAAATTTTAAATTTCTGCATTGTAATTTTACTATTTTTATAAATGTTTGATTACTCTTTAGGAAAATAGTTAAATTATGCCTAAAATTCCTTTTACTATTAATATAAATTAACTACTATTATTAGCTGTAGTGTATAGTTTCTGTTCCCATGGGAATAAAATATAGCCTATGTTTTCACTTTCAGAAAAGTCAGTTTTCCATTGGTGATAGAATTTGTAAAATCGGACAGTTTTTTTTTTGTTACAAACATAAAAATACAAATCTTCCCTCTATAATATTTATTTATTTATTTATTTGTTTATTTATTTTTCGGAAAACTTACAGCTAAAATAACATGAGCAATAATCATAAGCAACAGAGAGCCAATTAGAAGTTTTCACAATTAAAAACAATTTAAGTCAATATAGGTTTCGACAAAGGTACTGTAACAGTTAAATTTTTCAGGAAGCCACACAAATCAGAATAACTTAAATAAATCCTCACATAGATCCTTCTTAAGTTTTTTTTCACTCAGACAGAATAAATCAAATGAATGTTGTTTACAATAGTTATTAAATAATTTACAAACTCGCCACAAATAAGAATTTCGTCTGTAATTTGTTGATGCATTACACAGTGTGTAGATAAATATGTATGTTATAATTAAATATGTCTTCAAAAATGAGTAAATAAATTATAGAATACAAATCATTCATAGTTAACAAGACCCAAACTGGTCCAAAGATGTTGTACAGTTTTACTGTACATACATTTAATAGTTTGTTAGCACATTGATACACTTAATTCTCGCCTATCGCTACTAACTATTGGTCTTCCTAGAGATATAAATATAAAAATTCAGCAGACATGTCCATGCACACAGATGTCGGCCCCAGGTGGGATTTGAATCTGTGACCTGACTCAGATTGCAGGGTCACTACTAACCGAGCCAAAGGGGGCGGAAAATAAAATAGGAGTTTTTATATAACTACTGTATTTAAGACAGCAGCTTCTGTTGCAAAAGTGTAATCATGGCGGCCGTGTGCCCTCGCAGGTGGAGTCCCTGGCGGCGGCTCGTCGCGCGGCGCTGGCGGGGCTGGAGCCGTCGGACGCGATCCGCGCCGTCAACGCGCTGCTCACGGCGCTGGACCGGCTGCGGCGGAGGCCCAACGCGCTCGTGCTGGCCACCTCCAACCTGCCGAGGGCCGTCGACTCGGCCTTCCTCGACCGCGCCGACCTCAAGCGGCTCGTGCCGCCGCCGGGCCCGCGCGCCGCCTACGCCGTGCTGCGCGGCGCGCTGCTCGAGCTGGCCGCGAGGCGCGCGCTGGCCGCCGCCGAGCCGCTGTTCGCGCTGCGCGTGCTCGAGGCGTCTCGCTTCCAGCCGAGCGCCGCGGCCTCGGCCTCGCTGGCGCTGTGGGCCGTGGCCAAGCAGGCGGCGCAAAGGGCGCTGTCCGCGAGGGCGCTGCGCCGCCTGCCGCTGCTGGCGCTGGCGCTGCACGGGGAGCCCCCCCCCGCGCCGCCGCCCCAGCTGCCCGCCTTCCTCGCCTCGCTGGCCTCCGCCCTCGAGCAGTACCTGCGCGACGAGGCCGACCTGGCCGACAGCCCGTCCTGACCTGCTCCACGCTTTCCCTCGTCTCATTTATTCCTCTGTATATATTTTTATAAGTGATAAACGAATTATTCTATTATTGTTGTTTTACCACCCGCAACCAGCGGGAGAAATCTGCCGACGAATCGGATTCTGCATTGATTAGGCGACTCTCGCGGCCGTAGGTACTCCCCCTAGTACTCCGAGGAGTCTACAGTTCCTTACAGCCATGAAAAAATCTTAACTTCTAAGAAGACGTAAAAGAAAGGGCGTTTATGCCCCCAAAAAAAACGTAAGGGAATCAATTTATACCGTCCCGTTGACCTATTTTGTTTGAAAGTAATATACAAACATACATATCTACAATTTTGTACGGAACCCTCGGTAGGCGAGTCCAACTCGAACTTTAAGATTTTTTATTGGTTTCGAATTATGACGATAAATGCATCCCCTGGACTGTGAGCGAACCGGCTTCCGGCTGCTGTCATTTATTGCGTAACAGTGGGCGAGCCGGCTTCCGGCTGTTCTCAAGTGGTTCAAGACTCCCGCGATAAGTGAAGCCGTTGATACAATAACACCTAAAAGTATGTCACCCAAATAGAAAATATAAATACTAGGTAATAAATTTCATCCGCACCCAAAAAATATTGCGTACCCGGCCGGATCACCGGAGGCCGGATATGAAGGGTAGCTGGGCTATAGAGAGTAATGAGTTAGTTACTGGTCTGTGGTAACTAGCCATTTACAGCACGGCCGTTATAACTTGACAACTCTGAGTTGCGCAAATGGCTGCGCAGTAACATTTTTTAGCGACCATATGGCGGTAGGAGGGGGATTTGCGCAGGCGAAGCCTATGTTCAGAGAAGCCAAGTTAAAATGGCCGTACTTGTACACGAAGGCAATCCATACAAAAAAAACTTGAGGACAATGGAATGAATTGTCCTCAAGTTTTTTTTGTATGCAGTCTTAGTGGATTGCCCTCATGTAAATGGCTCATAATGGGCCATTTATACGAGGCCATTCCATTGAGCCAACTAATGGCTTCGTGTAAATGGAGAGTCCACTGCAATGGATTGTCCTCAAGTTTTTTTTGTATGCAGTTTGGATTGGCTCAGTGGAATGGCCTCGTGTAAATAGCCCATAAAAGAGGAGAACGATCTCTGTTGTTAAAAAAGTGTCCGTCAAACTGTGCGTTAAATTATGTGGCGCCACAGTAGCAACATGGTAAACAAAGAAAGCGCCAGGACAGGAGTCATTAGAAAAGGATTTATTTACTAAGTTATTTCAGACTACTACATACAAGTATAAGTTTTATATACTGGACTGTTTTTTAACTACTCTAATCATCAAAAATATCATCCAAATATATTTAATTTTCTAACTGGGCGCAGATAAATACGTCCACTATACCGTTTTGCCATGGTTTTGCCTATAGCGCCATTGTGAACAATTTTTTACAGACTGCTTTTGGTTAATAGTCTAGTCTGTGGTATAACAGGAGTAATAGTCACGTAATAGTGTTCTGTGCTTATAATAATGTACTCTGTGGTTCTGTGATATAACCACATTAAAGTCAGCTATGGCAACATTGGTTTAACCTCAAAAAAACAACTCAAAAAATATATCAGCCGGTGGATGATTGTTTTGTTTTCAGAATCAATTGACATTGTAGTTGTAACTGTGAGTTTAATAAATCAATTATCATAGATCAACATAAACGATGACTACTAACCCGAGGAAGGGCACCGATCCGGCGCCGCTGGACGAAAGCGATCAACTCACGATACGGCCATTGTAAATATTTATTTCTGTATTTACTAACTACGCACAGTTTTCTTACTACTACTGTATTTATAACAACGGATCATCTTTATTGTTTACTGATATTTCTACCACGGAACAGAAAATAAAATAGTTTTTTTTTCAGATAAGTACAACTTTTGTATCTGTACCTATGATTTTTGATTAATTTTCTCAACTTGTCAGTTGTATATATTCCTAAAAGCTCATACATTCAAAATTTCATATCCAGATCCATCTCGAGACATTCTAGAACACAAGTCATTGTGAGCCTGAAAGCTGTTAGAATTAGAAGTTAATTGTTCATTCAGGATGCTTATCTTTACATTTCTAGAAGATAAATATTACAATGTTTTTTCCACCTTTCTCCTTGTGGCTTTTCCATTGTGCGATATATGGATTACTAGCGATCCGCCCCGGCGTCGCACGGGTACAATGCTAACAATAAAACCTTCCTCTTGAATCACTCTGTCTATTAAAAAAAAACGCATGAAAATCCATTGTGTAGTTTTAAAGATTTAAGCATACAAAGGGATATAGGGACAGAGAAAGCGACTTTGTTTTATACTATGTAGTGATTATTATATTTAAAAATACGGATTCATGTCCGAAATAAATTGTTAAATTTTTTCATATACCTAACATGAGGTACCTACTTCATAGGTGTGTTAATAAATTTCTCAAAGATTTTCAATACATCGGTGACTGCTCTAGTGTTGCAGATGTCCATTTATCATCCCAATTGGCACATCTACTTCTTTGTCACTTAAGTAATAGGTATAAAAAAATCTAAACTTAAACAGTTTCCCATGTGGTGGTAGATAACTGTAAATAAGAGCTTTCAAGCATATTCCATATGCCAATTATGAATGAAACATGGTGGAATTTTTGAATTGAATCATAATTTTGGAATTTCTGAACAAAGAACAAATTTATCAACTTAGAAAAGTTATTGAATAGATGACTCTAGAGCGTTATGTTGATTCCAGAGGTGCCGGCCAAGAAGTAGGCAGATCATGTATCATGCTGGAATTTAAAGGGAAGAAGATTATGGTAACTATAATAGTTTGTCATTCTAGTTCTACAAGATAATAGATGAATGGAGTAACACCGCATCTCCGGTACTATACTACACCATTAAGCTTGTGGCAGGAGAGTGAGAGTTGTGTACAATTGTGTAATAATATTATTTTCTGTATAATTTATGTATAATTTAACTTTTTTTTTTTTGTTGTTAATTTTTATGTTTGTTTTTTATGGCTGCCTACTAAATACCATTCCACTCTCATACCATCTTATAGAGTAAATAGGGGAATAATGAAAACCAGCTCGACTGAGTCAAGCATTATGGCTTGGTAGAACAAGCTGATTATTCTCCCTTTGCCAAGCTATCAAGGTGCCGAGAAATCTTTTGAAAATAATTTGTGGCAATAAATATATTTTCTTTCTTTCTTTATTTCTTTCTTTATAAGTTTTAAATAATTTTGAAGAACTAGATTGCAAGTGAAATAATTGTTGTTTTTTTTGGCGTTGTTATTTTCATCATCAAGCCCATAGCCAGGACCTATTGAGAAGGGGGAACAAAAACAAAGTGTAGAGCATAACTAGATCTATTTCTCAAATGACTTACCTTAGGGTATATATAGTAAAATAAAAAATTGTCATGATTTTAGGTTTGGTTGGGTCACCTTAATCAACCCCCTTTTATTTTGTAGGCTTATTCTCTTGTATTCTGAATTTGTGGCAATATGTTGTCTTTTAAATACTTTGGTATACCTACTCAGTTCTATCAACGGGAGTCACTCAACTCCACCATAATTTCATCTTGTTTAGTTGGACTGCGGCATACATCCCGGACTATCAGGAATGGACGCTTTACCATTTGTGGACCTCATAGAGGCAGACGAAGTGGATCTCTTGCTTATTTCACAGTAAGTATGGTATTCAACGTAATGCTACTGTGTGCACATATGCGAAGCGCAGCTGAAGGCTCATTAAAAAAATAATCGGTAATCTCCTGGTAAAAAGGGATGTTGTTGGATAGCGGCCAATAGTTTGAGGCTCACCGTGGTGACAAAATGTAGTGTATTACATTAACAAGATTCAGCGGTTGAGTCCATCCTATTAATAAGTCATTAGACAGAAAATGTATCTTTATACGTGTAGATTTACTTATACATATTATGAATGACTGCAGCGTAAGTATATGTAAATTTCGTGGGCAGTTTCCACCTGGACCACAGCGGCGCGCTGCCCTGGTTCCTCACCAAGACCTCCTTCAAGGGCAGGGTGTTCATGACGCACGCCACCAAGGCCATCTACCGGTGGCTGGTCTCCGACTACATCAAAGTCAGGTTGGTATCTCTATTCGAGGTGAAGTTGCTAGTCGCTGTTTACATATCATCCATCAGTTAAATCGCGAATTCATAATTAAAAATTAATTAATGATAAAATATTATCTCACGCCTTAGGTGGGGGGTCGGAAGGTGTGTGCCATTTCTGAAAATACCCACGTTTCGACAGTGTATTCTTACGACCTCTAAGTGTGTTAGTAAGTTTTATGAATAACTCTTTGGTGTTTGCCAGGATTTCGGATTAGAATCTTGGAGAAAATATAAATCAGTATATAATTGATACGAAACTATCTAGTTTCCACCTATATTTCTTGCTATAACATTGTCATTCATTATCACAATACTTTATATATTTATATCCTTTCCTCACACACGCATGGCCCACGCGAGCCATGAGACTAAAAAGAGCTGCCTTTGAGTTTCTTGCTGGCTCTTCTCGGGGTACTGCATTTGGAACCAGCAACTCGTCGGTGGAGATGGGCTGCTGATTACATTTAGCCAATCCTCATGGACGAGTTTAGTGTGCCTTGTTTATATTGACATTTCAAAGTGTATTTTTATACCTACTGAAATAAAATAATTTTGAGTTTGAGTTTGAGCCCACCGCGGATCGGGAGATGATGCTACCCCTAATTCGAAAGGGGGCTGTCACTGGTCGTCGATATCCTCACCGTAGCTTTCGCATTCCAGCAACATATCGACCGAGCAGATGCTGTACACGGAGTCGGACCTGGAGGGCTCTATGGACCGCATCGAGACGATAAACTTCCACGAGGAGAAGGACGTCCGCGGGGTGCGCTTCTGGGCGTACAACGCGGGCCACGTGCTGGGCGCCGCCATGTTCATGATCGAGATCGCCGGCGTCAAGGTGGGCGGTTGGCCGAGGCCCAGTAGGCCGGATGTTACGGTGGGCCGGGCCGCACTGCACTGCATCGTATAACAATAATCTTCTTAAAAAATTCAAAGGAGGCAGTAAAGTTTATTATGTTGCCTGATAAATCAACAAACATACAGAGTTACTTTCGCATGTAGATAGCAGTGGGGATATCATAAATTATCAAACGGCCTAAACGTCATCGAAATTCGTCTAGTAGAATCACAGATCGATAGACGAAAATGATTGAAAAAATATAAATATATGAAGATTTTGTATAAATGTTTGTTTAAGGTTTTGTACACGGGTGACTTTTCAAGACAAGAGGACAGACATTTGATGGCAGCGGAAATTCCAACCGTACATCCTGACGTACTCATTACTGTAAGTGTATGAAGTTAGTCTTAATTTACCGTTTATACTTTCTAAAATTTATTAAGAACTTAGCTTGCAGAATTATCTTTCTTAATCGAAAAATTTCTTATAATTACAGTCTAGTCAAAGAATATTGACCTAACGTGAAATAGTGATAATTCGGGTTTATTTTTACTTTTTTATCTGTTCCTATGAGACTCTCCTAGACTTTTCTATAGCTTTTTCGGGCGTGCTGTCCACAACTTCCCAAAATTTTTATATCACTCGGATAAGAACGCATAGATGACATATAAATACAAACAAATATGATAATATAATAATATAATCTCACGCCTTTTTTATCCCCGAGGGGGTAGGCAGAGGTATTCCATTACTGGATATACCCACATTTCACGAGATAAATTTGACCCCTAAACGTGATAGGTGGTGAGCCCATCGCCGGACCGGGTCTGCTTACACATGTCTCAGAATTAATTCTGAGACTTGCGGGTTTCCTCACGATGTTTTCCTTCACCGTCGAGCTAGTGATAAATATGTACGTAAGTTTTTGAAAAACTCATTGGTACATGCCAGGATTCGAACCCGAGCCTCACTGATTTTCGGCCGGCTCTTTAACCGTCCGGGCTATCACTGCTCTTAACTAACACTGCTCTAAACAAATATGAATTGTTACATATTATGAAGAGCCCAGTGGTTCAGAGTGACCTTGCCTTCTGGGTCCGCTCGGGGCTAACGTTCGTGTTTAATGTTCATTGTCAGTAACTGTGTGATAGAGTGACTAATGCCAAGTATAGAAAAGGGTATGTTACGCTGGTTTAGTCATTTAGAACGTATCGATGAAAGAAGAGTAACGAAAGAGATTTATGGTGCGAATGTTGAAGGATGCAAGGAAAGAGGACGCCCCAGAAGGACGTTCACGGATCAAATTAGTGACGTTTTCAAAAAGCTGGGGTCCGGAGAGTGAAGAATAAAAGAGCGTGCATGAAAAGGCTTATGGATTTGAGGGAAACGAAAGAAGTATGCCCGCGTCCGCGTGTGAATATCCCAAAGATATTGGAAAGCCCACGAATGAACCCCCCTCTGGCGTAGGAGTCGACGTACGGCACGCACATCCACGAGAAGCGCGAGGAGCGCGAGAGCCGCTTCACGGGGCTGGTGGCGGACATCGTGACGAGGGGCGGCCGCTGCCTCATCCCCGTCTTCGCCCTGGGGCGGGCGCAGGAGCTGCTGCTCATCCTGGGTACGGGATGCACTACATGCTAACGCATAGGACGATGTACACTACACGCTAACGCAGAGGCCGACGTACACTACACGCTAACGCAGGGGACGATATACACTACACGCCCCAGGGGACGATATACACTACACGGTAACGCAGGGGACGACGTACACTACACGCTAACGCAGGGGACGATGTACACTACACGCTAACGCAGGGGACGATATACACTACACGCCCCAGGGGACGATATACACTACACGCTAACGCAGGGGACGACGTACACTACACGCTAACGCAGGGAACGACGTACACTACACGCTAACGCAGAGGACGATTTACACTACACGCTAACGCAGGGGACGGCGTACACTACACGCTAACGCAGGGAACGATGTACACTACATGCTAACACGGGGACGATGTACACTACACGCTAGCGCAGGGGACGATGTACACTACACGCTAACGCAGATCACGATATACACTACATGCTAACGCATAGGGCGATGTACACTACACGCTAACGCAGGGGACGATGTACACTACATGCTAACGCATAGGACGATGTACACTACACGCTGCTAATCACACTGCATAGGAACCCTGGTGAGGCATGTCCCAATGGGTTTATGGGATAGGCTACACACTTATACACGGGAAGAATTACACGGTGTATACTGCACATTACACGGCATTGCACACACTGCATACACGTTCCATTTTATACAGTTCCATCCTTAGAGTTTCATTTTTATTCGTGTTTACTTGCACCACAAAATTCAACTTTATAAGTCAAACAGCCTCGGAATGTAATAGCTGTGATAGACAGAAGGACAAAATATTCGGACATCGAAATGAAGATAAAATTCTTATTTTAATTGAGTTACAATTAATTCCGTTGAGCCGTATTGGGCCTACTTGACATGATAACTTTCAGACGGACAGACTGCAATTCTAAAAACGATCATTAATTATTACGAAACATCATATAAATGGGAGTTTTGTTTTGCATTTACATAGTTACTTTGAAACTACAGACGGGTACTTCAATTTTGTTATCGCTATAAACTTAGTATCGCCAATGTCACCGCGCCGGTTGCCGTTCGTGGTGGCGTTTTACGGTCTTCCGGCTGATGATGATGATGATGAATCCCTCCCCAGACGAGTACTGGTCGCTGCACCCTGAGCTGCAGGACATCCCGATCTACTACGCGTCGTCGCTGGCCAAGAAGTGCATGGCCGTGTACCAGACGTACGTCAACGCCATGAACGAGCGCATCCGCAGGCAGATCGCCGTCAACAACCCATTCATCTTCCGGCACATCTCCAACCTCAAGGTGAGACTTGCTCTAACCATACAACCAGAATCATCAACCCCTAACAGCCCGATGCTGAGCTTATTATGTTGAATGTCCCTCAGAACTCATGTTAATTGTTTAGTAGTGTCTAAAAAAGTAGATGACTATATAAAAGGCAATGATACTCAGCACAGCGCAATACGACAGCAAAACGAAATATTTATATTTATTAAGAGAACACCCCCAAAGCCAGCAGATATGTTCATCCGTACACACATGAGAAAGTAATCACCCACGTTAGCCTATCGCAGATTAGGGCTCACTTAACTGTCAGAATATTTAAGGGTATTTCATTATTGAAAGCCCTGAAGTCTGAGTTCATGTATAAACATGAACAACTAAAACTTAATAAAAATATACGTGATTTATAACAGAGCTTAAATTTTGGCGCCGTTGCTTTAATAGTTTCTTATTAATATGTAATCGTACAAAGCGACATCATCTGTTTTAAACAGAAATCACATCTGTCTACTTGAAACCCCGTATAACTTTTATAACTTTTACACGTTTATGAGTTTCTGAAAATAAGGTGATTAAAAGTTTGTGAAATAAAACACGTCGGAAACATAAATATTTTTTATCAAAACAACATTACCCGTCAATCGCATTCTCTTCTCCGACAGCAAACACGTCTATCTCCGGCTTCACCTTATCGTAGAGATGCGGGAACGCCCCTTCCGCCTTGTACTTCTTCCGGACCTCCTCGTAAAGGGTCAAATCGAACATGACCTCGAATTCGTTGCGCGTCATAAAGATGTCTGCATACAGGAACGAGTAGCCCCCCACTTCTCGCGTGAACTGCTCCATCTTGCGCATAGCACCCACAGGGTTATAAGGTTGCTTCGCTTTGACCCTCCCCGGCACCCCGTATACGCCTAAGTCGTTGTACATTGCGTAATTTGTGCCGGGCACCAAGTATTTTTTGTCAGGCCTCCTAAGTTGCCCAGACGATGGACCGTGATCTATGATCTTGCAAGGGTATACAAGTAAGGGAAACTTGTCGAATAATTCGGTCGCCACGTCAATCTGTTTCTCCAGCTCTTGGATAGGCAGAACTATGTCCTGGAATACTTGCTTGGTGAATGTATAGGCTCTGACGCCGGGCGTGGTCGTGAACTTTAAGAAGGCTGGTTTCGGGGGCAACAGCCATCCGAATAAGTAGCGGAATAAATAGTTGTTGCCAAATGACAACATGTCTTCCACTACCCAGAATATGGCTCTGTTGTGCCTCAGCAAGTAATCTCTCAGCGGTATCAGCTCCGTAATTTCCCCTTCAGTCAGAAACGTTTCTACGTGCTTGTAGAACCACGGCTTGTACCATTTAGAGCAGTTGTTCACAGGTATATAGGGATCGTATTCTGAGTAATCACCGACCATAATCACAGCCTCGTCCTTGTTGAAGATGGTCCCTTCGATATAATCAGGAAATTCATGGGGTTTCTGTTCGTTTGCCCCAGATAAATCTCTGATTAGGTCACAGAAGTGTTTCTTTCCCTTAACGGGGATGTACGTGATTCTTATGAATGGTTTTACTTTGACGACCTTAAGGGTTAATGCGACTAGGAAGCCCAAGCTTCCGTGGGACCAGGGAAGTGCTTTGAAGAGGTCTGAGTACTCGTTGTCCTTGGTGGCTGTGACTAGGGAGCCATCGCTGAGGACGACTTCGTAGCTCGTTATGGTCTCCTGGTAGAGGCCGGCCTTGTGGGAGTGGGTTGACATCCCCGTGCCCAAGGCGAGACCTGCACAAGATGGTGGTGTTATATACCTTATAGATATAGCATTCTATATTAAATATTGAAATTAGTTCGTTTGCAATATTCCGTTCCAAAGAATATAAAAAATTATAAAGCTTTTCTTATGACCTGACTGCACCAGATAGAAGGTAATCATTTCATAGCCTCTTTAGTATTTTAAAAATTAATGTATGTCCTTGTTGTGAGAAGTTAATTTTGTAATAAAATATTAAAAACGTATTTTTTTATGCCACATTTGGTAAATCGGACATCTATTTCATTCATTACGGCAATCAATATTTCGTGTCTCTGGCATTTCGGCTATTAATAAGACTACTGTCTACGTATGCCTCGATGAAAGTGGTATTTTCCCATGGTCCTGATCCGTGTTATGGCTTAAGGCCCTCACCTCCCAGCGTGGCGTCAACCAGCTCGATGGTCACCGCCAGCGAGTACCCCTTCGGTATGAGGTACTCCGTGATCTCTCCGATGGTGACCATCGGCTCCACTCGCACCGTCATCGCCTCCTCGTCCAACTCCAGGATGTCGTATAGTGGAATTGGGACCTGAAAATACCAAAGATTGGGGTCAGTTTGGTGACTGTCGATAGTTGTGAAAATCTTTAACAGTATGAATAAGACAAGGGTAACAGGATAGTATGGACTGTCTTGGCCACTGGCCTCTCTTCTTTTAGGAGGCCTCCCACCATCTCTTAAAACATTGTTTTAGTGTTGCTACCTTCGTACCATGACGTCCTGGCGCCTGAGCGGTCCTTGTCGTAGGCTTGTTTCGGAAGACGGTACTAAAGTGATGATGCTACTTAAAAATGCATTTCGTTTTCTCCATAGTACAGAAAAGACACACACACTCATTCGTTCGTCTACATCACTATGCAGGTATAAAACAATATTGTTTTCACTTCTCATGCTCTAAAAGTACGCCAATATAGCCCTGCGAAGCGGGACTAAAGTGACCACTTTAGTCTCTAGGGAGTTAAAGTAATTAGTTTTTTTAATTTCCTTAATGAGACAAAGACAAACTCAAACAGCTAGTAAATATATGCAAAAATGTTGAGAGTTTTAGTTCCATGTTTTTTCCGCAAAGAAGGTGGCGCCATGTGTTTTAAATTTAATTTTTAATCTGTGACTGGTGTAGAAGAAAAAATTAACCGCGAAAATTTCAGAATTTTTGTCGAGTGTAGATTTGTTCGGTTTAAAATAATTTTATTAATAATGTACAGTGACAGTGAAGAGTTTGACGTCGAGCAAAAAGCAAAATAGAGATAATCTCTTACCGCCAAAATGACGGAAGCTTTATCTAAAAACTTATGAAAGTTTTATGGACCGGAGGAACATGAAACATATAAATTATTACACAGAAAGCGTCTTTTTGGCTTATTTCGATGAATTGTCGAAAAAATATCAACCATCGTCGTTGTGGAGTACGTATTCTATGTTAAAATCGACAATGACATTCAGCTTCAAGTAAAAAATCTTTTGTGATTTTAATAATTTTAAATAATATTTATTAAATGTTTTTGTACTAAACTGATAATTTTTCTCGCACTCAAAGTGAAAAGTACAGTTTGCACCTCGAGACTAAACGCCAACTTAATATACCCTCGGTTTCATTGACTCCCTCGCAAGCTCGGGAGTCAAACCACCTCTGGTATATAATGGCTTCGTTTAGTCCCTCGATACAAAATATACTATTTCACACCACATGCTCTACAAAGCCGGATTATATTAGTATATTTTATATCGAGGGACTAAACGAAGCCATTATATACCAGAGGTGGTTTGGTCATGAAACCGAGGGTATATTAAGTTGGCGTTTAGTCTAGAGGTGGAAACTGTACTTTTCACTTTGAGTGCGAGAAAAATTGACAATTTAGTACAAATTTATTTAAAACCCAACAAATTTACACTCGACAAAAATTCAGAAATTTTCGCGGTCAGTTTTTTCTTCTAAACCTGTCAGGCTGTCACAGATTAACAAAGAGATTTAAATCTTTATGCAGGTAAACAATTTAAAACACATGGCGCCACCTTCTTCGCGGAAAAACTATGGAACTAAAACTCTTCACATTTTCGCAATGAAGATGGTCCACACTCTACAGATATTTACTGGCTGTTTGAGGTTGTCTTTTTCTCATTAAGGAAATTAAAAAAAAAATACTTTATACTCCCTAGGGACTAAAGTGGTCACTTTAGTCCCGCTTCGTAGGGCTATATTGGCGTACTTTTAGAGCATGAGAAGTGAAAAGCATATAAACGTCACCGAAAGCAGGACATTATATCCCTTGGCTTGCGCCGGGTTATAATGTTGTATGGAATTTCATTATAACCCTAGGTAAATAATGTAATTTTCACTTTTCATAATCCTTATTGCTATGACGATAAAGTCTATTTTCGTTAAGCAACATGTGGTGCACCCGCCTGCGGCCATGGTCGTAACCAACTCGATTTTCGAAAACCGAAGCCGCGACCAACTAGATTCGCACGATCTTCATTTGTTAAATCAAGTAGGTCACGCCGGCAGAAACAAGTTGCTGTATCCATTTTACATTTCAAAAAGAATATCGAAAATGTCGAGTGATGAAAGTACTTTGACTCCAGAGTCTATTAAACTAGATGCCATAGGCATTGTCAATAATCATTCAATAATCTACTACCATGCAATTGCATTTTATTGTCTCGCATAAGGTGAGAAAAGTAGAGTATATAACTCGGGAATAAAACTGTTTTTGTCTTGGGCGCTTAAATCCCTCACTAAACTCAAGACTGACATAAAACAGTGCTTTATTCCCTTGTTGTATAATCTACTATTTAAGAACTCATAGTACGAATTACGAATTAGAAGATGGAGTTAGACTTTACGCTACGTCCTCGTGTTCGGCGTTTCCTCTAAGCCGATCTTAAACGTAGTTGCAAAGTATGGACAATACCTGGTGATGTAAATGCTTCTGGAAGAAGGTGGTTGAGAGCGACAGCCAGTTGGGCCTCGAGGTGCAGAGCAGCCGCCTCTTGTGCGCCGGCAGCTTCTGCCATTGCTGGACCTGGAAGCAGAGATAGTTACATTCACTGTGTGTTTAATTCTCAGTTAGGAGGTCTGGTACAGAAAGTTCTTGGACATCACTTATTGGTTTATTAATTTAGACAATGAAAGCATCGGCACGAGACAGCCATTTCTGTCGTTCACTGTCTTTGGATAGTTCAGTGGGTTTCGCTGTCTTTATTACAAGCAGCCGTAAAACAAAAGTTCTGAGCGGGCTTTTTGGCGGGAATCCGAAGATGGACGTCATGCTTTATAATTTTCATTAATTGCTGTATATTTCGTGTTTTGACCCATATGAGTGATATGTGGCAAGTGTCAATGAAAGTGTGCAGTTAATGAGCAAAATAAATGCGAAAAAGTACGAGGGATGGACTCAAGAAGTCACAATGAAGTCTTCAGTACAAGTGCTATCATATTTTACTGTTGATACCCAAGGGAGGGATGTAGAAAGTGTTGAGCTATATTTTACCTAAGTTTGAAGTATAAAATGAGGACTTGAAAACGGAATTCCTTGTCATTGTGAAAATGCAAAGTGGTACCTTCTTCTGTACGTTTCGCACGCTGTCCTGGTGGCGTCTCGGGCGCCTCGGCCTCAGCCTCGCTCGCACCTGGAGCAAGAGGCCGAACAGCAAGCTGGCGGGCAGGCAGAAGAGCAATACCACCAGCTGCCTGTGCGCCTCCAGCCAGCGGACGACGCGCTGCTTGAGGGCCGACGGCAACATGACTGTCGAATAGGGGAGGAAGGGATTCAACGAGTGCATTCACCAGAAAATAATTGCTTGTCTGAAAAGTCGGTTTAAGAAAACATTGATGGAAAATTGCATACTGGAGTGGAAGAGAGATAGATGCGTCACAAGCTTAAGCCGATCGTGCCTCTCTATCGCTTGTTTCCGCTCTCCCTTGCACGCTCGGCTCAGGCGGACCGTGACACTTTTTCGTACGTGCAGCCGGCGTTCATCGATTAAAAAGGCGTTAAAAAGGCCGACTGTGTGGAAAAGCACTCAAAAGTTTTGACGCATGAACGTACTTCTGGTGCTCCTTCGAATGAAAATGCAGCCCGAGAACAAGACGAATCTAACGATACTTCGAAATCGCACTCCCGTAAATTAAAATGTAATACAAATATAATAGATATAAAATGTAGTATATTATATTCGTAGACATCTCATGAGATCCAGTACACTGGAATCACTGTTCAGGTTGTTCCAATTGCAGTTAAATTATTCAGTAACACAAATAATGTACCAGTGTTTCAAACAATTACGTACACAATAGAGTTTTGCAAAAACTTTCGTACCGACTACTATTATTACCAGCTAGACAGCTTTGTGTTACAGCACAGTCTTGTGATGAGGTCGCCACCTGTCCCGGGGTCTAAACCATAAGCTGGTCTGGTGGAATTCCTCTACCCACGGGGATTAGTGTTTATTATATTATTCCAACAAATAAATGAAAATATGACGCTCACCAACTGAAATACACTGATTACTAAACAATTATATCACTAGACACTGGAGATAAGTGAAATCAATGTAGCTTATCTCGTGATACAAAGCATACACCTGGCTGATAGTTAATTAATAAAAGCGTCATATCACCAGGATGTGATTTCTTACATCCCCCTGCATTCACGGCGTGAAGATATTATAAATAATAACAATAATCTCACGCCTTTTATTCCCGAAAGGGTAGACAGAGGTATTCCATTTCTGGATATACTGATTATCATCAATATATTATTATTAAATAATAATAAATAAATAAATAATAAATAAATTATCAATCTTAATCGTAAGGGCGGATCACTGACCAGACGCTCTAAAACAATAAAAATCCTATCATGGCAACGCCTATGGTATTTAGGCAGCTTTCTCAAAACCACAAACTGACTAAAAATAAATTAAAACTACATTCCTATTATATATCCATTTTTTTTTTGAAAATATGGTCTATCGCATAGTTACAGCTAGTTTAGAATGAAATGCTGAAGTTTGTCTATGCTAAAAGATTATTGTAGGTTATGTTTACATTTTGGAAGAATAGCGTTTCTAGATAGATTCTAGATCCTGATAGACATTACTTTTTTGTATAACTCTTTGTCATTATTGAGGACTGAGATCATGTCCCTTAATTAAACACATTTTATTTGCCATAGTTTTCCTCGAATTATATACAGAATAGTAAATGGCTATGAAACACAGATATGTATAATATAAAACGCAAAAAATAATATTATTATGCCTAAATTAGGTACATACCAAAATCAGCATACAATCTCGAAACAAACATCCACAAATCACGTTAATTCCTATATTTTGTTGACAACAATATCCTCCGGTAGCCTCAATAAACACAATACAAGAATTGGCCTTGTAAGCGGCAATCTGTAGCCATGATACACTCGGATTTATTGGTTTGGCCTTTATCTCAAAGGCACAAAGTCCAGTTTGACTGTAAGCATTCTTGGACCGCTATCTCTGCAATACTACGGACAGTCGTCGCCGACGCTTCACTTACCTACGTTATTTAATTTACAATAATAAATTCGATTTAAAAATAGGTTAAGCTATGAAACATTCCTGGAAATACTTACTTAGCCCCAGTATTTTTGAACCCTAAACGAGACAGTTAAACATGATTTTCTCTGACATACACACTTAAATTAGCTGTATTTAGATATTTCTTTAAAATCCCTATACATTTATTTATTTATTTTACCAATATTATATTTATTTATTTTATATTTTATTTACAGTTTGTATAAATTGTTATAAATTATCAAACCTTTTAATTTAAAACTTACTATAATAATTATAAAAAGCAGTACAAATAAGGTCGAAACATAAAACTATAAACAATGTTAACTTAGTCCCCAAATAGACCGCCTCTGACCATTCCCGGTGCAAAAGTACCCTTATTTTACCTATACAAAATGTCAATATCGACACTAAGATGTTTACAAAGAATGAAATCAAAATGTTTTTATTTTATGTAGGGTCTTATAACTTATAAGTTCACTTATTGAAGGTGATTTCAACTCCAGTCCGTCCTACTATTAAAGGGCTGTATCTTTTGAACTGTAATACGTAGCTGGTTGAAATATTCCCAGAATATGGCATTATGACGGATATCTTAATAATCGCTGTCGTAAAAACGATTAGTGTGATTATATATGGTGCACAGTGAAGTAAGCAACAACAAATAATGAAACCCGAGCCAGTGCGAGTCGGACTTAAGCTAAAGATCCCGGACTGAAGGAAAGGAAACTAATTTTCTTTTGTAAAGACATAACGTGTCACCGGACCAATCAAGTATGAGCGTCCCACGGGCGATCAGGGACCATAGATCCCATTGTGTCTGCATTCCGTTAGTTGTAGAGTTTAAGATAATTACAAAATTTGCCTCTTGACAAATTTTTACAAAAAATTTAACATAAAACAATAGTTAAGCAAAAATAACATTAAAAAGGCTACTATACAATTACAGACTCTTTAGTAGACCGACATGAATGAGATTAACAAGTAAGGCTATTAATTATAATTATTATTGTAAACCATATTTACTAGTAAGACATGAGATTAAAAAGAGCTGCCCTTGAGTTTCTTGCTGGCTCTTCTCGGGGTACTGCATTTGGAACCAGCAACTCGTCGGTGGAGATGGGCTGCTGTTTACATTCAGCCAATCTTCATGGACGAGTTTAGAGTGCTTTGTTATTAGACTATTGACGTATCTAAGTAAGTGGTATCTCCTCCCCAGGGCATAGACCACTTCGAGGACATCGGGCCGTGCGTGATAATGGCCTCCCCGGGGATGATGCAGTCGGGGCTGTCCCGGGAGCTGTTCGAGTCCTGGTGCAGCGACCCCAAGAACGGGGTCATCATCGCCGGTCAGTCGCACATGCCAAGAGGCAGATCATACTAAACTTATGCTCTCTTGTCCGCGCCTAGCTCATCAAAGGAATCTACTGTCCATTTCAAGTCTCTAGCTTGGCTGTACGTTGATGAGTTTTTTTTTTATACAATTAACTAGCGGTTCTGCGAGGCTTTACGCGCGTAGTTCCAGTGGGAATACAATATAGCCTATGCTTCTCAGGGATATTCTTTTTATTATTTCATTGGTGAAAGATTTTTTTTAAATCGGTACAGTAGTTTGAGTTTATTCGTAACAAAGATACAAACATGCAAATCTTTCCTCTTAGATAACATAGATTTGGGCAAAATATAAATAAAAAGTAATGGCTAAACCTCTGGCCGGGCACAGAAAAATAACAAAATCAGGGGGAAAGCGGCAATCCGATGTATTTTTTTGTTTATCTAATTCATGTTTAACTTTCCTCGTATTCGTGTGTATATCCACCTGTCGCCTTAGGCTACTGCGTGGAGGGCACCCTGGCCAAGACGGTGCTCTCGGAGCCCGAGGAGATCTCGTCCATGTCGGGGCAGAAGCTGCCCCTCAAGATGTCCGTCGACTACATCTCCTTCTCCGCGCACACCGACTACCAGCAGACCTCCGAGTTCATCAACATCCTCAAGCCGCCGCACGTGGTGAGTCGAGGCTCGCTTTGCCGCCATGCACATATGTCACTACATGTAGAGCAAGCCCTAGGTTTATATGACATTACTGCAGCGGCCAGCAAAAATGCATTGATGGACGAACGTGTCAATGTGAGCCGAGGCACACATACGTAAGTCCATCACTGCCTAGTTGTGGCTAAGGCTTGAATAGTACTTTTCTCAAATAATGCGTGGAAATTAAAAGTAATACCGAGGCAAAACTACAATTCCTTTTGAAAATCAATGAAGAACAACGAACGTTATTGACGTGACAACGTCTTATAAATTGATGGAGCCGGCGGCATTCCCGAAAAAGTGTGACGTATGCATCGTTCCAGTGCAAGCGAGAGCGCGCAACGAACGACAAAGAGGCACAATCCATTCCATCAGTATTTTCTTATGACGTTGTCACGTTCAACTATCGTCAGTAAACCGACTTTACAGAAAACCGATTTTTTTTTCCAAAAACAGCTTGCTATTTGCAAACCAGTTCGAAAAGTAAATAAAACTTTTGATAAGTGACTTCCTTGGGTGCCAAGTGCAGGAGTAAAAGATCGTTCCATTTTTAAATTACACGACAGATATGGATTTTCATTTACCTTTAGGCCAGTGCAGCAGTTTCGATGTATTGATATTTGATTGTGTCGTCGTCGTCGTGGATTAAGCGCATAATGCCACATTCTCAAAATGACACATTAGATTTTCGCAAAATGCCACATTCTCAAAACGCCACGTCGCAAAATGTCACATTATCAAAACGTCACATTATCAAAATGCCATTTTCGCATAATGCCACACTCTCGTACTAATCTGTGTGATGTGATTAAATACTATTATAAGTACATATTACAATAAAACAGCTGAATAATGTAAATACAAAAAAATATGCTTTTTTGAAAAGAAGTTATGATATTTTGTTATTAAGTTTTTATGATTCTCAGCGGCATTCATAATTTCAGTTAATATTTTCAATTTATTTTGTGTTAAAATAAATGGAAATTAATAAATAATGTGATTAAATACATAAGTACATACTAAAATTCTAAAATTAGTTTTATTTTCTCATTTATAAATCATCGGTCTACATACTGCAAGAAAGGGAGTTGGACAAGTATGGCACTATGTTAGTGTGGCATTTTGCTACTGTGGCATTTTGCTGTGTGGCATTTTGCGAATGTCGCATTTTACGAATGAGGCATTTTGCGAATGTGGCATTTTGCGTCATGTGGCATTGTGCGCCTAATCCGTCGTCGGATGTGTGTCAGGTGCTGGTGCACGGGGAGCAGAATGAGATGTCGAGATTGAAGGCGGCCCTGCAGAGGGAGCACCGAGGGCGCATCGCCATACACACGCCCAGGAACACGCAGCTGCTGCAGCTCACCTTCCGAGGGGACAAGACCGCCAAGGTAAGCTGCTGGGGCACTGACATTTCCCAACAGAACATATTTTGACGTCTGATAAATCCCGAAAGAGTCGAGCGTGCGAGTGAGAGCGCCGAACGAGCGATAGAGAGGCACGATCGATGATCGAATTTCCATAAGACGTTATCACGTCAAAAAATATTTTCTCGAATTAGACAATCTTACTTTACATCTACAATATATCTCGTGAAATGTGGGTATTTCCAGTAATGGAATACCTCTGCCTACCCCCTCGGGGATAAAAAAAGGCGTGAGATTATACTTTATACTATACAATCTTACTTTAACCTCATTGGAAATATTTGCCAAATGAGTCCAACTGTTGTCATTTCATTTATTTTTTTAATGTATATTGATGATTCCTATTTTTTGTCATGTTTAATATTGATCTAGTAATTTTGAAGCTAAAAAATACTCACCGAACTGCCTAGCAGTATCTTGGCAAGCCTTTAAATCCCTATATCACTTATTGCATATTTTTATTGGTGTACAATGAAAAGTATATTGGTTTGTCCGCTGTGTAGGTGATGGGCTCTTTGGCCGTGGAGCCGCCCTCCCCGGGCAGGCAGCTGCAGGGCGTGCTGGTCAAGAGGAACTTCAACTACCACATACTCGCGCCGCAGGACCTCAACAGTGAGATGCATTTTACTACCACCTTGCTCGAAGGAGACTGCTTTTAAAGGATTAGGCGCACAATGCCACATTCGCAAAATGCCACATGACGCAAAATGCCACATTCGCAAAATGCCACATTCGCAAAATGCCACATTCGCAAAATGCCACACAGCAAAATGCCACAGTAGCAAAATGCCACACTAACAAAGTGCCATACTTGTCCAACTCCCTTTCTTGCAGTATGTAGGCCGATGATTTATAAATTAGAAAATAAAACTAATTTAATAATTTTAGTATATATGTAGTTATTTAATCACATTATTTATTAATTTCCATTTATTTTAACGAAAAATAAATTTAAAATATTAACTGAAATTATGAATGCCGCTGAGAATCATAAAAACTTAATAACAAAATATTATAACTTTTTTTTTAAAAAAGCATATTTTTTGTATTTACATCATTCAGCTGTTTTATTGTTATATGTATTTATAATAGTATTTAATCACATAACACAGATTAGTACGAGAGTGTGGCATTATGCGAAAATGGCATTTTGATAATGTGACGTTTTGATAATGTGACATTTTGCGATGTGGCGTTTTGAGAATGTGGCATTTTGAGAATGTGGCATTTTGCGAAAATCGAATGTGTCATTTTGCGATTGTGGCATTATGCGCCTAATCCCTTTTAAACAATACTAGTTCCGGCCGAAAATTAGTGAGGCTCGGGTTCGCATCCTGCCATGTACCAATGAGTGTTTCAAAAACTTACGTACATATTTATCACTAGCTCGACGGTGAAGGAAAACATCGTGAGGAAACCCGCAGGTCTCAGAATTAATTCTGAGACATGTGTAAATAGACCCGGTCCGGCGATGGGCTCACCACCCATCACGTTTAGGGGTTCAATGTATCTCGTGAAATGTGGGTATATCCAGTAATGGAATACCTCTGCCTACCCCCTCGGGGACGAAAGGCGTGAGGTATTATTATATTATTTAGTTACTGGGTGGGTCCAAGTGTAGTGCCCCGATAAGAACCAGCAACTGTTTGTTACCTCAGAACTTTCGACTGGGTGAACCGATTACGATGATAATTTTTTTAACCGACTTCAAAAAAGGAGGTGGTTGAACACCCCCTGAGCGTCCGTGTTATGTCCCGTGCAGAGTACACTGAGCTGTCGCAGTCGGTGGTGACGCAGCGGCAGTCCATCCACTTCGGGGGGTCCCCCGCCCTGCTGCGGCACGTGCTCATGCAGCTGGCGGGCACGGTGGAGTTCCTCTCGGAGGCCAAGTGGCGGCTCTACGGCTGCGTCGACCTCACGCTCGACGCCAACATGGTCACGCTGGAGGTACGCGCAACTCGCGAGGGAGGGGGAATGTCTATCGAAAGCGTGTCTCGAAATGGCTCAATACATTCAAATGGCTCTGACGCAGAATGTGCACTTCGCAAAATGTGCACTTCGCAAAATGTGCACTTCGCAAAATGTGCACTTTGCAAAATGCGCACTTTTCTAGGGTATAAGCCAATGGTTAGTAACAAAATAAAAACGATCTGATTTGTATTTAAAATAAAATAAACACTTTTACAAGTAATCATTTATTAAAAAATATTATGTCAAGACCAAGTTTTGAGCGTCAAATACATATTTCTGTATATAGATACTTTAAACGTAATGGAATTAGTAAATAATACTTTGTAAAAGCTTTTATTTTATTTTAACCGATAGAGACACGATCGGCCTAATTCGGCTTGTCTCACTCATCTATCTCTCTTCCACTCCAGTATGGAATTTTTCATAAATGTTTTCTTATGACGTTATCACGTAAAATCATCACCGAATCATCTGGATGTTAGCAAAGTAACAGAGGCTGTCAGAGTAAATGAATGTCTCAAAGACGATGCGCGTGTGTGCAGTGGCAGGCCTCCCCGGTGGCGGACATGTTCGCGGACGCTTTGGTGGCGGGCGTGCTGAGCGCCTCCGCCCTGCAGCCGCCCAAGCACCTGCCGCTCGCGCCCAAGCTGGACCGGATGCACTTCAAGGTACTTTGTTTTAATGTTGGTGGCGGGCGTGCTGAGCGCCTCCGCCCTGCAGCCGCCCAAGCACCTGCCGCTCGCGCCCAAGCTGGACCGGATGCACTTCAAGGTACTTTGTTTTAATGTTGGTGGCGGGCGTGCTGAGCGCCTCCGCCCTGCAGCCGCCCAAGCACCTGCCGCTCGCGCCCAAGCTGGACCGGATGCACTTCAAGGTACTTTGTTTTAATGTTGGTGGCGGGCGTGCTGAGCGCCTCCGCCCTGCAGCCGCCCAAGCACCTGCCGCTCGCGCCCAAGCTGGACCGGATGCACTTCAAGGTACTTTGTTTTAATGTTGGTGGCGGGCGTGCTGAGCGCCTCCGCCCTGCAGCCGCCCAAGCACCTGCCGCTCGCGCCCAAGCTGGACCGGATGCACTTCAAGGTACTTTGTTTTAATGTTGGTGGCGGGCGTGCTGAGCGCCTCCGCCCTGCAGCCGCCCAAGCACCTGCCGCTCGCGCCCAAGCTGGACCGGATGCACTTCAAGGTACTTTGTTTTAATGTTGGTGGCGGGCGTGCTGAGCGCCTCCGCCCTGCAGCCGCCCAAGCACCTGCCGCTCGCGCCCAAGCTGGACCGGATGCACTTCAAGGTACTTTGTTTTAATGTTGGTGGCGGGCGTGCTGAGCGCCTCCGCCCTGCAGCCGCCCAAGCACCTGCCGCTCGCGCCCAAGCTGGACCGGATGCACTTCAAGGTATACACTGCTGCTATTGTACAGGAAACGTTCTATTGCTTCAACTTCAAGGGCCTGCTGGTAGTAACCCTGCCTTCTGAGACGGAGGTCGCGGGTTCGGTCCTCGCTCGGGGCCAACATTTGTGTGCTGGTTTCGTGTCTGGTTTAATATTCATTTTCACACCACATGCTCGACAAAGCCGGATTATATATCATATAAACGTCACCGAAAGCAAGACATTATATCCCTTGGCTTTAACCAGGTTATAATGTTGTATGGAATTTCATTATAACCCTAGGTCAATAATGTAATTTTCACTTTTCATAATCCTTATTGCTATGACGATAAAGTCTAATTTCGTTAAGCAAAATGTGGTGCAGTCGTGGCCAAAACGATTTTCGAAAACCGAAGCCGCGACCAACTAGATTCGCACGATCTTCAATTGTTAAATCAAGTAGGTCACGCCGGCAGAAACAAGTTGCTGTATCCATTTTATAGCTTTAACATTTCAAAAAGAATAATAATATCGAAAATGTCGAGTGATGAAAGTACTTTGACTTCAGAGTCTATTATACTAGATGCCATAGGCATTGTCAATAATCTACTACCATGCAATTGCATTTTATGGTCTCGCATAAGGTGAGAAAAGTAGAGTATATAACTCGGGAATAAAACTGTTTTTGTCTTGGGCGCTTAAATCCCTCACTAAACTCAGGACTCAGTCTTAATTCCCGAGCGAATAACTCCCTCGCGAGTCCTTCGTTACGTTCAGGATTCAATGTCGCGCCCGTGACATAAAACAGTGCTTTATTCCCTTGTTGTATAATCTACTATTAAGTATGTTTATCGGATGTTTAGTATCCATACCGTACAAACAGTACAAACTCTTCCTATTTTGGAACTGAATAACAGTGTGTAAATAAAATAAAAAGGTCCACGTTTGGAATTCTTTAGTTACTCATTAAAAGACCGACGTTCATAGACCAACTTCTATTGTTTAACATTTTAAGAGGTTGCCTAGATAGCCCCAGTTAGTGGACGTCAGGATATAAACTTACAACCCTTTGCAGTGAATACATTTCACTCAAACATAAGCTTTCAAAGTGTGATTCCCAGAATCTGCCATAACATGCTCTTGAAATCCACTCAAAAAAATATTGTCGCTAACTTTGTCTAAATTTAAAAAAGTCGGATTGTATTGGGAATAAGTCAAGTACAATGGTTTAGGCACAAAATATTTTGTTTGTTTTTCTTGAAATCAATTAATGGTTTCTTTTTAATCCAGTTTACTAAGATTATAACATGTGTTTAGTAATCTTTTTAACAAAATAGCACTAGACCTAAGCGACAATGTTTTTACCTTTATGTTGTGTTTGCCTGTACTTGGGTTTTCATTCTATCTGTTACGTCTTCCTTTATGTATAATCATACCTTATATAGTGCAAAACCTGTTGGCAAATCTACTCTAATATAGGAAATATTTGTATTTTCGTATTCTTGTATGTTTGTAACGATTAAACTCAAAAACAACTGGACCGATTTTAAAAATTGTTTCACCAATGAAAAGCTAGAATGTCCCTGAGTAACATAGGCTATTTTATCCTCGTATTCCTACGGGAACAGGAACTAAAAACACGAAACGCTAAAACTGGAGGCGATGAAATGTCTGGTGTACGTGAATAAATGTGTAACGTTGTCCAGGAGTGCGTGATCGAGATGCTGCAGGAGATGTTCGGCGAGGAGTCGGTGCCGAAGATGTTCAAGGGCGAGAGGCTGCACGTCAGCCTGGACGGCCGCAAGGCGGACATCGACCTGCTCAGCATGGTCAGTGCCGATTTATACCATTGGGGGCTTGTCTATTTTTATCATCTTTTAAATCTTACTTTTTAGCACTATTACTGCTGAAATCATAAATAAAAATCTATGTATATAAAAGAAAGTCGTGTTTGTTACACTATTTATAACTCAAGAACGGCTGAACCGATTTGGCTGAAAGTTGGTGGGGAGGTAGCTTAGAACCAGGAGACGGACATAGGATACTTTTTATTCCAATATTCCCACGGGAACGGCAATGGGAACGAGAACGGGAACGCGGGTGAAACCGCGCGGCGACAGCTAGTGCCATAATAAAGATAACATCTCCATGCAAATTGTGCCGATCTGATCAATTCAATTTATTTGTATCTGTACACTTAGAAACTTCAATAGTCTAATAACAATGAACTCTAAACTCGTCCATGGAGGCTGGCTGAAGTTACACCTTTTTAAGTGATTTTTTTATACTTATAATATGCTCTTAAAAATACTGTGGCAGTAATTCGACTGTTTTTTTAATGTTTGTTACAATAGAACTTTCTACCCGATTTTGATGTTTCTTTTTCATTTGAAAGCTAGTGCTTTCCGTGTGGTCCCATTTAAATTTGGCCCGGTCCCATGAGAAAACCATATAAGTAGAAGTCGGTTTTTTACTCTTTGTACACGAGTATGGTACGATCAAAATCGTGTTCATGAATATGTTCGTTGGTTTCAGGAAGTGAAATGTCCGGAAGATGAGAATCTAGAACGGGTCGTCCATTCGGCGATCACCAAGCTGTACGCTGCGCTTGCGCCGGTGAAGCCTCCGCCGCCGCCCAGCTCGTGACCGGCCGAGGGCGGTTCGGTTCCCAGGTCGAGGCAGATGTTTACATGTGTTATTACTACGAATTAGGTATGGATGACGATGAGTGAAAAAGACGAAAATAAAATGTATTGTGGATGTACTTTAAGAATAAAAATTGTAAATTTTAAATTTGAATTTTTGGATATTACTTCTTGTAGTCTCCTGAACTATCTCCCTATTAATCAAACGATATACTCCTATCTATACATATAATAAAAAACCAATTCGCCGATGTCAGTACATAGAAGAAATTTACGAAAACTTCAAATGAAAAGTCTAAAACATGAATAGAAGCCCAAACACATATTTTAGAATTTTTGTCTTTACGTCCTTGTTTGTATGCGCATCACGAAATGAAACGAGTAAAATAAAAACTTAAACTTTTATTTACAGTCTTATTAAATCATTAACATTATTCATTAGTTTAATCATTTTATTATTTATCACAAACACATTCACCGCACAGCGGCGGTAAATTAACATTGGAGATTAATTATTACAATAATTCTCAATTCCAATTGATCAACGGCTATTACAGATTTCATAACTGTCCCTAGAAACTAGGTAACTTATCATTCTGAATTGCACACTTTGGCATTATAGTTCCATGCGATCTGGCCTCAATGCACACACCACTGTCCACTGGTAAAGTTGCCCCTAGGAGCTCTTGGAATACCTCTTCCAGAACCGCTTGACGTCGTCGTGTCCCGCACGAGTGACCACCATCGTCCTGCTGCGCTCGCTCTGCCACGTCAGCACGCCTTGCTGCTTCGCGTAGTCGCGGAGGACCACGAAGTCAGCCTGCAACATCGTCACATTCCATTTGCCACCATTACGATGGGAACACGACATTCTAGGCACATACGGCACTCGAATAGCAGATTGTGTAACAGAGCAAAACGATTTTTACGGCGCGTCACGAGCATAGAGAATGATTATAATGTACAATCATGAACGAAGAAAAGGGTTTCAAGTACGTAGCTCAAGGTAAAAATATTTTTGCGACTAAGGGTCGAAACACACTATGCCGAAAATACGCCGCGGAACAACCGCGGAACGTCATACATTACGGTTGACGCGGGTGGCAGATCCATGAATCTTTAAAGTGAAACGTCAATGTATGTAGTCACGCTGAATTCCGGTCGCGTATTTTCGGCATAGTGTGTTTAGACCCTTAATGATACACTCTGCTTTTCATCCCTCTCTATGAGAAAAATAACTACGAAAGTGCGCACATTGTCACAGAATGTTTTTTTTTTTTTGACAGTGTGGCACAACTATCTAAAGCCATTCAGCCATGTCAGCCTAATGCGGCGAAAAATTAAACTAATGTTTTGTCATACAAAATTTTGATGTTAACTACAGTGGCGCCACCCTTAGATACAAACTTATTTTGTTAATCTCTGGCTACGAAAGTTTGAGAATATTTTTAATTCCCAATTCAAAACACTTATTTGCACTTATAAGAACCCTATCGAAAAATACTTACTTTGAAACTTTTGAATAGATGGTATGAAAGGTAAATGAACGATAAGGAGGGTGTTTAGTGACCTGCGAGAGGAACTGGTTGTAGACGACCCCCTCGGTGTATGTGAACCTGTTCCTCTCCGTCTCCCAGAGCTTGATCTGGTCCACCACCGTGGGGGGCAGCACGGATGTGGCCCGAATGCCGCCGGACTCCGACTGCAGCATCTGCGGGGGTATTATCATGGCGTCATATGTGTGTGTTAGAGAGAGACAGTTGGGGGTGTGTGTTAGAAGGTTGGGAGGGGTGGGTGTGTTAGCACGCGCGAGGAGTGCCCCGCTTGGGCCATCCCTGTCGGCGGCCATCGGCGTGCAGGCTCTGACGCTGCCGAACATGGTCAACGCCATGATATATATTTATATGATACTAGCGGGTGCGCAGCGGCGTTGCCCGCGCGGATTCCGTTTATTCCCGTTCCCGTGGGAATTTCCGAAAATCCCTTCATAGTGGTTGCCTACGACATACTTAAGACACCTACATACCATATTTTAAATAGCGGGTGCCCAGCGGCGTTTTCCCGCTTGGATTTAGTTTATTCCCGTTCCCGTGGGAATTTCCAAAAATCCCTTCATACCAATTTCCTATGACATATCCGACACCTTCATACCATTTTTTAAGTTTCTAGGTGTTATCGTTTCGGATTAGTACGTATTTCTCTTTTTAACCAGTTTTTTATTTTCCCGTGGGAATGAGATATTTTGCTGGAATAAGAAGTACCCTAGATGTTGACCCGGGTACTCAGTTATCTCCATACCAAATTTCATCAAAATCCGTCCAGTAGTTTTTGAGTGATGCGTGCACAACCAGACAGACAGACAGACAGACAAAAATTCCAAAAATTTGTGTTTCGGTATCTATATCGATAACTATTACACTACCGTTAAAATTTTCAAAAAATATTTAATGTACAGACACGGCCCCGTTAGAGTTTTATTATATGTATAGATATATATAATGAATAAAAAAAAATGTTATCTACTCGATATTAAAGGTTACTGTAAGTGTCGACATTTTAACTTTCGGGATTTCGAACTAACGGTCATTTAATATTTTTTTATTGTTTATTTATGCCAAAATAAACTTTTCTTCCTTTCTTTGTTTCTTTCTAACGGATATCGACATTTAGGACATTCGGTATAATTTTAGGAAATAGGTGTTTTATGTGTGATATTTCGGTCGTAGGTATTGTGAATTTTCGGCATTTTAATACGTACCTATTTTTGAGAGATACTTGGAGTGTTTTAGTTAGACATGTTGGAGTGTTTTAAATAGAGAAAGTGGTGTGTGTGTGTGACCTGCGGGTGCGCGTGTTGCTGCAGGTATCTCTGAATCTGCTCCGCCGTGATGCCCCCCCGCAGCGCCTGACGAACGGACTCCCGCGTCAACACGCCCACCACCAGGTTGGGGAACCTGTGCAACACGAGCATATCAATCTACAACGACTGGGATAGTGGATAGCTCATAAGAGATGTCTTTCGAAAGGCTATGAATAGCTCGAATTAAATTCCTCATCTTCAGATTATTTTCCATTAATCGGTCGACTAATAGCTGTCATTTACTTTTCTGCACAGTGTTTTTAACCGACTTTGAACTGATTATGATGATTCTTTTTTAAATTTGAATTTTGCTGGTACTTCCCGTGCGATCCCATTTTAATTTGGTCCAATTCTGACGATGGCATCCATAAGAAAACCTTTATGTTTTAAGTTAAATATGTACGCGACAAATGGACGAATAACTCAATATCACGCTAACCGATTTCGATTATTCTTTTTTTAACCGACTTCAAAAAGGGAAGAGATTCTCAATTCAACTATATATTTTAGTATAACTCGTTGAAGTCGATTTCGATCTTTAATTTCGTGTCGTGCTTAGGCTGATGGCTAATTCACCAATGCCTTGAAACTAAATTAACGTTGACCGTTCTGATATGTCAGAACGCAACGCAGGAACCTACTCAGTTACAATATGCGCTGTGCCTTGTAGCAGGGATTGAGGCATATATCCAATAAGCCAACCTGTATATGAGCTCCGTGAAGAGGCCCAGAAGCGCGACCTGCAGGTTTGTCTGCGTGTACGCGTACACCCTGTAGTTGGTCTCGACGAGGATGTACCCGCTGGGCTCGTCTGGGGCCAGCACGGGGCCGGCCTCGGCCGCGCGCACGCACGCGATGTTCAGCGCCAGGCGAGTAGGGTAGAAGCGGCCCGCCTTGCGCTAGAGAGGGACAGGACTATTAGGGGCCTTACACACTGCGACTTTTAGCAGCGATATCGTGACACCAGCAATAAATAGTACAATTAATAAAGTGTAAAGGTGGACCATTTGCGACTGCATCAATGCTGCATCGTGACAGCATCGCTGCTAAAAGACCAATGTGTAAGGTGCCTTAGCTGGGGGTGGTTTGAACTGTGGACTATGCGCTACAAAAGTACGGACTATGAGCTGGGGATTTATGTTATGGAGGAACGGAGGTGGGATGCTCCTCCATCGCGAAAATGGAAGATCCTCCGCCAGGCGAGGTGATCGTGCCTGGGGACCGCGGTCCAACGGTTGATGTTGGACAGTTGTATCTATACAAACTCATTAGAAAACTCCGACAGCCCGGTCTAGAACTCGGCCGTCTATTGGCGCGTTCTATGTAGTGTCGCTACAATGTTTTTATTTACTTACTTTTTGGAACACTTACAGCAAAAACAGTAATTATAGGTTAAAAACATATGCTAATGACAAGTTTCCACATTTAAAAAACAAAATAGTATGTTTCTCCTATTGTCGATAACAATCAGTATGGTGATAATTGTGAACCTAGCCAGGGAGAGAAGAATAATAATAAAAACAAAAAAACAAAGAAAAAGTATGAAAAAGGCTTATGGTCTTAGTAGCTTATTCTAATATGTCGAGGAAGAAGAACAATCAAAAAATGCCTGCGTCCGCTTTACTTCTGAAGTGGATGGTGTGGACTGTGCGGTTAGAGGGTACGGACTATGAACTGGGGAAGGTACGGACTTCAATGGTCCAATTGGATGAAGTAATCCTTAGGGATAAATCACAAGAAATAGTATTTGGTTTGATATCCGAGTAAATCCTATTTTTAGGTGAAAAACTAAAAATGTCATGCACTGATTTTGATATTAAAATAATTATATTTCTAATGTTCATATTAAAAACAAGCTTTTGTATACGACCTTGCCCATGGATCACATCAATTTACAAAATCGGATAAGTAATTTCAAAGATTACATATAAACAATTTTATCTCTACAATATTAGAGCATACCTTTCTTTGGTAAACAAGTCCAAATTCTCTAAGGTGTTGGAGGAAAACCAGCATGTTGTTGCTCATTCCCTCTGTGCTGTAGTCCTGAAACAGTTAAGACATTATATATTAGACAAAACAAGGTAACCTTTATTTTATAAGTAAAAATGTACATCACTACATAGTATAAAACAAAGTCGCTTTCTCTGTCCCTATGTCCTTATATCCCTGTCCCTTTGTATGCTTAAATCTTTAAAACTACGCAACGGATTTTAATGCGTTTTTTTTTAATGGATAGAGTGATTCAAGAGGAAGCTTTTAGTGTTAGCATTGCACCCGTGCGAAGCCGGGGCGGGTCGCTTGTACAGTATAAAATATCGATGATATTCACAGACCTGAATCTCTTTTTATCTGTGATGATATCCCATCTCTATACTGCGATAAATCAAACGCAAATCAGTTTTTTCGACAATCATACCACACACACGATCGCGCTTCACGACATTTTTTAAATAAATAAATAAAAAAAGACGTTAGGCCTTTTATCCCCGAGGGAATAAGCAAAGCTATTTCACAAAATAAACACTCACGCGAATTTGATTTCACAAATTTACAAATCACATATCATTTTCAGTAGCAACTGTGAATTTATCATAGTAATTAAAAATGGCCTGTGAAATTTCAAAGATGAAATCATATGAAAAAAAAACCGAGGGGGTAGGCAGAGGTATTCCATTTGAGGCAATATTCTCCTGTTGTACCTTCCCGAGGGTGCTGAAGCTGAGCTGGTAGAGGAAGGCGAGGCACTCCGCTGCACTCAGGCTGCGCTTCTCCGCAGTATGCAGGTAGTGCTGCAGGAACAGCCACACCTGGAAGAGATAAGTGAAAAACCGACTTCAACTTATGTGGTTTTTTCATGGATGCCATTGTCAGAACTAAACGAAATTACCCAGTTTCGGTTCACCCACTCGAAAGTTATGAGGTAACAAACAAAAAAAACATGCAGACGAATTAATAACCTCCTCCTTTTTGAAGTCGGTTGAACTTAAAATAGTTGAATGAAAACTCTCTGTTTGCCCTGCTTCTTCTCCTCAATCATACACGCATGATTTTGACGATGAGTTATTCTTAGTTATAAATAAATATGTCTGTCTCGTAGTTTTAATATGGAAAAGTAAAGGCATTTGTTGTCAATGGACGGTCGCCGTAAAATAAAAGTCAATATAATTTGTAATTGAGAGTGAAACCGTATGGCTGTAGTGGAGAGGTGCAGGGCGTCCTATTTGACGTTTGTAAATGTGTGTGTAGAAATCGCGGCAGTGTATGCACGCCCTAGCCAGTGGTCGATTAGACATATTCCATCGGTATTTTTGGTTCCCAAAAGAGTGTTCTCGACACTTCCTTTCAACCAGCACCTACATCTGTTACAGCATTATATGTAATACCATATTGAAACATTGTGATGGAGTATATTTCACCTGTTTAGCTGTACTGAGGAGTAGAAACTGGAAACCAGCGCGGGTTATCACAGCAGATCCATCTTCTGCATCTCTGTAACATGTAAGTTTTTAGTCAAAAATGTAGTTAAGTCACTATTAAATTGATAGTAAATGGTCACAAAAACCTGGTACCAAAACTTACTGGTAACATGTAAGCCAGAGCGTAAAGGCTATTTTAATTTTTTTACTCATTCAGTGTGACTGGTAAATGGAGGGAACTATCTTAAGAGGTAACAGAGTAACTCTTATTTTAATGTATGTGTGTGTATTGTGTTGCAAATAAAATGATTATCTATTTATCTATCTATCTAACTCTCTTTTCCTCAACTATACATACATACCGAAGCAGTGGAGTCGCAATGACATTCAATAAGAGTACTTATAAGCCCTTACATTGAATAAAAACATTTGATGATAACCGATCATCATTCTACACACGTACATTTTTTAAATAAAAAAACTCTACTTTTGCGCAATTTTCTAAAATACGATTATTCTGAATTTTCCATACACTACGACGCCGGCTGCCAGCCGTGGCGGTCATTGCCCCCGCGCAGCTGATTCAGCGAGTATACGCTAAAAGTGAAGAGTAAAGGCTGATTCACTTAAGATGAAAATAGTAACCAATAGATAAGTAGTGCATAAGGTGGTTCACTTTTATGTGAAAGAGCGCTTCTCGCCATCAAACGTAAAATTTCACTGAATAGAAAAGCACAGCATAGGTGTTGGACCTGGTCATGAGGCCGGCGTGCAGCAAGACCCTGACGGCGTCGGCGCTGATGCCCTCCGTCTGCGCGCTGCCCACCATGTAGTGCAGCACGCACTCCCAGCGCTCCGAGGCGTACGAGTCCAGGAAGGCCGAGTCGCGGGACCGCCCGTCCGGCTCCAGGGACGTCGACAGGCTCCACGCGCGGCCCCTGCGCCATGGGGACGGACCACCGGTCACAGCCGAGACTCGTGACGCATTTATTTCTTATAACGAAAACAAGTTTTTTCATATCCAATAAATAGTATAATCTCACGCCTTTTTTAACCCCGAGGGGGTAGGCAGAACTATTCCATATATCCAAGCCCCACAATACCAGTGTATTTGTAGCGATCACACAGGTTGAGCAAACTTAGGCACGGTCAGTCAGTGAATCGGTCAGCCATTGGCGATGTTTCACAAGCACCTCCATGTTTCAGAAGGTACTTACATCATACACACAATTTGTGTTTTGTGTCAAATCTCGGCGGAGAATGTTGATGATGATGAGCAGTGATCGGAGTAGAGAGATTGATTTGAGGACACTAGCGTCAACCGTGTATGTTAATATGGATATGACTCCCAAATTTCCAGAATTTCAAAACTATCAGATGGAGAGAAGTGAATATCTCAACACTTACTCTCAAGTAACTGTAGTGTTTAAAAACATAATAATTAAATTCAATATATGAATTTAATACAAATGAGAAACTAAGGATGTCCTATATCAATAAATGATTTTGTTTGTATATGTACTTGTATGTTTTTTATTTTATTACACCTATAATTTTTGGAAATTTTGGTACCTTTTCCAGTAATATTCGGAAAACTGGCATGTCCATGTTATATAATGATGCAAGTAGGTAACATCAATCTACCTACTCTGATCACTGGTGATGGAGAGATTGGACAAGTCCATTGCGAATGCCCTCACCCGCCCAGCAAGGCCACCTTGAGGTGCTTCTTGAAGGACTGCGCCAGCATCCATCCCGGCAAACCCCCCGGGATGGGCGCCTCCTGCCACACCGACAGCTGGGACAGTGCCTCGCACGCCTTGCTCTGCTCTCTGGAACCATCAATGTTCAGTTAGTTAGTACCTATAGTACAGGCCCTGCCTAGTTTGGGACTAAATAACCATGTGGGAATTGTGTGCCACTATTTATTTATGTAGATTTTATTAGATTACTATTGGCTTTGTAATTTTATTTAAGATTTTGTGGTATGACGTCATCTAGCTAGTCACAAAATTTAACACACACACGAGTGTGAGAGTGAGAGTCTGGAGCCGGCATCATAGAAGATTATTATAAAACAAGCATGATTTTTGCATATTTTAGAGCAATCCTTCACTTTTTTTATTTAAGAATATGCAAACTTCTAGATTTATTTTTATTTCATTGCAGTCACATTTTGAATAGAAATAATAGAATGATGTTTATAAGAGCAATTCAAGATGTGTTATGTCAAAGCAAAGAGGAAGAAACGATGTTAAAAAAATTTTGGTCATTTAGAAAGGATGGATAAAACTGATGAAGGGTTGGGAGGGAGTCGTCTTAAACATACACACAGGCAGATGTAAATGAAGGTAAAGGCAGGACCATATGAAACAGGCAAGCATGCATCAGAAGAGTGATAAGTGGATGAAGCGAAAGAGGTATGTCCGGATCACACTAAATAGAAATCTGTAGTCTCTGCCTACCCCTATGGAAAACAGGCACATGTATGAACAACATGAGGCAAATGAGTTTGTTTTTTTTAAAATTAAATATGATCACTGTAATAAATATCGGTCATTGTTTAATGTTTAGTGATCGGGCAGGAACAAGGTGACCCTTATTGATCTTGGGGCCCTGGGGGCCAATTCTACTAAATGACAGCGGTGATAGTTGTATGACTGTGGTCACTCAATGGTGTTATTATGTCAAATTTTGACACTTTTCGTATTCTGTTAACTGTCAGTTTTCACAATCATTCAACTATCATTGTTGACCACTTTTGGTATTCTACTATTCCTACCATGGAATGGCGCTGTCCAGTGATTGCTTTTTTCCCCTTATTTTAAAGGCATTGGCAATTTAGCCATCAGCCCTAAACACGACACGAAATTCAGATTTTAGCTCTGCTTCAGAGTCTATGCATAAAAATACACAAGTTTCTTCAAAACTTATCGAAATGTCACAGGTACCATAAATAAAATCAATCATCTAAAGATTTTAGTGCCGAAAACCCGAAATAAAACTAATGACACGCATGGTAGTAATAGTTATATATGGTAGGCAACACCTAACGTAGTCCATAGTCATTCCATTGTTATGCCACTATGATTTTAGTGGAATACAAATTATATGTCATAGTTGCCAGTTGCAGCATAATGGAATGATAGTTCGATGACAATGGCTGACATTTAGTGGAATTGGCCCCCTGGGCATGTGCCCAGAATGCCCAGTGGGAAAGAGGGGTCTTCCTTCATCCTACACATGTTGTCTTGGCCAAATCCCATATCCCCTCAAGTGTGGGAGTCAAAATGGCCGATTTGCATTGAGTGTGGAACCCGCAGAGGGGTTCGCCACACTCAAGGGTTTTTAGGGGCCCAACCTCCACTAAAACTGCATTTTATTATCCCTTGGTCTAGCAGAAGCCCTTTTATCGAACTGAACGTTTTTATAATTAAGTTTGCTACCAAGAAATAAGTACTTTTGTAATATTTGTGTAGTAATAAAGTTGTACAGGTGGTATAACCGGGGTACCTAAATGTAGAAGAGGTTTTGGACTATATTTTTTTTAAAAACCACTTTTGAGCTTAGTGACCGTTTTCATGAAAACCTTATAATACTATTTACAAATAAAAAGCACAATATCTATAACTCTCATACAAATATTTTACACAATCAAAGATTTAACAGTAGAACAAAAATGGTGCCTATCTTTAAAACAGCCTCAAGTGGGTTTTTTCCTCTACAAAGTACATAAACGACGGCTTGCTAGCTGTCTCCCTTCTCGCTTAACACGTTTTAATTAGTGAAACAGAGATAAAAACAGTCTCCCAGTGTGTATGGGCGCGAAATATGAGCGGGTAAGCAGCACCCCGCAGCGGGGTTTGCCACACTTGATTGATATTTGACAGAACCCCGCAGCGGGTCTCGCCACACTAGAGGGGATATAGAAAATCACTTTCAGTTTGCCCAAATTTTTCAATTTTCCGTGAGTCTTATTGAATTTATCTATCCCTAAAACCTTATTGGACTGATATTACAATTCATAATACTAATTACCCAAATTAGTCGAGCTATTCTCAAGTGATGTGCTTATCAACAAACAGGATTTAAAAATATATGTAGATATACTAAGTAAGAAGATATATGAATTAAGATCAACCAAGTCATGGTGATGGATTATTTTGCAATCTCAAACATCATCCGGTGAACTAGGTTAGGTTAGTTCTAAGTAAATCATTATTCCTCTTATTATTGTTCAACATACTTGGCAAAGGCTTGTGACACCCAGGACGCAACCACCGCCTGCGGGACAGGCTGCTCCACGAAAAGTAGGCGGATCACGAAATGCCGAGCTAGCTCCGGTAGTTCTCTAAAAACATTAAGGATATACACAAACATAACCTCAAAATTTTCAATACAATTTTTTCATCTGAGTTTAACATAAATAGCTTAAATTTCTAAAAGAAATGAATGAAGATGCTGTACGTACCGATAAACAGCTAAACATATTGTAGGATAGTTGTATAAAGTCTCCAAAAATTGTGCTGACCGACTTTTCAAGTATTCGTGAAGATCTTTGCACTGAAGGGTCGGAGCTGGGTTTAAGTTTACTGAAGACTTAGATTTAGATGATACTGACATTTTAAATGAATATCGCAATGGACTAAATGCACTAAGATATTACGGTATTTTCTGTAAATTGATCTTGTTTCCTTTTTTTTTTTTTTTTGTTGTTTCACCCCTTACAGGGTAGGCAAAGGCATTACGCCATGCAGCCTCGTCATTAGTTAATGATATCCTTATGTAAATGGCTCTGCTTCAGAGTCCATGCACAAAAATACAGTGTCTTTAACACTTTCTACATCCCTAACGTGCCCTAACTTGGTTATCAGTAAAATGATAGCACTTTTACTGACGACTTTATTGTGACTTTTTGAGGCAATCCAAAAATGTCCATAACTCGCATTTTATCGAATTTCCCATTCACTGCACACTTTCACGGACACTTGCCATTTAATCTTGTTTCCTTCAATTATTTCCTGCCACAGACCTGCGAAAATAAGTCAAGAAAAGAAACGAAACGTCACTTGTCAGTTAGTGATGTCAGTGCAGTGTCAGGTCACGTACGAAGTTTTTGATAGAGGCATTGGTTATCAAGCTACAGAGTCCATGCTTTTCATTGATTTTTGAAGTGAAAACTTCTTTAGCGGCGTTGAGCACTTTTGTGGGATGGGTAAAAACTGTGAAACTCGCGTCAGGTCACGTGTGCTGATCGAAAAACCGTAAGACGGTTGGAGAGTAGTGTTGTAACACCGAAATCGATAATCAAGTTTTCACTTCTGCCTTCACTCTCGGGGTGCAATTTTTATATAGATTTCATTGCATAGTTTTTCAGACTTATCCTATAATTTTATTACACTATCACTATTATGTGCAAAAACCCGAATCAAGGAATTTGATGGTAAAAACCAGCTAATTAAGAATTTAACATAACCTAAGCGATATGTTATTTTGAGAAATAAAATTAAACACTTTAGGGCTCTTTTTGGAGTACATATAGTGAAATAAATTGTGATCATTCAGAAGTTTTGTCCAAGTACATACTATCATATGAAGAGTGATGAAGAAAGTACACTTATGTTTTGCACTAGGGCTTTAGGCTGATGACTTGTGCCAATGGAAAATAAAAAAATATTCTGACTGACAACTTTTTTTTTTAACCCTTTTTCTTTTTTGCCGTCGTGCATTTTTGTTTTGCGTACCCGTGCGTGCGTGTATTTGAGACTGTACTGTCCTATACTGTACAGTATGGAATGCTAGGTGGATATTATGTCCCACTGCAGTGAACCTTGCGTGCGTACTCGTATGTTTTATAAAAATATAATTAATTACATAGACAACTTTACGAATCTTAATAGTCTTTCACTCATTCAAAGGTTCTGTAGTTCTAAAAAAACCCTACTCATTTTGCTAAATACACCTATGTATGTATCACATGCATGACGAAAATTAAGGATCTACAACATTAGTGAAGTTGTATTTTTTCTATTGATAAATGGGTTGGTAGGTAGGTACATAGCCCTTTCGCACCTCAGTCACACGATCGTGAGTTCCTACTTTGAAAAATTCTAGAGTGGCGTGAAATCTGTTTCTAAGCGCCAACGCGAAATCACACGACCGTGAGTTTATCAAGAATCCGGTTTAAAATAGTTTTCGCGCCAAAATGCCTCAGTCGTCGCGTACACACTGGAAAGATAGCTGCGTCCCTTGACCTCCTGACAGGACGTCGTAAGTTATTTAGTATTTTTCATATATTTTGTAAGATTTATATAATATTTTTATGTTTTTTACAGTCTCAGGTATATGTACTAACTAGAAAACAAAGCCTTATAACATCGTTTGTAGTAATTATTGATTTATGGTGTCACAGGAATCATATAGCACTTACGTGATATCCAGGATGCAATTGTACCAAAGCACAATCGTGCGTAAAATTTTTATTATGTATTTTATTACGTTTTTATAACACTTCAGGGATGCAGTTAAATAAAGACCTCAGTTTACTGCAAGATAGAAACTGTTCGGAGCTAGAAGTAGACGACGCTGATGGAGAATTTGCCCCTCTGATTGTTAAAGTAGAAGAGAGTTGTGTAGAAACCGATTGCTTAGAACTGATCTACGTTTTATTCTGCCAGATGGGCACATAATAATACTATTTTTGATCCGCCAGAAGGGCAGTTTGTTTCGTTACTTACCTAATTGATATTACTGCCTTAGATCCAGTATATCTGTGATATCTATACTCTAAACTAATATTATAAAGAGGAAAGATTTGTATATTTGTATCTTTGTTACGAATAAACACAAAAACTACTGGACCGATTTCAACAATTCTTTTACCAATGGAAAGCTAGAATATCCTTGAGTAACATAGGCTATATTTTATTCCCGTATTCCCACGGGAACGGGAACTACGCGGGTGAAACCGCGCAGAACCGCTAGTAAATTATAAATACATGGTAGTTTTTATTATTATTTGTATTTTTATTTCATCATTTTATCATAACAATTAAACAGTTCCGTTACAGAACGGAATTTAGGCCTTAATAACATAAAAAAAAAACATAATTTGGTAGAGACTCACGATCGTGACTGGGTAGTGATAAACCCTAGATAGCACGATCGTGCTATTGACTTTTTGGAAATATGGTGTAGGATGCATTTTTTTAGATAATTTTTCCTTTATACACCTAGCATATCTATCACAAATTTGTAAAAAAACCTTTACAACATTACAAAAAAAATCTCAGGTGCGAAAGGGATAGGTAATTATTTACCCTTACATATTATGTACCAACTTATTTTGATTGAATCTATTGATTAGGTATTTGCCGTATTTGTAATGAATTTTCTGGAGGCAGATAAAAAATGATGGGTCTACCCACCCACTCTACTGAGTGACCTCACTATCAAAGTCCGAACTCCGAATAGGTGTGTTGAATGCAGAAAGTTTCAAAGTTTATATTACTGCGAAAACAGTTCCAAACGAGTATAACATGAATGCTCCATCCTTGAGGTTTACTCAGTCAGTCAAGTTTAAAGGCGCTGAGAGAGAAAAAAGAGGCTACTTACTATATTACAATACTTGTTCATAATCCCAGAAAAGAAAAAAAAGTTTACCCACACTAGGAGGCACATGACGCATACTCGTGTAGTTTCCCCGTGCGTGGCGCGCGCGGGTTAGGCGCGGGGGGCGGGGAACCATTCTCGTCGGCAGATGGCGGATGCAGTGCCGCCGCCCCCCGTCCCGTCAGTCGCGCATAGACAACTCGCCGAGCCACTGCGATCGCGCTCCGCTCAGTTCCATTTTGTGTGTATCGTTTCGAACGGGACATTGTGTGTATGCGCTCCGTGAACAATCGTGACCCACGATCACCGGCGTCCGACGGAAGTTCAGCGTTTCACTTTCGACATGCGAGCGGAGGGATCGATGCGATATCTCCTCGGCACCGCGCCTCCGTCGTGAGCGAGCGACCGTCGACGCGAAAAAAGTCACCTCGGGAAACATGTCCGGGCGGCCCGCCGCCGACGCGGATGCGAGCGAAGGGTTCGAGTTCGAAATTCGAAAGCGGTCATGTCATCGCCTCTCGGATTTCTAAGTCACCGTCCAATGTCAAAATCGTGCACGTCCCGCGAGCGCCGACCCCCCGGATCGTGCGGAGAATGCAATCGTCGGTAGTGTGGTGGGCGGCGGCGGGCGTGCTGTGGCTGGCGGCGGGCGCGCTGGCCTGCTCCAGCTCCATCTCCAAGAGGCCGGCGCGCGCGCAGAGGCCCCCCGCCAGGCCCCAGCCCCCGCCGCGGCTCAACGTCACCTTCCCCACCTTCAAGTGCGAGCCCGACTACTCTGAGTACTATTGCCTCAACGGCGGCAAGTGCTTCACGGTCGTCATCTCGGACAGCCCCATCTACAACTGCGAGTGCCACAGCGGCTTCGTCGGGCAGCGGTGCGAGTTCAAGGACCTGGACGACTCGTACGTGCTGACCAGCCGGCAGCTGATGATGGAGACGGCGTCGATCGCGGGCGGGGCCACGGTGGCCGTGTTCCTCGCGATTCTAGTCTGCTTCGGTGCGTGGGTGCGGCTGAGGCGGCGCGACAAGGCGCCCGCCTCGCCGCTGGCCGAGCGCGGCTTGGCTCGCGTGCAGCTCGTGGCCGTGCTGAGCCCCCGCGCGCCCAACGGGGCCTCCACGAGGCCCTGCCCAGAGGCCCCGTCGCCGCGCTAGAGGACGCTCCGTTGTACATATAGATAGATTACGTGATAAGTTATGTGGAGCGAACGGTGGATGTAAGAAAAATTTATGTGATAATTATTTTACGAAGCTTATAATTTATTTGGAGGAATTTCTTTTGTATATACCGATTCGGAAGTGGCAGGATTGTGAAAAATTCCCGAAAACCCCAGTGATGGTCTCGTGAGTGGTCCCCGTGTGCGTCGGTGTCGTGTGTCGGACATGACCGTGTACCCAAGCTACTCGCTTCAAGTAGAGATGTTATATGTTGTTTTGTTGTTGGCTCTGTATCAGGAGGTACAGGAGCTGCCCTCTGGAATCATGTAAAACTGACCTCTGTTCTGAATCTGAGTACAAACAAAACAAGTTTTTGTAAATCAAAGTTGAACCCGGAGGAAGCGCAACAGAGGTTGGTCCTGGGTCTTGGAGGGCAGTGTGTGCAGCTAGAGCTCGCTCTGGCCCCCACACTGCATGTTATTGTTTGTTAACGTCAGATGTTATGAGTGATTAGTGTGTGTAGGGCTGATGTTCCTCGCCTGCCTTACCCACTGCTAGATAATTGTGAATCAATGTTAATTGTATTATTATTCCATTCTACACTGATAGAATTGTGATGAATTGATGCTTGTGCGAGGCAGCACGTAGCTGGTGGCTACTGTCCCGGGCCAAGCGCCTGCACATTCCATCTTGCAGATAGATTATTTTACTGGTGTCAGTATTATTTTGTAATACAAGTGTTAAGCCGGCAGCTTTACTTTATTTTTTAATTTATACCTGTTATCCCGGTGGGATAGTGCTGTATTATATTTGTTTAAAGGCTGATAGTGCCCTTGATGAGAAGGCTTCTTGTAAATATAGCCTGTGTAGGTATTTATTAGATATTTATGATCGTTTATTTATTGACTGCTTTATTTAGTTAATATCCATGATCGGCCGCACCCAGCCTAACTTACGGTTGCATTTTCATTTCACCCTGCTAAGCATGGCCTCGCGTAAATATATTCCCAACTACATATATTCTCATTATGAATCTCCATTATTGTCTAGTAATGTGTAAAAATTGCAATATACATTGGATGGTGTAAAAAATTTGTGCATCTGCAGTTTGAACTGTCAGTTGCATTTCTTGTATTTCTGCTGCTCATCAATTGCATTTACCGCCTGTAAGGGTATAATCTGATAAGAATTTACATACAAATTATATCTGAATTAGTTTTTCTTAAGTTCAATCATAAAGAATGTAAGCAAACTTTTCTCAAATTGTACCATGAACCCCTTTAGAAGTAAGCAATGATGTGGTAGACCAACTATGTTGTATTCCTAGCTCTCTATCAATCTTTCTGTGGTCCTGTGTGACAGTTTAAACTGCGAGAAGTACACAAAAAAATAGAAAATGTTTAACAGGCTGTGCACATCGCAGACCTAACTTTGGGCTGATAAGTTGATGTAGTTTTATACTAGACCTTACATCCATTTTAATGGCAATTTCAATTGTTTGACAAATGAAACATCAATTTATCAACTGGAGTGAATAAATAAACTTTTTCGCAACATTTTTGTATGAAAAGTGGTTGTAAAGTGGAGTCCACATGTATATTCATATGAGATTGTTTATATGAACATTCCAAAGTATTTGTAAAATATTGCAAACATCGCTAATAATTTTGAAGTATCTGTTAAGACGCTACATTGTTAATTATACAGTTTTCTATTGATCATTTGTTAAAAGAAAATTATATGAAACTAAATACTTACATTGTTTTTCATTGCTCTCAAAGTTAGGAACCAAATCAATGCAAGAATAGTATACAATTTATACCATATACATACACACAGTAGGTATACCAACAACACAAAATTGTAAAATAAGTTTTTGCCATTAGTTATGAAATCTATTTCAATCATTATAAATTTTACAGAGCTTACATTATTGAATTAAAATTATATATTTATTTGTAAATAAGTACAGTACACAGGTAGGTAGGTACATATATGTCTAAAAAACTGATGTTACGTTGGGTGAACGAGAAAACGTATAGAATTATTATTTTCGGAAGGAAACTCTTCCAAGATCGTCGATACATAACGCTAACGAATATTCTAATAATCTGCTAATTTAATGTAATCTTGACCCACTTTTAGGCTAGTACCTTACGTACTTCGTATTCGTAGGTACGTTTTACCAGTTTACAATGGTTAAGTAGAATATTTCATTAAATACCACAAGTGTAATAGTGATTTTCTTAATACCATTTCGTGTGATTGTGGTTCAGTTGTGCAATGATCAGAAACTGAGGTCAAAACCCGGCACGTCTAAATGCCCACGCGCTCATAATCTACTTTTCGCAAACTTGTGCAATACGCGTAATTGACTCGTACGGACACCTGGGGCGACTCATTGATCCGTTAAAATTATAATCAAACTGCGATTATTTCCGCATACTAATGAAAATATGTAGTTCCAACAAAGAAAATACTATGTTACAAAAAAATGGTCGGCTATTATTCCATGAAACGGCGCATTAAATACTCGGATTAAAGATACGTGACGATCTGTGCACCATAAAAGACCTTAGAAAGATGGAGGCGCGCAACGCAATGGCGGCATCGGCACTCTGCAGCGAGTCCATTGAGCGTGTCTGGGAGCATTTTTATGAATACCCGAGCGACCGGTCCGCCACCAGCGACGCATGCATAGAGTTCATTGAATGAGTGCCCGTTCGTTTGTTGACATTCCCCGAAAACCTGCCCGCCCGGAATAGCCGAGTATCAGAACTCAAGCTCCCGATGGATGGACAACGACCGAAATAGACGTTCCAAAGTAGATTAAATACCGTTTTCGGTTCGATGTCTCGAACTCTCTTATTTTTTGAGAGCAGGATGTCGAAGAATTAGACTGGATTAGTTTAGAATGTGTCACATACCTGCGACATCCCTATTGCAGTCATCGCGTTTCGTCATTTAGCAAGTTTGTCGTGTGATTTCACTGATTGGAAGATTGCGTATTTCCTGATAGCGATATTTTGCAGGAAAATTACATACCTAAGTACCTACCTAATTTACGACTCAGGAAAATTGAAATGTGTTGTTGTATTCCTGTTACGTACCTACAGGTATTCAATGGAATAATAACCAAATTCCGATGAATAATCAACATGCAATTGAATAATCGCGTCGATTGAAAACAGTAAAGGAATATAAACTGAGCCATCAATAGAATAAATTCTCTTAAAATTCGATCGTTCATTTCAGAGAGCTCGAGCTTTGAGCGAAAGTCGAGTTTTACATCACAAATAGCAGCTAGACGGACGTCAGAAAAACCCTGTGAATGAACACATCAAGTCAAGGCGAACCGAGACAATCGGCTTGGAGACATCCACCGGCGTCCGGATTCACCACCAGCCTAAGAAGGCCCGCCCCGCCTCTCTGGGGTCTTTAAATCGCAGGGGGCTTCGGGCGTCGTGAAGGAGGCACGCGGGTCCCAAGCCTGGTCGTGTATAGAGACGGTGCGTCGCTCTGCCCACGCCTCTCGTTTATGGTCACCGAGTGTCCATTGCGCCCAATTAACGTGCCTACGTGCCCAGCCCACCAGTCATTACCTTGCCCGCGAAAATCTTCCTGCCTGCGACTTGTATGGCGTTGCTACACACCGTGAGTGACTCCGCGATTGTTACAATAGTTGTGTAGTCAAACGTGCCGCTTGCTAGATAGACGAATATTCCCTGGAGTCGCTTCGGTTTAATTATTTCTATTCGTATCTTCTAAACCCTGCAAGATATTGAAATGGAACACACGAAAATAGGCTATACTTAGATAGCTAAGTCTACATTATTGCTATGGTAACTGTCCCTTCTTTCTCATATTTATAATTTCAATTCACATTATTAACTTAAATTCCAATTTTAATTTAACTTTCATTGAAGTTCGTTAAGCCGTTTCGGAGCTTATTCTAGGTAAACTTGCAGAAACATACTAAGAACAGAGAGTCATTTATGATATTATATTGAAATAAAAATGTACCTGAATGATGTATAGGTATGAGAAAGAGACAGTTAGCATTAGCGATAAAGTAAACTTCCCTAGGTATACTGTCTATTCACGATGAGGGCAGCCATGACAGGCATGCCTTGTACAAATTTGGCAAATGGCATTATTTCGCGGCAAATATGTTATAAAATTAACATAATTATTGTCTGTTTTGGCATGCTGTCTCGTGGCGACCGGCACAGAATATGTAGGTAATAGTGGTCTGTTTCTAGCCAGGTGTTTATTAAGTAGACCAAAAAACTGTTGAATTACAATATTCTCATTGAGTTTCATGTCGAACCTTAATCGTGTTGGTTACCTGCTTGTATCAGAGGTGTGAACTTATGGTATCTACCTAATTAATTAGGATCTCAAATACAGAGGGTTTTATCCTCGTACTCATAAATAAAAATCATTCATTTCAGAAGGCAACATATTAAAAAAAAGTCCGTAATGGTTAGTAAAATAGACTTAAATATTAAGAGTTAGTAATTTAATTACAATAAAACACACATATTAGAAGCCTAACTGGGAACCTGCGAGACTACCTGGTACTAGGGCCTCCTCCACCACTGCTCTGCGTCAATAATAAAGTTGGAGGCTATCACAACAACGAACTTGCCTTTGCCAATACATAAATTCGTATGAACCGTCATACATATCTGTATTAATTAATTTATTTATTGCATATCCAGGTCGGCAACGCAGTTGTGACTCTCGAGTTGCAGGTGTCCATGGGCGACGGACGTCACTTACCATCAGGTGACCCGTCTGCTCGTTTGCCCCCTTTTTTATCATAAAAAAAAACACTTTATTCGCTTCGTTCTTGGTCAACGTCTTTTCATTAGTCTTCTCCCTCTCCTTATGCCTTCCACATTTATATTTATCACATAATACACAGATTGTGGACAGTAATGCCTTTAGGCATTAAGTTCGCCATGTGTACATTTTCTTGGTACATGAAGTTAAATAAATAAATAATACTCCAGTGGATAAAGAGCCCGCTTCGCATTTGTGAGGCTCGGGTTCGAATCCTGTCATGTACCAATGAGTTTATCAAAGCTTACGTACATATTTATTACTAGCTCGATGGTTAAGGAAAACATTGTGAGGAAACGCGCAGGTCCCTGAATTAACCTAACATATGACCCGGTCCGGCGATAGGCTCACAATCTATAAAGTTTAGGGGTCCAAAGAATGTACACTATGGAATGAACAAATGGAATACCTCTGCCTACCCCATCTTGGATAAAAGCTGTGAGATTATTTACCTATTTTATTTTATTTCATAAGATACCACCACCTGTCATATTTAGGGGTTTGAAAAATACAATACCTACTGAAATGTGGGTTTCAAGGATTGAGGCATAAACAAGTTAAAAATTTTTTTTTTAGCTAACCTGCAATCAACTATTATGTAATTTTCGTAAGTAGTGATCGATTTTGCTCTCCCCTTCCATATATCGGTCGCCTATAGCTGTCAGCCTGTCACTAATCATTGACTTTTCTGTCACATTTTTTTTAGTTATTCTCCTTTCAAGATACCTAACTACTTATTTAATATAGCCATAGTCATAAGCATATAAAGCGAAATCCATCTGCAAATTCGCCAACAATTTTCTGGTCAAGTGCGCTGCACCTGTGCCACGCCTGCCGGTGCCGTGTCGCGCTGGAAGCCCATCTTCCAGTCGAGTGGCTCTTCCTGCGCCAGATGGCGGCACGTGCGCTGCGTGTGCGCAGAAAAACTCACGCGTCGATCATAGATCAACGATGGTGTTAATTTAATCGTGTGGATATTAATTTGACATAATTTGTCGTAGGTATGCCGCCGTAAAATGTTATTGTAGGTTATTTGGTACCTAAGAGGGAATATGTGGAGCTGGTGCCTTGTAATTACTCTGACCTTTTGTAAATTATGTGCTTATTCGAGTCAGCAGTACAATACACTGTAATATGATGCATATTATAAGGCAAGTTTTTAATTATTGCAAGAGTTGGGTTTGTTTTTTTTTTAATTTACTCGGAATGTTATTTATTTGTACGTAAACTTAGTATACTTACCACAAATTTGGGAAAAGTTTATTTAACAGGTCGCCATAACTTAGGTATTTTAATAATTTATTTCAGTTTCCACAAATATATGCTCGAACTTTAATGAATTAGGAGGTATTTGTGTTCCTTTAGAAAAAATAAATTCTAATAAAAAAAATCAAACCAAACTAGAATCAAACTTTAATCAAAAAGTATGTTTATCGTCTTCTGCGACCATAAGAGAATTTGAGACTTTTTTCACATTAAAATTTGACACCTCTTTTAAAAGTCACAATTAGTTTATACTGTGACCAGTATTTCCAGTATCATCCGGGTTGGGCTTGAAAAAGGCGATTTTCGAACACGTGTCACCTGCTCCTCCACACGCTTACACGTCATTGTTTCTTGGAGTATCATCGAGCTATCAAAAACCCGTCGACGAATTACCAACTTAATAATTAAACCTGTTATAAAGTATCTGTTACGCGGTTATGATATTAATTAGGTGTGTTTAAAAGCGGGTGATTAAAATGGGAGTTTAAAAAAAAAAATGTCCTTTTTTATAACCGATGTTTAACAATGAGATGTGATAGATTAATCGATTGATTAGTGTTTTAGTGTCGGAAGTAATTCTGTATATTTTTATAGCAGTGAGGGCATCATCTTTTTTTTGTCTATACCTACTAATATAATGAAATTAAAGGGTCTGTATGCGATTTGAAACCAAATGCCAAAATTTAAGGAAAGCTGCTATTTAGTCATAGTCATAGTCATTTACACGAAGCCTACCTACCTAAAATACCGTTTTTAGACTTTTTGTCTGTCTGAAAGTTGTCTTGAGTAAACTTCAAAATGTCTAGACGGATTTCAATAAAAAAATTGGGATTAAAATAGGAATACAAACTTAACCTCTCATGTATCTTCCATTTCGATATCTTGCTTGTTGACCCTCACTTTAGGGCAAGGGTAAATTTAACATATCAAATAATTTAATAGATTTAATATAGAGTCGATAAGTCTTTAACATTTTGTGCGTTAATTCGGGATAAGGTTCCGACTCTACATACGTTCGATGTATCAAGCCAAAGGCGGTTTTAAAACATATCTGGGCTTGAATGGGTCGGTACCTCTTACGGGCTCTATTGGGCCTTTATAACTGCGTTACAAAACCCTACGTCATCTGTAAAACTGTTAAATCGATGGACAAACATAATTGGCCACAGCTTCTCTAATTAAAATAGCTTCTACAAATTCTGCGGCCGTGGGAAGACGCCATTGTGCAAGGAAATAGGCGAAGCCAGGGCGCCGAGATGAGTAGATTTTGAATAATACACAAACAGACAGATGTTAAAAAGAACTGCCCTTGAGTTTGTTGGTGATGTTTCTCGGGGTACTGCATTTGGAACTAGTAACTCGTCGGTGGATATAGGTACCTATACAAGTAGGCCGCTGTTTTCATTAAGCCAACCTCCATGGAAAAGTATTGAATTCCTTTTTATTAGACTTCTGACGTTCTAAGTGTATTTTTGTATTATCTGCATTAATAAATGATTTTTTTCTATAACTGTTTTGTCATTTAGAAAATTTTGACAATATTATCTTTTTTATAAATTATACATTTTTATTTCGATACCGTTATCTCAGTAAATATTCCGAGGTCGATATGTCCTTTATTCAAAAAATATATCTACATCAAATCTCAGGTTTAAGGAAAACAATAACGGCTAGATGGCTTTAAGTGCACAATGTGATGATCGCGTGACGATAGCTAATCGTGCGGCGATATCGATCGCCGATTTGAGGTGCGCCCGCGCAGGTCACTCAGCCTTTCTATTTTATGACACGCCATAAAGCTACCGTGTATCACTTTTAGAGATACCCTGTTCTGACCATTATAATACGTCATCATCATCGGCGAGCAAGAATCTGGAAATCAATAGGCTATCTTGTAAGCAATTGCCGTAATGACATCATCATCAGCTTTGATGAAGTCCCTTTATAGGAATCAGAAAATGGAGCGAATAATGTACCTTATATTAGATACCTACTCAATACAAATAATAAAATGGTGATTGTTTGTATATAGAAGATATTTAAGAATACTATACAATATTTAACAGAATTAGCGCAATTCCTGAAATTAGTTTGTTCGGTAACGACTCCCTAATCGATTTCAGCTATTGTTACCTAATATGTGTTAAATTTTTCCGAAAAATTAATAAGCATAGCTGAATTTAGTGCTACCTATGCAAATCGTGCTATTATTGCTACTTATTTAAGAAAATTGGTTAGACACAAATAAAGTTCGAATGCATCATAATTGTCATCACGCAAAAACTACCTGCACGAAAATGGATGCGGCGCGGCGGTATCTTCTTGATACGCCAGCTAGAAGCAAACTTATCTACATATACCTAAACCTAGAGTATAAAAGTTCTCTTCGCGCGGCTGCTTATTCTATTCCCCAATTGTACAAAGAGACTAATGTTTTTCAGGTGTATAAGTACCTACTCGTATAAGTCTTTTTGACTGGCTCTATATTGACAACACGTTTTGATGGATTTTGAAGTGGGATATGTCGCTAAATGCGTGTTCGTAAATAATAAAAATAAATTGTGGGACACAACACAATTCACACACGGTTATTCAGTCCCAAACTAGGCAGAGCCTGTACTATGGGTACTAAACAACTGATAAACATACTTCAATAAATATTAAACACCCAGACACGAAGCCAATAGACATGTTCATAGACAGAAATGTTTGCCCCGAGCGGGGATCGAACATGTGGCCCGCGACTTAGAAGGAAGGGTCATACCAAATGAGCAAACAGGCCCGTCAAATATCATCTCCTTATCTACTGTCACAGTTTGCAATCGCAATATCTATAGGTTTATGTCATGCGTTTTAGACTCTCTCGTACCTAGTCTAGTCGATCACGTCGATTGTAGTACCACCAATCCATCCAGCGATGTGTCAGCTGTTTACTCAACCACACAATAGTATTGACTGCCGTAAACAATGCCAAACGAGCATTCATCAATTGTCCGCTCGAGGTCGCATTGTTTGGCGATCTTGTATCAACAAATAGCGACCCGGTCTGACTGATGACTTTTGCTAGAAATTGAGATAGGAGAAATGGGGTTTTAACAAGAATACTATGCAGGATATTTTGCAAGAAAACGGTCAATGTCCTTACTCGAGATATAGAATAACGTAACCAATTTCACCAAGAGCTGTCTACTGGCTTAACAGACTCTCACATTCATAACATTAGTAGGGAAGAAGGGATAGACCTCAAAGGTTTCAGATTGCGTTTTGGGCAAAAAATCTGAAAGAAAACAGGAAATCGGATTCAACGCTGGTAACGGTCACCCACGAGTAGCTATATTAAATGTCAACAGGACCACCGACCTTGCCTAAGGGCGCTGCAGATTGTATGTGAAATTTGACTGTCAATAGCCACCTTTACGTAATTAAGTCTCATTGCTGAGCACCAGGATCGAGGAAACCATTACCGTTTCCAATTGGCGACAAAACCTGCGTGAGTCACGAAGCAACATCCTGCTTTACTGCAATTGATGTGGCTGCTTCCCGCGCAAACGCGACGCGACAAAATGGCGTCATCATTGAGGTTTAATATTTTTGAGGATTTATTGATCGGTAAACAGTGAAGTTAGGCGCAAGTGGACCAGTTGAGTCAAAGGTATGTTCTAAGTTAATCGTTTTATCGCCGTAAGGCGCGATTCTAGGTCCTGTGGTTTTATCTATGGTTCAGATTGGAAATGGATTCAACGCGGGAAAGGCTGCTGGCCATCCGCTGGTATTAAAAAAAATGATAATTTCAACAGATACAGTCATCGTTACTCTCATCTGAGTTACTGCCATAATTTTTTTTTTTTACTATAAAATGGGCTTGCTCTTGACCCCAGACTAGCCCGAGAGCAAAGACGGGGCCTACGTTGGGACGAGCTTGCCCAGAAGATGCCTGTTCACTCGATCCTTAAAGGCTTGTAATAATCCCCAATAATAAGCTGGGTAAACACCTAGGTGTCCTAATTCCAATAATTCTCCGAGTAAACTTTCGCAATATTGCCGAATGTGGAGCGTGTGACGTCACTTCCTGTGCAGGAAGTGTGTGGGATGACCCTAGACCTGGCTAGATCAGGGCTACCAACTTGATAATTGAAGATCTGTATATTATTCTGTAGATCCTTAGATTAAGTATCAAATAAGTAGGTATACCTTAGTAGCTAATTGGTTGTATAAGCACGGCGTAAGATCGGGATCCGACAGTAAAAATGAATGGAATACCTCTGCTTACACCCTCGGGACAAAAGGTGTGCGCAGACCTATTTATTGTCAAAGTTGTAATGTGGAATTTACATAAAAATTTGATATCAACATTTACTTAGCTTCAGAAAAAGTTGTAGTTGAATAGAACAAGCGGCGCAAAAAAACTTCACTAGGTAACTACCATAATTTATAGGTACTTGTGTTTTTTGAAATTAATGATTTCATAATATAAAAATGAGTAATATATTGTTTATCTCTTTCACTATTTCATTGCAATGTTCTGGAGGAACACTCATAATACAGCTTACTAAATTCAAGATTTAGATTCGGATCCCTGTGAATAATAATGATTAATCCAAATCAAAACAAAACACTCGCGGGTGAATAATGTTCTAGTTTTACCATCAAAATATTTTCCACTGAATCATTAAACTTTTCTTGTGGACTCAAGTGTTTATGAAATACGTCATTTCGTCGAATTGTTTTCTGCAAACTGTTTTTACATACTTACATAGGTAATTATTTTGATCATGTTGTTAAAGAAATGTTGATGTGCGAGTTGGATAATCTTTTCAGTTTCCAACTGCTCAATCGGAGTATCGTACTTGAGTTACGTTCTCTAATAAGTAAGTAACAACTCTTTATTGTACATCAATAAAAATTTGCAACAAGTGACACAATGATTAAAAAAAGTACAATGGCCGGTCTTATCGCTTTAAGCGATTTCTTCCGGACAGCCTTAGGATGGATGTAGGTAACTGTGATAAACAGATGAAGGTAGGTGGTGCACTAAAGTTAACAATGAATTAAGGTATTTATATTACTTACATAAACCGTTTCCTATAATTATATGAAAAATAAAATACACAGTAGGTACAGTCACCAAAGTTGTTAGTGTTACATGGCCAAAAATTAAGATTCACTTTTCTCTTAAAGCCTTAAATGTATTTATAGTATTTTTTTGGTAAATTATAGGGATCAAAGATATCTTTCGAAATAAACATTAATCAATAAGATTTATTTATGACTTCCCCAGAAAAATGAATTCTTAGTTACTGGCCATGTAACCCTAACAACTTTGTTGACTGTATATAAAATTATAAATAATAATCTCACGCCCTTTTATCCCAGAGGGGGTAGGCAGAATTATTCCATATCTGGAAATACCTACTTATCAATAGAATATTCGACACCTATATAAACGTGATAGGTGGTGAGCCCTTCACCGGACCGGGTCTGTTACACATGCCTCGGAATAATTCTGAGACCTTCGGGTTTCCTCACGATGTTTTCCTTCACCGTCGATCTTGTGATGAATATGTACGTAAGTTTGAAAAACTCATTGGTACATTCCAGGATTTGAACCCGAGCCCCACTGATTATCATCATGAGAAGCGGGCTCTTTAACCATATGGCTGTCACTTCTCTTCACAGTACATACATAGATAATAATAATACTAATACCACACTAGAAGAGAACCAATCTCATATTGCGAGTATGAAAGAAGAACCACATGGGTAGCAACTCTCTATTCTAGACGAGTCTGTACTCAATCTCTTGATAGAGGGAATACAACTGCTGTACCTGGCTTATAATCGAATTTATTTAATCTAGGCTTTCAGAAATATTCCTAGGTCCACAGCACAGCCCTAGGTCTTAATTTGCGACACGGCTAGCCTAGCTATCGACAAACTAGGTCAAGTGGAGCTAACCGTAGGTATTGTGGATATGTCCATATTGTTTCGATTAGAGATAGACGTACTATCGTACGTAACGTAGGTACGTCCGCGTTCTGCTTGAAAAGTAGCCAATGTCATTTCTTATCATGCAATCTACTTGTACAATTTCATCAAGATCGGTTCAGCGGCTTTGCTGTGAAAAGGTTACAGAAAAAGAGTTACTTGTTAGTTGAGTTAAGTTGCTTGTAAAAATGATATAGCCGGGATAGGGAGATTTATAAAATCAAGATACTTGGCATACAATCAGTATCAGTCAATAAACCAATATTAGTCATAGAAAAAAGTAAAATCCAAATTACTTACGACAGGTTCACACGATCTACAAAGGACGAACACAAAAGAAATTACCCAATGAGCTCTAAACAACCGCAGGTGTCAAAAACTATTGTCAAATACAATCTCCTTTGTGGAATATTAAAAAAATAAATTCGTAAATTCGCTCTCACACTTTCTCATGTCAAAGGATTCATTCATAAGTCAAAACAAATGACTGTAGTAAAGTTTAAAAAAATGGCGGCGTGAATGGATTTTGTCTTCAATAGACAATTCTTCGAACACCGTAAATGCAGTTGAGAATGGACAGGTAAGTTGTTATTTGAATATTTGTGAATTAGTGACGATTTTTTGGAGTAAGACTGCCAGTGGGCGTGGGAACAGAACTTTATGAGTCATTTAAAAAATCTGGGAGTTTCGTGGTAGATAGTTGATAAAAATTTGCATTCTGATACAAATCCCTAAATTGAAGATTTTTTTACTCCTCCTTCATGATCGACAGACATTATTACAAAACTTATCCTGCATTTAGAATACTAGTTACTCTATGTAATCAATACATCTATACTCCTAAACTACACCTCATAAACATTTTGGCCGGTTACCTTTTCACGGCTAAACCGTTGAACCGATAGAAAATAAGTTTTTTGTAAGTAGGAAGCAATCTCTTTAATGACTGATCCGATTCCTCGACCTCCCTCCCTCCACTTATCTCTAACCTGTGCCTCCTCCGGCCATGTTTGGTTGTTTAAAATTTAAATGTAAATATTAAAACTACGTCACTTTCGGGGAACCCCCCGACAATCAGTGTTATTTGCAGATGAAACGTCGTCTCTATCTCGGTTTTCTTTTACTAAATGGCTGACTGATGTCAGTCTGTCGATGTGTCATGTGTTTCCCACGAAGAGCGGCGCCCGCAGTCAAAGAAGTAACTCTTATCAGGCTAGCACGTGGTGTCCAAACAAAAGGATTGGCTCATAGACTCATCGCCAGGTAGACTGGAGAAAACCCGCTTGAATCATTGTGTGATTAATTTATTGTATGGAAATTCCATAAGATAATTTTGTAAGTTTTTCCTTGCAACAGGGTTTTTGTATTTACTTGGGAAACTAGTTTTGCGAATCTGGATTTTGTAAATTATGGTTCAATACTAAAAAATCATCACTTCAATAGTTGGCAATCCATCACTGTGCGATTCTTTTGAAACTTTATGCCTCGCACAACCGATCTATGGAACAAATTGTCGCCTGCGGTAGGTATTTATGTACCGATACGACCCTCAAACTTTTAAGAAGAAAGTGTACTCCCAGCTCAAAGGGAACGCACTTGTGACTCTCTTGAGTAGCAGGTGTCCATTGGCGACGTTAGTCACCAAAAAAGTGGCCAAGTAGGCAACACTGATCTTTCGATATTTGTGTAGGTAATTCTATGAATGAAAGCCGATATTCTACCATGAAGGAACTGCTGATAATGTCACTGACACCCTGAAATCCTTAAATTTATAATATTTATTTAGTATATATTTATATTTATTTATTTATTTATAAATTAAGATGCAGCTTATTGTTATTTAATATAATACCCTAAACTTTTCAAAGAAACACATCTGCATAACTTTTATAGCCTATGTCCCTTTTGTATAGCTAATCTTTGTACAACGGTGTTTTATCAGAAGCGCCACCTTGTTGCACGTGCAAACACGGCTAAACCCTAAAAGATAAGACTTTACGTGTGCCCGCAGCATAGATAAGCGGAATTGTCTGCTGGCAGTTCAGAGATTAAGACTATATTGTCTGCGAAACTTAATTGTCTGTCCAAAACAGATAACAGTTGCACATCTGTTTCGGATTCTTGAGTTTCTTTGTGAAATTAATACGAATTAGCTTTATTACCTGTGGACTTATTGTCTGCAACTTGATGTTTCACGTGGAATTTGTATTCGTATCTGCCCGAAACAGATTCTGTATTTTCCCATGAGAATGGTTTTTTCCCGCAGTAAAAAGTACCCTATAATATGTTGAATCGGGCAACAAGTTATGATCAAACCAAATTTCAACAAAATCTGTCAAGTAGTTTTAGCGTAACCATGTAGAGTACCATGGGGACCATTATTAAGTCTGTGTTATGTTATAAATTAGGTCCGATAAATAGCTTGCCTAGCCCTACAATAGGATTGATGGAATGACAATTAATTATTCATTAGTTTACTTCAAGCTTACTATAAATAAAGGAAGGAAGGAAGGAAAACACCAAAACGGCCATCCTTCATTAACTTGAGATAGTTAATAGATAGTTAAGCATATTGTAAAGTAAAGTGAATGAAACTTGACCCTGGGAAGTCTTTATTGTAATTATCAGTTCCTAAGGAAATATAAAATAAGAAAACATCGCATATTCTCTTCATATTAAAAACTATATTCAGCGTTTTTTAAACAAAGAAAACATATAAAAAGAGGGAACCAAGTTAGCAACATAAAGGTATTTACTAAGAAAAACAAGCAACACATGTGCTTACTAAAGCATTCATCGAATTTTTGTTTAGGTAACTGTATTTGACAATTCACACATAAGCAGTTGCAAATGAAATGTCTATCTATCTCAACTCATTGAAATTCATTGCAGCTGTTACAGAACCTCCAACCATTGATTCAGAATACTGGATCACTAATAACAAATGGCCTATATTTTTAATCAAGGATGTTTGAAGAAAAAACAGTTTAATTCAGGTACAGTGCGGCCGTTTTAACTTGGCTTCTCTGAACATAGGCTTCGCCTGCGCAAATCCCCCTCCTACCGCCATATGGTCGCTAAAAAATGTTACTGCGCAGCCATTTGCGCAACTTCAGAGCTGTCAAGTTAAAACGGCCGTGCTGTACTTTTCTATTAATTTTCTCTCCAATGAAGCAAATCTATTGCGTTGCTTACCGCATTATTTTTAAGGAAATTTGGATCCATTCATACTTTTAATATATTTGTATTTTTTTGAACTGAATAATAATTACCGGTAGCGGAGAAATTCTGGCAGCCGTGAGTAACACGGCCGATAAGCCACGTTGCGGCTTGGAAGACGTAAAATGCAGACGAATTACGTCACTACAGATTTCCTATTATTCAAGTAATTAATGTGTCGTTAATTTATTGAATACAAAGCATATTCTTTGTTTACATTATGTAAAAAGAATATAATATTATATAAATAATAATAATATAATCTCACGCCTTTCATCCCCGAGGGGGTAGGCAGAGGTATTCCATTACTGGATATACCCACATTTCACGAGATACATTGGACCCCTAAACGTGATAGGTGGTGAGCCCATCGCCGGACCGGGTCTATTTTACACGTGTCTCAGAATTAATTCTGAGACCTGCGGGTTTCCTCACGATGTTTTCCTTCACCGTCGAGCTAGTGATAAATACGTAAGTTTTGAAAAAGTCATTGGTACATGCCAGGATTCGAACCCAAGCCTCACTGATTTTCGGCCGTATATCATGTCCATAATATTATTAATATGAATAGGTATAGCTTTGTTTTATATGACTGTTGTTTGCTTATTTTCCGTGAGAATTTCTTACCACCTACAAACTTACAAAGAACTTAACCTATATAATATTAGTGTACATAACTCGGCAGAAAATATGCTCCTACCAAACTAACCTATTATGACGAATTACGGTTTTACATTGTTCTCTCATCATTAGTTGCAGAAACTACGTCGCTCACTGGTAATGGTCCAATGACAACTATAGTGTGTTGTAATTATTGTGCTCTGTGGAACAGTGGCTCCTAAAATACGGGAATACCTAGTTTAGACAGACAGGGTGTAAGAGTCTTAGCCTACCTTTTGTTGTAGTTATCTGTGTTGTGAAACTGTTATACTCTCATTTAATAAATAAATTATTATTCTTATATATCCTTAATTTTCTTATCAATACTGCATTGAACACATATGCATAGACAGGTTTTTACTATAACCTTTAGTCACACACGAAAAATAAAAAAAAAAAGGTTGATTAAGAATTTAAACACAACATTCAGGGCCTGTTGGCTCAGTTGGTAGTGACCCTGCCTTCTGAGTCGGAGGTCGCGGGTTCGATTCCCGCTCGGGGCCAACATTTGTGTTCATGAACATGTCTGTTGGCTTCGTGTTGGTCGTTTAATATTTATTTAAGTTTATTAGTTGCCTGCCCAGTTTGAGACTAAAATAAGCGTTTGTGAACTATAATTTATTTGTAGCAAATGTGTGCAGGGAATATACTAGGGCAAATCACCGGTTTTCAGCCATCACCCAGAAAAGGTAGATTACAGAATTATTGTGTTTGTTACCGTGTGAACTAACTGGCTAAACTGTGTAGCTTTAACGTTGAAAAAGGTAGAAACAGTTACCTTACGGCGTTATAGCTAGTAATGTTTGGCAAATAAAAATAAAATTATAAGCTACTTGTACACAACTCTGTAGGTACCAGTATGGCCTGAGTCCAGCAGTTAATCACACCACTTGAACAAACGTGATTTAAACCACTGGGTGACAATATTTGCGCATTGGCAATACCTAATGTGCTATCTGGCGATTATTCATGCGGCCATGATTGGTTTATGTTATGTAATTAGCGGTAATTTACCTAGGTATGGATTTATGTAAACAAATCACTACCTACCACAATGATATTCTATACAAACTGGTACGAGTATATGCGTTATCATGGTTTTATTTGCGCGTTTTGTCTAGGGAGGCTAAAAGTGTGTTTCATGCTTTTTAAAACCGATTTCAAAAAGGAGGATGTTTCTCAATTCGACCGTAGGTAGGTACATATTTTTTTATGTATGACCGATTTTGATGATTATTTTTCTATTGAAAAGGTGATAAGGAAACCAGGATCTGATGATGGCATCCCAGAGAAATCGAGGGGAACCTTCGAAAATCGTAGTGGCGACTCGTGCTTTTTATTTTTTTTATTTCCTGTTTGAAGACTTTTTTTAAGGTGGACTCAATAGGTGGACCACGGGTAAGATCCGAAAATTATGAAATAAAATTTATGGAAAAATTACAGGTTTTTTTATAGTATAGAAGGCAAACAAGTAAACGGTTCACCTGATGGTAGGTGACCATCGTCGCCGATGGACACCTTCGACTCGAGAGTCACAAGTGCGTTGCTGCCCTTTGAGGACTACGCTCTTTTCTTGAAGGTCGTATCTTTTTTAGATGGAGTAATCTTCAATCTATCGGCTCAGTTTAGAATCCTCGTGAATGTCCCAATGAGTTTTTCAAGAACTTTTCGCTCGACGGTGAAGAGATGCACCGTAAAGATCGCATTGCCAAGAATTGATTCTGTGTCAGTGTAACAGTATAGCACCCCGATCCCGCGATAGGCTCTCCCTGTCGTGAAAACTGGGTATTTTCAATATTGAAATACCTCTGCCGACTTAAGGCGTGCGTATTTATTGCCTCTCTCTTTCTTTCATACGAGGAAAACGTCAAATCCCAACTGAGGACACGCGTACTGCCACTACAGTCATGTAATAGCGCAATCATATAATCAGTTCGGTACCTGCGCCGGCGCCTGCCGCGTCACCGCTTATTGGATGATTGGTTCGAGGGTTGAGTAACAGTAACAGGTCATTTGTACTCGTTAATACTGGTTATATCCCGATAAATGAAGACAATATGCAACGTAACGCAATGTATCCTTTTTAAATAAAATTTCGAAATTCAAATAAGTTTATTCGAAAGCCGTGTTATTCTAATTTCAAATTCAGTCATTTGTTTTTAGATAGTGTTTCGTTTATGTGAAATTTATAATTAGTAATTATAGTTCATGAAAAGTAAAAAAACAAGCTTTTGTATGTATGGCAAGAAGATGGCAAGCGTGATAATAAATCAAATAAACTCAAACTCGAGGGGTTTACGATATGGAGGAGTTGCGATATCCACCTCCTGGCTCCATCATCAAATGAACTCGATGGTACCATAATATTGCATTGTAACCGAACCTACATAAGTATGCCAAATTTCGGCTCATCCGGTTGAAGCTATCTTAAAATTAAGTTATAAGATTCCACCCGAACCAAAATACATTGGAAGTTAAATAAAAGCTTATAAAAAACAAAATCTTAAAACAATATTTTTATTGATACTGCAAAAGATTTTTGCAAAAGACTTTTGACCCTCCTAGGAAATGCTGTTAATCTGTTGTTGGTGGCTAAAACGCCTGTGCCCACCCCCCTGGGGGTAAAGCATGTGATGTAATTATTGTCCCATGTGTGTATTTCATAATTCTTTACATTGAAACCGCTATGCCCTAGTATACTTAAATCTCTTGCATTTTCCGCATACCGCCAAGGACACACACAGCGTTCCCTCTATCGTCGCACGCGCATGCCCCAGTGTCATAGTGTCACATGCAAATGGGGTCGTTTAGGGCATATAGATCGACGTCCTTTGCAGCGGTGTATGACGGTCACCATGGAAAGGTCACAGAATATTTTTGTGGTACAGTCAAGAGCACGCTATGCTTGACACTTTGGAGTTTGAACCGTCCCTGGTCCCTGTATTCTATGGCGTGCAGTATAAATCAGAGCCCAGCTTAAACTGAACTGTAAAGCTTGACTTGCTCTTGACTGTACATACTTGTAATTGTAATTTCATTCACTTATGGTGCCTATCAATTTTTTTTATTGGTTTCCAATTCATACACGGTTATTTAGTACAAACTAGCAGAGCTTGTGTTATGGGTACTCGACAACTGATTAACATACATATACCTACACTTACCCCGACAGAAACCAACAGACATGTTCATGCACACAAATGATGTACCCAGTCGGGAATCAAACCCGTAACCTTCGCACTACCAACTGGGTCAACAGGCTCGTCTAACTGACGAGCTAATCCCTCAATCAACAACGTCAAAAAAGTGAAATTATTTATTTTCTGTAGACACAAAAAGTATACTGAGAAACGTCAATAGTCTAATAACAAGGCAAAACTCTCCATCAAGATTGGCTAAATGCAAACAGCAGCCCATCTCCACCGACGAGTTGCTGCCTTGAGAAGAACCAGCGATACTATACGATTGCTTTAAAAACTGGTCAAGTGCGAGTCGCATTCCATCGAGGCATCCGTAACACCACCCCCTTAGTTCCCGTTATCATGAGAAACGGTAATAAAATATAACCTATGTCACTCAAGAAAAGGTAACTTTCTATTGGTGGAAGAATTTTTAAAACCGGTAAGTATATTAGTTTTTGAGTTTATTCGTCACAAACATACAAGAATACAAATGTTTCCTCTTTATATTACTTATCTATCTATTGTAAAATTGTTAGGTAACCCCTCTGTTAAAATAGCTGTAGGAAAAAGGTTTTTATAAATAAATTATTTTTATTACTTAGTATACTCGTATATATAGCTGTTTACATTTAGCCAATCTTCATGGGCGAGTTTAGTGTGCCTTGTTAGTGACGTTTCAAAGTGTATTTTGTATACCTACTGAAATAAACGAATTTTTCACTTCTCATGCTCTAAAAGTACGCCAATATAGCCCTACGAAGCGGGACTAAGGTGACCACTTTAGTCCCTAGGGAGTATAAAGAATTTTTTTTTAATTTCCTTAATGAGAAAAAGACAACCTCAAACAGCCAGTAAATATCTGTAGAGTGTGGACCATCTTCATTGCGAAAATGTGAAGAGTTTTAGTTCCATGGTTTTTCCGCGAAGAAGGTGGCGCCATGTGTTTTAAATTGTTTACCTGCAAAGAGATTTAAATCTCTTTGTTAATCTGTGACAGCCTGACAGGTTTAGAATAAAAAACTGACCGCGAAAATTTCTGAATTTTTGTCGAGTGTAATTTTTTTTGTTGTAAATAAATTTGTACTAAATTGACAATTTTTCTCGCACTCAAAGTGAAAAGTACAGTTTCCACCTCGAGACTAAACGCCAACTTAATATACCCTTCGGTTTCATGACTCCCTCGCAAGCTAACCACCTCTGGTATATAATGGCTTCGTTTAGTCCCTCGATATAAAATATACTATTGATTTGATTTGATTTTTGAAAGGTGATTATATACCTACTTATGTTAATTTGAAGTTTTTTTAAGGAAACGCGTTTTCCCGATTTTAATCGTCATTGGGAATTCTCTTACACTAATGGTTTATCCCCCACCATTCGGAAACATGCAATAACTTACAATTATTAGAATATCGCCTCTTATTTCTCTCATTAGACATTCGTCCCAACATCTGCATTGCTACCTGATAATTAGGCTACATACGCGAGCAGATGCGCCGTCATTACCTGACCTGTGGTTATATCTGCCATTTCGCAATGTGCATCTTATGTAATGGACATGGGAGATTATGGGCTTTCGTTTATTTAGAACTAGCTTTTCCCCAGGACTTTGTCCGCGTTCGGCACCCGCAAAATATCGAAATGGAAAATTCATGAGAAATCGTTGAAACAGAAGTGTAAACAGAGTTGAAATTCCTGTTATTAAAATTTGTCATTGAATCCAGTTGAGAGGATTCGGAGCCTATTCTAGATAAAGTATCAGAGAGATAGACAAAAATCTGAAAACGATCAATTATGATAAGGCATCACATTATGTAACTATAACTGTTGTTACTTAATTTCTTGCATTTTCGGCGGAGCCGAAGAAATCGACTCCCATCAAAGAGATTACAAATACAAATACAAATAATTTATTGCGTGCCACATTATACAGGTACATAGATATTTTCCAGATTTTAGATTAAAATATAATAAGGCATAAAGGAGACAAAGCGAGGAAAATTTTATGCCAAAAGTTATTACAAGTGGAAAAAATCTAGTACGATTTCGACCGAATGACACAGATAAGGTTTTGGATGAAAATATTCCCAAGCCCCCTCTATGTCCTATTATATTTTAATCTCTTTGACTCCCATACATATATGTATATACACCCGAAAAACATTAGCGTGATGGTTTTTTAAAAAAAACTATCTATAGAACGCTCGTGACAAGTCGCAAGTCGACTCACTATAATTCTAGAATAGTGACAGCAAAATTCGCGGGAAACAACGCTCGGTTGCCGCGAATTTTTACATGTGTGACTCAAAGATAAATGCGTTCGGAAATCGTTTTTTAATTCACAGAAAATGCATCGGAATTCAGTCTCGGCCTTCTACGGCCTTGTGACTCTTGTGAGTCAATGTAGAGGTATTTCTCGACGGGTTTGGAAGAGAGTCACTTTCATTCATGTAATGTCCGGGTTCGATTCCTAGTCTGTGCCGTACTTTACGGTTTATACAGAGACTAGCGGTTGCCTAGCGGTGTTGCTCGTTCTTTTAATACCATTTGACATACTTTGAGATACAAAATGGCGTCCTCCGAAAATAATAGAGCTCAACAGATTTTGTCTTTATCCCGTAATGGAACTTAGGCGGTACTGCCCTTATTACTCAGATAATGAGTCTTGAACTTCGAATATAAGGTGGAGTAACAATTTACCACCGATTTGTCAAAATTCAAATGTCAAAAGAGCAGTGATAGCCTTTACGGTTAAAGAGCCGGCCGAAAATCAGTGAGGCTCGAGTTCGTATCCTGGCATGTACCAATGAGTTTTTCAAAAACTTACGTACATATTTATCACTAGCTCGACGGTGAAGGAAAATATCGTGAGGAAACCCGCAGGTCTCAGAATTAATTCTAAGACATGTGTAAACAGACCCGGTCTGTTTCTCACCACCTATCACGTTTAGGGGTCCAATGTATCTCGTGAATTGTGGGTATATCCAGTAATGGAATACTTCTGCCTACCCCCTCGGGGATGAAAGGCGTGACATTATTTAATTTATTTAGTTTTGTCAAAATTTTCAAGTTACATACCTCAAGTCATATAATATGGCTTCAAGATTTACATTATGTGCGTACACAACTCACGGACTATTACGGTTCAAGTCGCTTTCAGAAATACTTGATATTTATGATATCTACTTGATCCGATTGGAATTCGTTCACGGCCTTCTCCGGCGTTAAGTGTGAGTCAACGAATGTGCTAACATGTATTAGTACATTATGGTACAAGTGAGTAAAGTTGGTGATTACCGCTGAGGCGCCATTGAGACCCGAGCCGTAGGCGAGGGTCATAAGAGAGCCGAGGACGGTAATCATCAATACACACGTGTATCATACGACGTTTTTCAACACACTTGTGAATAAATAATACTAAAAAATCATTTTAAAATAATCATTCGCAATGGCGGGGAAAATTAATTGGTTTTCCAATTTTTTATTTATATAATTTGGAAAAGGCAAAAGGATCTAGGCCCATACAGCCTCGTTTTCCTATGCGCTCGCATCTTACAATGGCGATCGGCCATGGACTAAAAAAATTAGGTTTCTTTTTCTTTGGTTTGTCGTGGATAGCGTTTTAGCCACGTACAAAATGGGGTATTTAAAGTTTTTACAGAGAAAACCAAAGTTATATTTGAGTGAAAGTTTTGTTTATTAAACACGTACAAGTTGAAATGATCTATTTAAATACGAAGTTGCATGAAATGAGCAAGCCATATTTGTGTATTAATTTATTAGTACGATTGAATACGATCTTTTTTGTATCGAAACTTTTTTAAGAACAAAGCAACTCTAGCAACAAAATTGAAAAAAAAAATCTATAACTCACTAGTGAATAATAGCAAACAAAAAGTCTCAGTTTGATTATAGGTGTCATTATGTGCCTAATTGCAGTGAAATTAGAGCCACTTTATGAGCAAGTGTGTTGAAAAATATGTTTACATTGACCAATACCTAATTATAAATAAGTTCTTTTAATTTTAATTTCCGCTCAGTAAACTAATCTGTCACTAAAGTGATGCGCAAACGAAAACGAAAAATTGATCGTCAGATAATTTTACCTATAGATAAAGTTTTGTTAAACTAGTCAATTTATTTTAAATTGAAGAGAAAACAATTTAAATAGCTTTAATTATGTAGGTAATTTACATTTAAAATTCATTTAATTTAGCAATACTACTAAATATTGCACGTTTTACCTGTAGTCCCGGTAAGTTGACCCATTGCCATTATTATCTACGAGAATTTTAATTACCCGTGGTTCCATGGCACAAAAGAATAAGTACAATTTGCTGAATATTTCGACTTCTTGTTAATAAACATTGGTTATCTTTGTAAGTATGTGAAGGATTCAAATATCCATTTACTTTGTCTATATCTTTGTAATTTATATAAACCCATGGAGGATAGAGCAAACTTTTTTACAAATTGTTAAGTTATTAAGTTTTCTCCATATAATAGTAAGTACATTTAATTTAACCTCTAAGACCAAGCATCCGAGACACAATAGATTTTTAATTGTGTCTCGGTTCCAATTGGAACCCGCGGTTCTTTACAGATATTTAGGTATTTGAGTCCCAGCTGTTAGTATGTGATGCATGACTTCATACAAGCACAAGTCGTCAAAGCATTGGTCCTAAGTAGGACGAAGTAGTGAGTATTTATTTTGTGGATCACTTCTTTAGATCCTTAGGTACTATCAGCAAACGCTAAGCCTGATACATTTGGAAGAATTGTCGCTTGTAAGCTCCAATTTTATTACCCCGACCCTAAGTAGAGTTGCACAATGAGAAGCCAGTAAAACCGTCTTTTTTTCTATTCCGATCCATTCATCGACACTAAATGGTCATAAACATGAAAGAAACACTTTTTTGTAATTGTCATTGTTACCATAATTGAGGGCTTTCTCGCCACGGGGTGGGAAAAGATAGCTGCTCGCTAAAATTACACTTAGGTGTATTAGGCAGAACTTTTTTCAATAGTACTTCGAGTATTATAGTGTTTCGTAGCACGATGTGCGCAGCGCTGACCGCAAGGCATCGAGTTACCAAGGGCCGATATCGATTTGACTGTTTGTTTGTCTTGCCAGTTCGCCTTCTAATCTAACACTATTCACTAACCATTACTTTGACAGTCTTGGATTTTTAATCTTGTCTCTTACCAGTTTTTTTTTGCCAGTTGTCTGGGTACTCTGCCTCGGTGTGATGCTTTTCATTTGTAGTTTAAAACGCGATACTTACTGAAAAATAATGTATAAATTTTCGGACAAAAATATAATCTTGTCTCTTTGTATGTTTATATGTTCAGTTCTCATTAAATTTTGCACAAGACGGCTTGTCTGCTTGCCGCGATAAAAAGTTGCATAGGTATGTTCCACTTCCCGATTCTCAAACGATCTGGACAAAAGGAAAAAGCTACAAAAACATTGTCACATTTTAAACATTACTGGTAGAGGGACCTAGCGATATTCACATCGATCATATTACTGGCAAAGTATTTAAGAAAAGCCCGTAACCGTCGTAGATAACCCGTAACCGACGAGCATGCATGAGTCGTTTGATGGATGCGGATGAAGCACGAAAGATCTGCATGGATCTTAGATGCAAGAAGCGGGTTATCATCTATGTCTAGGCGCCTGTGTAAGGGGAAAAGGCGTGCGATTAGAAAAAAAACATTTTTCACTTTCCATGCTCTAAAAGTACGCCAATATAGCCCTACGAAGCGGGACTAAAGTGACCACTTTAGTCCCTAGGGAGTATAAAGTAATTTTTTTTTTTAATTTCCTTAATTAGAAAAAGACAACCTCAAACAGCCAGTAAATATCTGTAGAGTGTGGACCATCTTCATTGCGAAAATGTGAAGAGTTTTAGTTCCATGGTTTTTCCGCGAAGAAGGAGCCTGACAGGTTTAGAAGAAAAAACTGACCGCGAAAATTTCTGAATTTTTGTCGAGTGTAAATTTGTTGGGTTTTAAATAAATTTGTAACTACTAAATTGTCAATTTTTCTCGCACTCAAAGTGAAAAGTACAGTTTCCACCTCTAGACTAAACGCTAACTTAATATACCCTCGGTTTCATGACTCCCTCGCAAGCTCGGGAGTCAAACCATCTCTGGTATATAATGGCTTCGTTTAGTCCCTCGATATAAAATATACTATTAACCATCATCATCAAGATAAAAGTCTACTTACTGTCCAATTCACACGTTATAGTAAATTTGCAGCCGTCGTAGCCAAGTGACAGACGAAGGTTTCCTTCGTTCAATAGGAGTTTTTTAAATTGCAGTTCTATAACTACGTGTCAGTGACTAAACTTATTTTGAGTGTTGCGTGAAATTTACTTGGCGCGCATGACAAGCCGAGTTAATCAAATACAAAAAAAAAACAATCTCAGGCTTTTTTCCCCGAGGGGGTAGGCAGAGGTATTCCATTTCTGAATATAGGTACTTACCCACTTTTCACGAGATATTCTTTGGACCCCTAACTAAACGTGATAGGTGGTGAGCCCATCGCCGGCCCCGGTCTGTTCCACATGCCTCAGAATTAATTCTGAGACCTGCGGGCTTCCTCACGATGAGTCCCTTCACCGTCGAGCTAGTGATTGAAAAACTCATTGGTACACTGATTATCATCATGTGAAGCAGTCTCTTTAACCGTAAGGCTATCACACATAAGTGCAATACAATCATCTTTCTATTCGTCTAATCTTAACGTTTTATATATCCACTTGGATGCCCTCAGATTACTCCATCGTCAAACGGGTTTAGCAAATTAGATAACATTGCCAATAGTATCTACGGTGAATCAATGCGCAAACAGGTAGGCTTGCGCATGCGCACTTGCGGATGGCGATGCGCTGACTCACTGCGCAAAGTCCCAACTCGGCACGAATGTAAACAAGCCCTGACACAAGTGGTCTATTCATAACATAACATTGTCCTGTCTGTTACCATGCTGTCTAGGAGCAAGTCTTGAAGTTTAGAAAACTTATGTTAGAGCAGTGATAGCACAGTGGTTGATGAGTCCGGTCCGCTCCTCATGGGTGCTAGGGTTCGAAACCTAAGAATGTACCAATGCGTTTTTCAAAAACTTACGTAGGTACATCATTTATTATACAGGGTGACTTTTCTTACCGGTAAAAATATGGTGTGAAAGGTAAGTGTAGATTCGTTTGGGCTATTCCACTAGTCCCTACCAGCTGTCCCTCCTGGTAGGGACAAGTGGATTTATTTTTCCACTCTTCCCTACCACGCCGTCACTGGTTGGGATAAGTGGAATTTCATTTCCACTCTTTCCAATCAGACTGGCACTGTTACTTTTTTTTTTTACATTTTTTTTCTTTCTTAAACTAATATAAATTACTCAATTGTAGTTAATTTTACACACTGAAATATTTAGAATAGTATTTTAAAAAGAAACAAGCTAGTAACTTCCATTCATGGGCAATCTACCTACAACCGCCAGCTGCTACATAGTAGTGTGCGTAGTTTTCTAGATTTTGTAAATTGCATTAAACATGACTATATTTAACAATTAATCTCGTGTATAACTTCGGCTCTAGATACCTTATACGTCATATTTTTTTCCAGACGGTAAAAAAAATCATCCAATATGTCTTCCTTCACCGTCGAGCCTACCTATTAGCTATTATAACTATTAGTAGGCTGCTACCCTAGACTGAAGACAAATTGAGATTTTTTGTTGTTATGGATACAACAGATTATACGACCCATAACCAACGGGTTAAGGCCCTATTTTCTGCTAATGAGGTAGTAACTTTTGCTGAAGATTTTATTACTTTGTGCCTGGATCAATAGGACTGTTAATTGATGTTCAGTGAAATCTTATAATATATACACAAGCTCTTGCTTGCGACTTCGTCCCTCTACTGGCCCAGTTAAAAAAGCACCTGTAAGTATAGATAACTCTGCTCCTAGGCGTATCAAGCTGAAACATGAACCAGATTTTAAGTTAGATCGGCAACAATACAACTGTAAAAAGCGCATTTAATTTCGTCTTGTAGTTTTTGCGTGTTGCGTCAAACACACAAACAGACACAGAAAAAAAAAATCTCACGCCTTTCGTCCCCGAGAGGTAGGCAGAGGTATTCCATTAATGGATATACCCACATTTCACGACACAGAAAGACCCCTCATATTAACTTTTCTTAAATATCTCCTAGGTATAATTTTATAATACTAGCTGTTCCCGTAGTTCCCGTTCTCATGGGAATACGGGAACAAAATATAGTCTATGTTACTTAGTGATAATGTAGCTTTCGATTGGTGAAAGAATTTTTAAAATGGGTCCAGTGGTTTTTGAGTTTATTTGTAACAAAAATACAAATCTTTCCTCTTAATAATATAGTGTAGATGTATAGATTCGAACGTGTGTTTGTTGATTTGTTTTTCCTTCGCCCAGGGTCGGATCCACCTGACTTTTTGCATATAAATAGTGGTAGGACCGGGGAGTTACATAGACTGCTTTTCATCCCGGAACGCAGACGAAGTCGGGGGCAAAAGCCGGGTTAAAAACAACACGGTGCCAGCAACTTGCCTTGTAATACTTGTTAAATTAATGGTATTCTATCACGCTACTATTGTAACCAGAGTTTTATTAGACACGATATGCTAATAAAATAATATGAATGTGGCTTTGAACGATTAGAAAAAAAAGTGGATTTATGTACATATGGGTTTTTCGGTTCCTGATAACTCTGGCGACTCCCTCGTAAATCCTGAGTAAGTAACAAAACTCTTTACGCCAATAAAGATCCTACTAATATTACCTATAGACGCGAAAGTTTGTGTGTAGGTATGGATTTATAGATGTATGGATGTTTGTTCCTCTTTAACGCAAAAACTAATGAATGGATTTTCATGAAACTTTACAGTTATATAGCTTATACATCAGAATAAAACATAGGCTATATTTTATCCCCGTATTCCCACGGGAACGGGAACTACGCGGGTGAAACCGCGGATTGCTGCTAGTACGCAATAAGTAAAACAATTATTTAAAAAAGTAATATGTCAAAAGTACAAGTTAAAGTTGGTATACTCATTTTATGTTATTTACTTTATGTATAAATTCGATATCTGAAGAGCTCATTGATTACTGCTCTCACCCCCAACGCAACATCGATTGGTTTTCCAGGGTTATTTGTCGTCATGCTCGTCCCCCGACGGGTGAAGCGTGAAGCACAGGTGCCGTCACGGTGCGCGCGCGCAGCTGATCCAAGCTTATTGATTACTAAGGGCTGGGGTTAGTGAGATTGGTTTTTCTGCATTTTTAAGGTTAGTGCACTGATTTTGTGTTATTATGTGATTGTAAACGATTGAATATAAGTATTATAATATCTGGAAGTGGCATGACGGGCTCTATCAACATATTGATGACTTCCGGGTGTATTGCAGTGCTTGCAGGAATATATCTGCCGACCCCCTCGGGTATAAACTTTATACGGTGTAAATAAATTCATATGCTCGTCTTTATATTATAAAGACGTGAGCATATGAATTCATTTACACTGTCGCCCGACGGAATTCCAGATATACATAATTCATATTTCAATTTGGTATTATAAATGTAAAAATATAGAAATAATGCTTGATTTGAAAAACATTTAAAACAAAGTTTTTAATTGGGTATTTGCCTGTATCAATATTAAATTGTGAGTAATTATTCATTAAAAAGGTTAAGTATCATTATCATTATTATTATTATTTAAATTTACACCATCGTATTTCAGACCCCTGAGCGCGAGTGGTGGTGAGCTCATCACCGTATCGGGGCTCTGTCGTACAAGGCCAATTCCTGATCGATTTAGTTATATATTTTTTTGAAAAACCTTCGCACATTAGATGCGGGTTGACTTCCAAACGTACTACTAGTTTTAACCGACTTGAAATAAAAAAAAAACAACTTCAACGAATTATATTTAAAAAAAAACAGTCGAATTGATAACCTCCTCCTTTTTTATAGTCTTTCACCACCAGCTTAAAAAAAAAGAATAATTCAAATCGGTTCACTCAGTCGAAAGTCGAATTTATAACATCCTCCTTTTTTTGAAGTTGGTTAAACATTAGTAGGATTCCAATTCGACACGTATGTTTTATATTAATATATGTATTTCACTTTTATTCAAATCAGTCATTGCTGCACCACGCCCTTAACCATCAGATAGCAGTAATTGCCCAATTGGCCCGAAGCGGAATGATTGCTATTAATACTGCCAGAGAGTGACAGGATTTTCACCCTCTACTTCGATTGTGGGCAAAGATTATTCCGTAGAAGCGACAACATTGGACATTGCAGCGATAACATTTGGGATTTTTTTGGAAGATTTCATTGCCCTGCGTTTTAGTTTGAGAATTCCTTTTTTTAAAGCAGGTACAGTCAAAAGCACTTGAAACTGTACACTTATAGTGCGAGTCTGACCTCTAAGTCGATTGTAATAAGAACGGTACTAAGTCTAATGTTTTAAGATCCACGTGCTCTTGACTGTACAAGAAAAATAATGTTTTAGGAAATGAATCAACATAGATAAATATTAAAGACTGAATTTGTAGAGTAAATCACAAAACCTTAGTGGTATTTTGTTCAGTTTAGTTTTGGAGTAAGATTTATTCCTTTTTATAGATTAAAGGAAAGGAAGCCTTTTCTCCTAAAGAAATTGTGGAAGTCCTTACAGTATTTTTGCAATTTAATGCGTTTTATTAAATGTCAAAGAATCAGTTAAATAATTCATCCAGTCTTTTGTGCACTGTACCGTATGTCTTCTAGAATTTAAAAAAAAATTAATTTATATGAAAAAAAGTTTTTCTTTTACTTTTTTCAGACCATGCATAGGCAATACGATTACATATTTTAAAATTTTAAACTGAGTTATTAACGCATATATTTCGTAGACACTGAGAAATAAACAGCTCACGCTCTGGTCCCCATTGCACTCTAGTCAATTGTCAACCCTTCCGTGCTCATGAGACTATCAATCACAATGCTAATAACCCCTTAATGACTTAATAACTCGACACTCAACCCTTCTCTGCAACCCCTGAACGGGGGTCGATCTTTATAATTGAAATTTGGCGGTTTAGGGGTTCATTTCAAGTTGTTTGAGGCAGGTTGCATGTTGGTATAGCGGAGCGAAGTGGAAGCGTGAATAAATTGTGTAAATTAATTAATTACTAATAGTCGTGCTTTTTTTATAAGGACTCAAGTCACACGGTTATTTAGTCCCAAACTAATGCCTGTACTATGGGTACTAAGCAACTGATAAACATACTTAATTAATTATTTGAATGTATTTTTAGACTCTAAACGTGACAGGTTAGGTGGTGAGCCTATCGGCGGACTAGGGTGCTGTCACATATATCCTGCCGGTTTCCTGACGACGATTTCCTGAAAAACAGAAATAGTGATTTCAGATTTTTGTAGGAATTGGAAATTGGCCAAGTGCGAGTCTTACTCGAAGTAGCACACGAAGTCCCTAACACCGTACAATAATAAAACGTTAACACTGCGCTATCGAAGTGTTAACGCGAGTTTGTATAACAATAGTACCTACATCAACACTAACATCGTGAGGAAACCTGCAGGTCCCAGAATTAATTCTGAGACATGTGTAAACTGACCCGGTCGGCGATGGTCTTAACCATCTATCACGTTTAGGCGTCCAAAGAATATCTCGTGAAGAGTGGGTATATCCAGAAATTGAATACCTCTGCCTTCCCCCTCGGGGATATAATATAAGGTGTATGGTTTTTTTTAACATCAACCGTTGGACCGCGCCGCTTTCCCTAGGCACGATCACCTAGCCTAAAGGAAGATCTCCCGATGGAGGAGCATTCGATCTCCGCTCCTCCACACATGCACATCCATACATCCGTCCTCACAAACTTTCGCGTTTATAATATAGGTAGGATACATACAGACTGGCCTAATTAGGGGAGGCATACATATGGACAGTGGCGCTCATTAGGGGGGGGGCTATGTCTAGCAGTGGACAAATATAGGCTGATGATGATGACATACAGACTGCTACAAGAAATATGTATAACCTTTTCTTTTGGATATCCTGTAGTCGGGTAACAATAAGTGGTATCAAGTAGTAACACAAGCCCCGTCCCAAAGATAGACAGTCCTCCCTTGCCAAACGTGGCCCATTTAGTCGGCTAGACGCAATTTAGGGTGTTGCCGTCACTCCCGGCTTATGGCTTTTGTTATGGCACAAGATAACCCTCCTCGGCAATTTCCGGTTATACGTAAATGGTGTCAGATTTGTGTGGCCAATTGCGCGAGCGTCACTTAAAGTTGATGAGTCATTCATTTATCATTAACTAGCGACCCGCCCCGGCTTCGCACGGGTGCAATGCTAATACTAAAACCTTACTCTTGAATCACTCTATCTATTAAAAAAACCGCATCAAAATCCGTTGCGTAGTTTTAAAAATTTATGCATACATAGGGACATAGGGATATAGGGACAGAGAAAGCGACTTTGTTTTATACTATGTAGTAATTAAATACTTACTTCTTCCGTTATGAAAACGCTAAGCAAATAATAACGAACTTGTCCAAGCTCTGAAAACGTTGGCTAGACATGGCCATAACAACTTCATACACAAAGCAAACTTTGGCACTCAAAGCGGAGAAGGAACTCTTCGCTATACATGGTCGTATAGATTTGTCATTTTATCTGAGATCGTGTCAGTAATTTGTGTACTTAAATGTCAATTTTATTTATTTATTTTATTCGTATCATTCATATTCTAAGTTTGTTACACTTTATCCTATTTATAACATTAAATACTTAAGATTACGTATTATTTTCCGTATGAATTGTATTTTAATTTCCTTTTTTAACCAACTTCAAAAAGGATTAGGTTGTGAATTCGTCTGTTTTTTTTAATGTTTGTTACCTCAGAACTTTCGACTGGGTGAACCGATTTGGATGATTCTTTTTTTATTTGAAAGCTTCCAGATTGGTCCCATTTTAATTTCGTCCAGTTCTGAAAACGGCATCCATGAGAACCATATAAGTTGAAGATTGAAGTCGGTTTTTTTACTCTTTATAGTGGTTATTAACGGTATTTCCAATTCTAGACAAAACTTCCGTCTTTCCCGACCGTAGAGTCCGCTGCCAAGTTTTATCGCCCGAATAAACATAGCTGGTGGAATTGACGAGATTTGTCGTGCGGAGTTTGCGGATGTGGCTCGACCCGAACTAGTGTCGATTGTCTTGAATCGTCAAACTTTGCTAGTGTTTTGAGATTCCAAGAGCTGCAGATTACTCGAATATAAAAATCTGAAAAAGTTGTTAGTCTAAATTAATTTTATATTTTCTTCTGGCATCGCCCTGCGCTTTCACCCGCGTAGTTCCAGTTCCAGTCGGAATACGGGGATAAAATATAGCCTATGTGTTATTCTGATGTATAAGCTATATTATAACTGTAAAGTTTCTTCCAAATCCGTCTAGTAGTTTTTGCGTGAAAGAGGAACAAACATACAGACATCCATTACATACAAACTTTCGCGTTTATAATATTAGTAGGATAGGATGGTATCAGTCTAAAACTACATGAGTCGCAGTTACGAATTCTGTCTCAATATTACAGAAATAAAGAAAGAACTGTGAGTGCGAGGCTGTGTCGAGGCTTCAGGTGACCAGAGAGCTGTTTCCGTCAAAGGATCAGCCTAGCTATCCAGAGAGGGAATGCGGCCAGTCTTCTGGGCACCGTCCGACTTGGTTCCTCTTGTGTGGATATTTTTTAATTGTAAATAATAGGTATATATTTACAATTAAAAAATATCCACACAAGAGGAACCAAGTCGGACGGTGCCCAGAAGACTGGCCGCATTCCCTCTCTGGATAGCTAGGCTGATCCTTTGACGGAAACAGCTCTCTGGTCACCTGAAGCCTCGACACAGCCTCGCACTCACAGTTCTTTCTTTATTTCTGTAATAATATAGTACCTATCTATATAAATGTATATGTAACTTTGTAAAGAAATGTCCCTAAAACCCAGTTTAAATTATTTAGTACTAGCAGCTCACCGCGTTCCCTTGGGAAAATGGAGATATAGCCTATGTGTTATTCTGATGTATAAGCTATATAACTGTAAAGTTCAATAAATTTCCGTTCAGTAGCTTTGGCGTGAAAGAACATAAAACATTACTCACAAACTTTTGGGTTTATAGAGATTAAATAAATAAATAATAAATTGTGGGACAAAATTCATACACGGCTATTTAGTCCTAAACTAGGCAGGGCCTACAACTGATAGACATACCTACTTAAATAACTATTTAACGACCAGACATGAAGTCAACAGACATATTCTTGCACACCAATATTGGTCCCGAGCGGGAATCGAACCCGCGACCTCCGACTCAGAAGGCTGGGTCACTACCAACTGAGGCAACAGGCCCGTCTTAGTAGGATTCAATACATAACTTTATTTATTTCTTACTATGGTCTTGACACAAATAGTAATCTTGATATAGGAATCGAACCCATGTTCTGGCAGTCTACATCCACGCCAATTGTGTATAAGAGTTCCGCAGTCTGATGCAACCCAACATTTCTCAAGATAGCACCATTAAGACAACAGTACAATTCCCACCGCCGTGTCAATACGGACAGACTTTCACTGATAAGGATAACCTTACTGTTATCTTAACAAATGCTTCGAATAATTACGGTATAATCCACTAGCGCAGGTTTAGCCCTCCGAAAACAGACTAGTCATTTTTATTCAGTTTTATTTCTTGATTTCGGAATTTCTTCCATTATGAAAGATAATCAGTTTCATGGATATATTACATTGAAAACTACTTTTCAGTTTAAACGAGTTTTTCCTAGTAAAAAGTGATTCATCATCATCAGCCACTGCTGGACACAGGCTTCATTCAGCTCGATTCTCGGCAACTCTCATCTAGCTGCTACCAGCCACCCTGCGAAGATCGTCGCTCTACCTAGCCTGAGGGCGTCCTACCTTACGCTAGCCGATTTGCGGTCTCCACTCTAGAACACGTCTAAAAGTGATTACTTACTGAGAACTATTTGATTTATTACTGTTTGGCTGGTGGAGTGTGTAAATAGCCAAAAACCAAAATAGAAAGTGGGATAGAAGTCTTTGGGCAATTATTAGAGGGTGGAAACCTGTGGCGCAACACAAGTTATCTACGAAATTCAATATAGACAAAGAATGCAGATAAGCACTCACCAGCTCCAGGCGTCAATGAAGTGAGTTGTTTATTTATTTAATTACTTTTATATATTGACAATTACATATCCAACACACATGTCACCATGACTTCTTCTTTTTAGTTACTCTATGTTCTTCTTTACTTACCCAGAGACTGGCGAGATCCACTCGGGCAAGCAGATGGTATATTGCATTTATTAAACAAAATATTATGTTGAGAAGTTACAATTCTAACCTAACCTTACTAAATCAGGCAAATAAAAAAATGAGGGAAAGGTATGAACTATTAATTCTTGATATGAAATACTAGTTGTATTGTAACCAGGCTGTTCAGTAAAAACCTAGTTATTGTTAGGAAAAACATCGCATTTTTAATGTGACCTACTTATAGTCAGAACGACTAAGAGGTAAGATGGATATAATTTCATTCTCTCTCTGTATAAATGTAGGAGCCCTAGAAATTATTATTCATAAGAAAATACCTATGTATGGATGTGGTTAAACTAAAACCACCTAAAACGTTGGATCGAGTAAAATGAATTAAAAAATAAAAATGCTCACTCAATAAGCGTACCTACCTCTACTTTTAAGCCCCTTTTCTTAAGTTTTTTTAAAGATTTGCAATAAAAATAATGTTTTATTTCAAAAAAACATTTTATTTCATCTCGTTATTACAAATAACTTATAAAGTTACATTTTAATTAATTTGTACAAAATGCAGGATTCCGTATAAAACTATTTCGTTACAATATTATATCTTATATTTTTTTACATATTACGACTGATACATATATGGTACGTATATTTGGGTGCGGGAGTATATTCCAGTTTTATTAAAATTGAGCAGTTAATTAAATAACCTAAGAAAATACATACTACAAAATTGACCCATAAATCTTCCAATCAGCAGTTGGTACGCATGACCTTTTACAAAAGTCCCATTGCCTAGTAATCGGTTGCTAAATCACACATACAGAAACCGAATATTACGGTGATTAGGGTTTTCTTACCCTTTGGCACGGAACCCTAAAATCGAATTGCGTCTTTCGTTTTAAATTTACAAAATTTAAAATCAACAACTGATGCAAAATATAATTAAAATTAAATAACAAAAATAAGTAATTAGTTTTATTCGTTTATAAAAGTTCAGTTAAGTACTAAAATTAACTTTAAAAAGACTTACAAAATAACAGGAAACCTAATATTGTATCGTACAGAGAATGCCACTGCATATTTCTAGGAATAGTAGGATTTATAAATATAAGGCAACCCTATAAGTTAGATTATATTAATTTTATCATGTAACACTATTTACACAGTTTGAACACACTTTTCGAAATACAAATGTTATACAAAATAATACAATTAGTTTTGTACTTAATTCGTTAATATACATTTTTGCTTAAAGGCTAAACTTAGTTGTATTTACTATAACTTAATTGCTAAGTGGCAAAGTGGGATATGTCTTAAATTAATCATTTTATGAAGATATGATTACAAAATACTATAAAGCGATATGTCATGTCATGCAGTAATTAAACATAAAAAATGATGACTGTGTGTTTATTAAGCACATTTAAAAAATGTTTTATCAAAACCTACTACACATCTGGCTATTACTGTGAATCTTTTTATGCAAACACAATTATTTTTCTTTTCATGTAAGCAGAATACATCGCGAGCCATCCAGTAGTCCGTACAATTACTACAAAGCCCGATTCACAACCCTTTCAAATCGATCACAAGGTGCTACCTATTGAATGAAGCGTCACATTTGGATACTATTAAGCCCAAATTACCTTTTGGGATATCATATAAATTTGTCAAAAACGATCTGCCTTAACCCTTTTAATTCTCGATCTGCACGCGTGTCACAACATGCTTAGTGACACGCCACACCTGGTTTTAAAATTATTGTGACTTACACGCTTTCGCTGTCACCCTTCGTACATTAAAAGCAAGCGGGAAGACTGTTACCTATACTATGGCGTTATAGGGCTACGAAAACTATCAAAAAGTCAGTCTTTATTCGGAGGTTGGTTTCAGGAGGGATAGTCAGGCACGATATGGAGCCAGGATCACGAGATGATGCAGTTTTTGTCGTGCTGCGCGTTTTTCCTTTGCCGTTCTCGTTTCGCACACGCCACCGCGTCGTTTGGGACGTACGATATCCTCACTCCCCCATAAGCTCGTCTCGTTGGCAATGTGTACGACTCAGCTGATGACGACGAAGATGAACAGGTGGAGCAGTAACTGCTGGCGTCTTCGTCTCTTACCTTCTCTCTTCTGGGAAGGTCGTCAGGCTCAAAGGCCTCGTTGTCGTCCCCGCAGAACCTCACAGTTCGTCCCCCTCTGGCTTTCCTTGGAGACGGTTTTCCATCTACTAGAGTCAGCTCAGGCATCGAAGACGAATGTCCTGGAGTAACCACAGCCTGAGCTTCAACTGGGTGCGGGGGCTTCCAGTCCTGAGGAGAATCTTGCCTCGGTTCGTCAGACACTGGGGTGGGCGGGATCTGGTGTTCAGTCATCGACTGCTCCAATCTTAGATCCTGCAACGCTCTGTCGAGAGACAAACAGGCGTGTGGAGGCGGCGGCGGGTGCGGTGGAGGAGATTCAGGAGCTAAAGACCCGCTGGGTTCCGAATCAGCATCTATGGGAGGAGACAACTCCCTATTCGGAGATCTTGGAGGAGACTTCGGAGAAGGAACTCTTCTCGGCCGCGGAACTCTAGGGGGACGGGGTCCAGGGCCTGAGGAGTCGGAAGGCGTTGGTGGTTCGCCTTTGGAACAGGCTATGGAGCAGAAGATGGCTCCTTTCCTTGGTAAGAACGGGCGTCCAAGCAAGCTAGCTCTGCAGGTGTGGCAAGCGAAGCATCTCTCTGTGGCGTGCCAGTGTTGTCCTTCATGAGACATCTGGCCTTGGTCCACTCCAACTGGCTCGCCGCACGCGTCGCAGTACTCAGCGAAGCAGTTGTCGAAGCAGGGTAAGCAGTAAGGGCGGGCGTCTCTCATGATGTAGCGCTGACCGCCGAGCTGCTTGGCGCATTCGGCGCACGCGAAGTGCTTCATGTGCCACGCTCGGCCTTCCGCTTCTGTGCATTCGTCCGCCAGGATTATCTGAGGAAGAAAGGGTTTGTGGTTAGCTTTAACTTTGTGAGATCATATCCGCTTTTCTATCACATTCGGAAGCAGGTCGAGTATGAGTCGACAAAGGTCAGCAGCGTTCACCTAAAAAACTGCTACTAATCTTGTGATATTGTAGGGTTATTAAGGATGTAGTTTGTAGATGTAGTACAGAACGGGATGTATCCGTAATAAAGTGTTTACACTAAAATAGGAAGTTGTGATCCTTGCCGAGCTATACCAACTGTAGTGCAACTGCATACTGTGCTGCAACTGAATTTCAATAAGTGGAAATATAAGCCCCTACATTGAATAAAGCATTTTGATTTATATTTTTGATACAGAGATCGATGACAGGCTTCTCGTATTTCTACTACACAGTAGAGAAGCCGATATCATTCGACCTTTTGTCTGCCATTTATGCTCCGCTTGTTCCACAGGGAAATATGTATACAAGACAAAGTAATAGCAACTACCGATCGCATCGCCCATTCATCTAATCCAATTAGGCCATGTCCCGGCCAGTTATGTCTAATTAATTATCTGTATAAACAAGTTTAATTAAGCATTATTATTCATTGGCGAGGCTCGCAGCAACCGGGAAAGTGGTAGGACAATGGCTTCGTGGGAACAGTTCCCATGAGCTGCAGTTGCTGGTCGGCGGTCGCCTGAGCACACTGTGGCCGCGACTGTCTTCAGACTGACTGTCGTGGGTTCAGTTAGACCGTTGCAAGGTCTCTGCGACTATCATCAGAGTAATTGTCGTTGGTTCAGTAGGGCTATTAAGGGGATTTGTCTTTTATATCGATTAGAATCTTAGAAACTGTCGAAGAAATTGTCGTTTCGCGGGGTTTTGCTGATATTTTGCAAGAAACTATAGTAGTCAGTCTACCTGCTTTGCAGTTTGCCAACAAACTGCTATGCATTTTGGCGAGTATTTACAAGCTAAAACATTAGCTTATTGTAAATAAATATATAAAAATACGGTGACTGGAGGATACGAGTACATGTCACCTAAATATTAATAAAATATGAAGCAAGTTCGTAGTGTGATTTTTCTTAACTCAGGTTTCATTTATGGATGTTTCGGCAGACATAATTGAAGTCGCTAGTCTGTCTCAAGACAGTCTGAGCACCAGCGTGTACATAATCTTAGTGGTCTGTACTCGTTATTAATATTTTAAAACGGTATATGTGGAGAAACGTGATGGACCGCAGTAGGTTTGCGTCAACCGCCGGAGTTTTGACCTTTTTAGTGCCAGAGATTCAATGCTGCCGTGATTTTATTATCTCAGGCTGAATTTCAAGTTTTCGTAATTAGCATTTTTGGGCAAGAATGTTGTTAAGTGTACGTACACGTTGTGTCTGAGACTGGGGATTGATATAAATAAATAACCACCGTGACACGCCTTTTATCCCCGAGGAGTCAGGCAGAGGTATTGCATTTCTGGAAAGTCTTGAAAAAAGGCCAGGTCAAGAGTACCCTAAACCGAAGAGCATGTATGAAAGGAACAATGAAAGTTGACGAAGCGAAAGAAGTATTGTAAGGATCGTAGCAAGTGGAAAGAAGTGGTCTCTGCCTACCCCTACGGGAAAGAGGCGTGATTATATGTAAATACCCACTTTTAACAAGAATATTCGACACCTAAACGTTAGGTGGTGAGCCCATCGCCGGACCGGGTCTGTTACACATGCCTCTGCTATCGGGCATTGATATAGTTAACATGAAAAAGGATAAACACAAGAGCGTACCTATAGTCACTTTGAAGCAAGGGGGGAGGCATTTGCCCTAATCTCTATGCCCGAATAAGTAACTGAACAACCATTAAAAAAAAAGAGTTCTTACCAGTGACCTTAAATATAATTGTAATCGTAATCGTCTTTATTTGACATTGGTTACGCGATCAGTGCTTGCTCTTCTTTCACTGACTCTATTGATAGACGTACGGAGGAAGCAACGTATGTCAAAATGAAGACGATTGCAATTACAATTACAAATAAACAATAAGGCCCCAGGTTTACTACAAGTACTTTTAATGTACTTTTTAAAATCTGTTTATTGAAGGGGCTACGTAAGAACATACTAACGTACAACCTTCCTTTTGTCTTTGCCGTAGGGTAAACCAGGACTGTCTTCTCAGAGATTTTCCGTCCCAATAATCAACGTTCCTAAACCTGTGAGATTTCAATTAGTTAGCCTGAGAAAGCAGCTATCAACCCATCTCCCTCATTATCAGAGATTGCGCAAGCGCATTGTTCTAGACTGCTAGATTGGTCTGTCGCTGATTGTTTTGTTCTAATGACGTATTTTAGTGTCATCAGCCAGCGATAATGTCTAAGATGGAAATGGTGTTTAGTCTTTGAGAGAGTTTTGTTGTTTTACTTCTAGAGGGTCCAACATAATTCTATTTCTACTTAATAATAACTAGTGGGTGCCCAGCGGCGTTGCCCCGTATCATGTTTATTCCCGTTCCTGTGGGAATTTCCGAAAATCCTTTCTTAGTGCTCAGTTACGTCATTTAAGGAACCTTTGTGCAAAATTTCAGAGGTTTCAGATATGCGTTGATCAATCAGTCAGTCAGCCATTCAGGTACTAAGTTTAAATTTTTATATCAAAACTTTTACATTGACTGATTGACAGCCAACCCAAAGCCTAGAAGCCGGTAGGTATAGAGTATAGAAGCATTGAATTTTGCACAGGATTTCCTATATAGGTAACTTAAGAGAGCGCCGTTAATGGATTTTAAACATTTCATCAACCTGAGCTCACCTGTCACGTCCGTAAAAGCAAAAAACTTTCAAGATTGACATAAATCCGTCGACCCCCTTGGGTATAAGAAGAGAGCATATCTATTTATTTATTTAAATTTACAACTAGCTTTCGCCAGTAAGGACCCAGTTAAATAAACACTCTGTATTTAGATGAAAATAAAAAATATTAATTTTCACTTCTCATGCTCTAAAAGTACGCCAATATAGCCCTGCGAAGCGGGACTAAAGTGACCACTTTAGTCTCTAGGGAGTTAAAGTAATTAGTTTTTTTAATTTCCTTAATGAGACAAAGACAAACTCAAACAGCCAGTAAATATATGCAAAAATGTTGAGAGTTTTAGTTCCATGTTTTTTCCGAAAAGAAGGTGGCGCAATGTGTTTTAAATTTTATTTTTAGTCTGTGACTCGTTTAGACCAAAAAATTAACTGCGAAAATTTCAGAATTTCTGTCGAGTGTAGATTTGTTCGGTTTTTATCTAAAAACTTACGAAAGTTTTATGGACTGGAGGAACAAGAAACATACATTATTATACATAGAAAGCGTCTTCTTGGCTTATTTCGATGAATTGTCATAAAAATATCAACCATCGTCGTTGTGGAGTACGTATTCTATGTTAAAATGGACAATGACATTTAGCTACAAATGAAAAAATCTTTTGTGATTTATATTTTTTAAGTAATATTTATTAAATGTTTTTGTACTAAACTGACTATTTTTCTCGCACTCAAAGTGAAAAGTACAGTTTGCACCTCGAGACTAAACGCCAACTCAATATACCCTCGAGTAAAACCACCTCTGGTATATAATGACTTCGTTTAGTCCCTCGATACAGAATATACTATTATTTAACTTATGTTACAATAACTTAGATATAGGTAGAACTTGGCTTCTAGCCGGCGTATCAAGGTGAAACATGTACCAGATTTTTAAGTCTACACAACTCGTCGTAAATACTCGTAACAACACAACTGTGAAAACCGCATTCAATTTGGTGCAGTACTTTGCGTGATGCGCGTACAAACATATGCCATTTTTTATCATATTATGTTTTAAATATTACATGCAGTTTTTCCACGGGCTGTTTCGCAAACACGAAGGCACGTGGCGAAGACATCGTAACATTACTGCACGTGGAAAGTGCATGTTATGGTAAATGTAATTCACGACACGAGTAGGCATTGGTCTCGTGCAGAGAATTCCTCAAATATTCTTTAATAGAGCCACGAGTAAAGTCAACAAAATAAATAAGGTGTAAGCCACGTGACAGAACGAGAGAGGTAGTACCCATTGAATACTTTATCAGGATTGGGGGAACGGAAAGGGGATGCCTAAGGTTCAGCGCAGACTGGACGGAAAATTTACCTATTCTAAGTTAAACTGTTTCCCATCGCTATTACCTCTGCTACCCCCAAATGTCAAGGATGCAGCATTGCAGCTGAAACACACGCCTTTTGGCAGCGAGGCAAGGACGGAGCCGGACACGCGATGCAACCGCATTCCACTGCATTGCTACTGGCACAATTCATATTTATATTTCGGCTGTAATCGTTTTTACTACTAAAGGTTGATAAATGTGCCAACGCGGTTACAACCACCAAAGTGACACTACAGACGCCCCTCCTAGGCTCCTTAGGCTCGAGATAGAGTAGTTATTTCATTATTTCTAACTAGCGGTTCTGCGCGGTTTCAGGGTTTCATGCGCATAGTTCCTTTGTCATTCTGCGTATACAGATGTGTCATTCTGCGATTGGTCAATCTGCGTGTACAGCATGTGTCATTTTGCGATTGGTCATTCTGTGTTTTGGTCATTTCGCGTTTTTCAGGGCACGATCAACTGGTCATTGTGCGTAGAGAGCCCCGTTCCCGTGGGAATACGAGAATAAAATATAGCCTATGTTACTCAGGGATATTCTAGCTTTCCATTGGTGGAAGAATATTTTAAATGGGTCCAGTAGTTTTTCAGTTTATTCGTAACAAACATACAAAAATACTAATCATTCCTATTTATAATATTAATCAATATTAATCTCACGACACCTCATATATTAAAATCAGTCAACCTGTTTCGAGTACCGGCACCGCCAAGGAAATCTGACTTACATCATCATATTATCTGCCGGAGGAGGCCTCCTCAAAGCATCGACTTACATACATCCCTATTTCTGGCGGAATAAGGTAACAAAAAATTACGTCACGGTCACGACATTTTCGCTAGTAAATTTGCGTTTTGACTGATGATAAAATGTAACCGTGCTAGTTAAATAGTCAACTACTGCCTACTGTATTGCCTGAAAGAATGCTCATTATCAAAACTCTTTCAAACCCCATGAAATCTAATGATCTTTTCCAATTTTTCCACTCATATTTATTTAGTATTTAGGGTTCCGTAGCCAAATAGTGTCTCTATGAGGTATTGAATCTCTGCTTCTACCGCTACCGTGTCCGTCCGTCTGTCTGTCTTTCAGTGGGCTGTATTACATGAACCGTAATAAGTAGAGAGTTGAAATTTTCACAGAATGTGTATTTCTATTGTGTGGCTTCGCTTGTTTTAACGCCATCTGTCGGTGGCCGTACTATTTCAAATAGATTTTTTTTTGTGTAAAATTGCGTTTTCACAGGAAATACAACTATGCAGTTGAAATTGAAATGCCAAAGTGTATCTGTATACAAAATTACATTAAAATCGTTAGAACCGTTTCCGAGATACCAGAAACATAAAATACATAAAAAAATTGCTCGTTAAAATGAAAAATAAAATACAGCCTACAGAAAGACAGACAGACAGCAGTGCCTCAGTATTTCCATAGATTTTCGCGGTATTTCTGACGTTTTTATTGGACAGTGGTACGGAACCCAAAGTGTGCAAGCCTTGGACTTGGCCGGTTTTTTACAACTCCACGGCATGGATAAAACATAGCATGCGAATCAAATTGGGATTCGCGTGCTGACTTGACATAAAGACATCCGTATCAGTGTACTCGTATCGACATGCGCCATGTCCCGCGTGTAGGGGGCGGCAGACACAACCGATTTGCATTTTCCGTCACACTCGTCCGCCTGCGGAAATGTTACAGTGGTATACAATTTAATAAATCATCGCATACTTCCTTATGACGACGGCTTGACTATATTTTTATAGACGAAACGTACTGTTATAGCAGAATAAGCGCAGTTCCTGAAATTAGTTTGTTCAGTATCGACTACTTAATCGAGTTCTGCTATTTTTAATATGTGTTAAATTTTTCCAGAAAATGCCCACTTATGGAAACCATACTATTATTGCTCTTTATTTAAGAAATTTGGTTAGACAAAACAAAAATACGATCAATCCTTTTTTTATATTTATATACCTACTAATTGGGGTGTATAAGGAATTGCGGTTATTCTGTAACGCGTTGGATATCTATACTTCTATACTAGTATTATAAAGAGGAAAGATTTGTTTGTTTTTGTTGTTTTTGTTTGTTTGTTTGAATAGGCTCCGAAACTACTCGACCGACTTTTAAAATTCTTTCAAAAATGGAAAGCTACATTATCAGGAAGAAACATAATAATAATATATATAATCTCACGCCTTTTTTATCCCCGAGGGGGTAGGCAAAGGTATTCCATTACTGTACATTACGAGAAACATAAGCTTTATTTTATCCCCGTATTCACACGGGAACGGGAACTACGCTCGTGAAACCGCGCGGAACAGCTTGTATTTATACTTGCTTCAAATATTACCAAACGATATAAACTTCCAACCCTCTTCCTTATTTACACATTACTCTCTTTGGAAGCAAAGAAAAAGGACGCCCCAGAGGGACGTTCACAGATCAAATTAGTGACGTCCTCAAAAAGCTGGGGTCCGGAGTGCGAAGAATAAAAGAGCGTGCATGAAAAGGCTTATGGATTTGACGGAAGCGAAAGAAATTTTGCAGAGATCAAGCAAAGTGGCGATCCATCGTCTCTGCCTACCCCTGTGGGACAATGACGTGAGCTTTATTGTATGTATGTACTCTCTTTCTAGTAAAGGATTTGAAAAAGCTTTTAGGTGCCATTCGTGACGGCTAAAAAAGTCCATTGCTTCCACGAAGGAAATGAAATTTTAGTACTAACATCAGAACGATAAATAAGCTAGGCAATACCATTAATTATATTAACCTAGAAATATTTCTTTGGATTCGTGAGCAGAGTGGAAAGCCCAGGCCCATTGAGATAAGGCCTTAATAATATAATGCACGAAATATTACTAAAATTAGAGAGTGAGTTAGTTATACGTAGACTTGGCTGAGCACTTTTTGCAACCTTATACAACGCGTAACAGAAAAAGCGCAATTCCTCATACACCCCAATTATTATATTAACATAAAAAAATATGATGCAATCGAACTTTAGTTACCAAACCAATTTTCTTAAATATAGATCAATAATAGCACAATTTCAATACATATCACTGAATTCAGTAATTCATTTTTCGGAAAAAATTAACACATTAAAAATAGCTGAAATCGATTAAGTAGTCGATACCGAACAAACTAATTTCAAGAATTGCGCTCTGTTACATATTCTATATATTTATCCTCACGCATTTATTCGCAAGCATCATGTGGTCATCGCCGGATCTTGGCATACTTCAGAATCATTTCTGAGGTGCCCCGCACCTCAGAAATTGTTTCCTCAGTTCCTCACGATTTTTGACCTTCACCGTTGAGGTGAAATTGATCAATAACAAATTTACAGACTACTATAACTATAATACATAACTAAATATATATACCTACTACATAAATACATATAATACATAAATAAATAATCCTCGCGCCTCTTATCTCCGAGGGGCTAGGCAGAGGTATTCCATTTCTGGATATACCCACTTATTACGAGATGTTCTTTGGACCCCTAAACGTGATAGGTGGTGAGCCCATCGCCGGACTGGGCCTGTTACACATGTCGCAGAATTAATTCTCGGACATGCGGGTTTCCTCACGAATGTTTTCCTTCACCGTCTAACCAGTGATAAATATGTACCTACCTACGTAAGTTTAGAAAAACTCATTGGTACATGCCAGAATTCGAAACCGAGCTTCACTGATTATTATCATCATATGAAGCAGGTTCTTTAACCGTAAGGCAAAAAAATAATTTAAGACAAAATTTAAGGAAATGTGGATAATTTCTGGGATTGTATCCTCTGTCAACCCCCACCACAAGCGTCTTTTTTTCACTTTTTATGTACAGTTGAATTTCACTTTCTTTTCATTTTGAAATTGCCTTGCCAGAGGCCACCATGGGACATCATGGTACCGGTAAGTATACAATACAATAACTCTTTATCTAAAGTACAATGGGCGGTCTTATCGCTTTTAGCGATCTCTTCCAGACAACCAAGTATCTACTGGATGTACAGTCAAGAGAACGCTAAGCTTGATACTTTAGAGTTTGAACCGGCCCTGTATTCTACAAATTAGAGCTCAGCTTAAAATGGTAGTGTAAATCTTCACTTGTTCTTGACTTTACCTGTGTGTCTATAGCTTTATTAATCAGTTTCTGATTTCCAGCAACTCGAGAAAATTGTCACGGCGTGATTCTCATCTAGCTAAAAACAATAAGAACTACGTGTAGACGATAAGTACCTGCTTATACTACCAATAAACCACATACACCAATGAAGAAATTAATAATTAATTAAACAGCACCATCTATCCGTCCGCGATAGCATCGCAGTAATTGCTGTGATGCAACATGCAAGGTTTTTGTGATAAGAAAATACGTGACTTAAAGATATTCAAATTTTATTGTATAGTAACTGTCCTGAGACTGGTTCTGCGATAAAAAAGTAGCTACTAGTAGGTCTTCTACTAGCGGGTGCCGCGGTTCTAGTTTATTCCCGTTTCCATAGGAATTTAAGCCTACGCTCCCAAGGAATATCCATGCAACATTTCATGTTCCTACACCCAACCGTTTGGGCTGACCGTTGATAGATCAGACAGTCAGTGATACCCTCTGGGTATGACGAAGTGTGAGGGTCTAGAGGTTCAACTTCCAGAAACAAAATAACTCTCTCTTCGAGCAATAGGCCTACGTCTATATTTTATTAATTATTTTGGATTATACTTCATTCACTGTATTTCGTTCGTTTAAAGTCAAAGTCAAAAGGAGCAGTGATATCCTCACGGTTAAAGAGCCTGCTTCACATTATGCTCAGAAATCAGTGAGGCTCGGGTTCGAAACCTGGCATGTACCAATGAGTTTTTCAAAACTTACGTAGCTACATATTTATCACTGGCTCGACGGTGAAGGAAAACATCGTGAGGAAACCCCCTGCGGGTTTCCCAGAATTAATCCTGAGACATGTGTAAACAGACCCGGTCCGGCGATGGGCTCAACCCACCTATTACGTTTAGGGGTCCAAAGAATTTCTCGTGAAAAGTGAGTATATCCTGAAATGGAATACCTCTGCCTACTCCCTCGGGGATATAAGGCGTGTGATTTTTTTTTATCAAAATCATTTATTTTCTGTAGGTATAGAAAATACACTTAGAAAAGTCAACAGCCTAATAAGAAGGCACTCTAAACTCGTCCATGAAGATTGTCTACAGCGGCCAATCTCCACCGACGACGAGTTGTTGGTTCCAAATGCAGTACCCTGAGAAGAGCCAGCTAGAAACTCAAGGGCAGCTCTTAATTTTAAAACCACTGCAAGCAATCCCTACTATACCCGTCAGTAACTATAATATACTATTCGACATCGTTCCTGACGATGCTCAAATCGCCCAAACAATCAACCTGTATACACAGGCTAACAATTCACCGGTCAACCGTTTTCAGAATTCAGTTATTTATCGTCACAGCAGGCGGGGTCGTTGCCCCCAACACGTATTACTACGCCTTATCACGAGATCTTGGGTCTTGGTTATTAGGGATAAATTGCCACCTCGGGGGTTTAGTTTCGGCAATTCTACGCGTTCGGGCATTTAAATTAATATGATGGAGCATTGTATTTGCCTGTTGGATAAGTGTTTATATTGATGTTGCTTTTTCCCATCGGTTTCAAAAGATTTAAAATGACATGTCGTTATGTCGTTTCTTAAGATGTAACTATCTCCCTGCCAAATATCGTCAATATCTGATAAGGGTGTAACGAGGTACCTACTCGTTATCGGACCTCCTTTATCCCTCATTTTATCAACTTTTTGCCCTTTTAACTTCTTCATCTTACCATATATACTAAATTTTGAATTTGAAATTAGAATTACAATTGTCTGTCATCATTTGAGGAGTGAGCCGCAAGGGTTAGCCGTGAAAAGGTAACAAACCGATAGACAGACTCCTTATACCACATTTTATAATAGCAAGAGTAATCAAAATGCTTTTATCCAAAGTAGGGACTTATAAGTCAACTTATTGAAAACCAATTCAACTCCACCGCTTCAGCATGTATTGAGTTGATAAGTTAGGAAGTCGAGATGTTAGGGATTTCTACTCTTCTTCTAGAGAAGACTCTAGTATAACTCTATTTAATTGTCTGTACCTCGCTTGTGTTAGAATTTTTCACATTCACTTAGAAAAGCTTACGCCTTATTCCCGAGGACGTTGGCAGAGGTATTCCATTCGTGAAAATACTCACGGGAATAAAATACGCGGTTGAATCCGCTCAGAACCGCTAGTTTGAAATAAATAAATACTCATCATTATAAAGGGTGTCCCAGAAGTAAAGAGACTTTTCTCAAAATCAAACTGGCTACGGAGAAAGATTTAAAAAGGTAAATAAATGGTTGTCATGGTAACCATAGATAACATATTTATCAAAATAGGCGGGTTTAACATTTCTTTTGCATGTTTTTCAAAATGAAGCGATCTGAAGAAGAATTATTTTCAAAGATAGTTGTTCAGTACTATTTGTGTCATGGGAAATCTGAGACAATACGTCATTTTATTCAAGAAGGAGCAAGAAGAACTAGTCGGTACAGAATAATAAAGCGTTAAGAAGAAACGGAAGAGACTAATTTCAAAAAGATTCCGGGAAGACCACGTACAGTATCTACATCTAGAAATATAAACAAAGTAAAAAATATTTTTGAACAGGCGTCTTCAACATCGGTGAGAGTTGCGGCAGATAAATTGAAAATTTCTAAGTCCAGTGTATCTAGAATTAAGTATAATGATGTAGGCTTGAAAGTTTTTTGTAAAATTAGCCGCCCCCAAATATGTCAAAGACCAGGAGGCGAGTGCAAAGCGAGGGTGCCGTAAAGTTTACGAAAAAACTTTGAAAAAAAATCTTCTAAATGATGATGAGACATACGTACCGGTTGACCCGAGCGACGTTTCTTGGAAACAATATTTCCACGCAACCAGTCGTGACGTTGTGGATTATAGCGAAAAAATCGTATCAAACTCTAAGTTTTTAAAAAAATACCTTGTTTGGCAAGCTATTGATGAAAACGGCAATGTTTCCGAACCCAATTATCGTACAGGTTCTATGAACTCCCAGATTTATCTTAGAGAGTGCATTATCAAACGTCTAATACCTTTTATAGACAAGCATTATCAGCGAGAAGATGTTTTGTTTTGGCTGGATTTAGCATCATGCCATTATGAGTTTCAAGTTACTCAGTATTTACAGACTGCGGGTATTGAGTTCATAACTCGACAAAACAATGCCCCGAACGTTCCTCAAGCTCGAGGTATCGAAATGTTTTGGGCCCTGTGTAAAAAAGAGTATAAAAATACACAGATATACCACAAACGTTAACATCCTTTAAACACCGATGGACTAGATTGGCCAAAAGAGTAGCTGCTTCATCTGGAAAAGCGGTCATGAAGCGTGCTGCTATTAATATGAGAAAAATTGGATACAAAGGTATCGCTGGAGCAAATTTAATATAGACATTAAAAATAAATTACTTTTACTTTCATTTGCATACCAAGTTTATATAATATCGGATTATTTTTAATTAAATATTGGTAAAATTATTTTGTCTCTTTACTTCTGGGACACCCCAGTATTAATGTGGATCGATTGATCCGATCCACACATCATGCACAGGTTATACCCACTTAATATCAACCCTTCGACCCGATGGTATCGGTGTTCCGGCAAATTGTTGTTATCTACCCGGATATTGGTGGAGGGTCCGCTTATTGGAGGGGGAAGCGCCCGCGCAACAGTGTGTTGCAAATTTCTGATGTAGCTGATATTTTTTTTGAAATGGAGTTGTTTTTTAAAGAGGTATGGTTAGTGGTGTTGAAATGTTATGTGAAAGAAGGAAGTTAACGCAGATATCATTGTCAATAGTGACATTATATGTCACATTAATTAGAAGATACGTTATTCCTGACTAATCTGAAATATTTGTTAGGTACCTACAATCTAATTTAATAAATTTTTATGTTAAACACAATAAGATCGTTTTATTTACTAGTGACGTCACAAGTGAAAATAGGTACATAGTCATTTTTGTAGGCGTAGGTATATCTTTTTTGTTATTGATGATATTAAAAATAGTATATTACACACTAAGAAATGTTTCAGATCACATGTAATTGTCGACTCCAAAAAAGGAGGAGATTTCTCAATTCAACCTATTTTTTTATGTGTGTTCGCTGATAACTTCGTCGTTTATGAACCGATTTTAGTGATTCTTATTTTGTTGGAAAGGAGATATCCCAAGGGTGGTACTCTGACAAGGAAACCAGGATCTGATGATGGCATCCCAGAAAAACCCAGGGAAACCTTCGAAAATCGTACTGGCAACTTTTTTCCTTTCTTTTAGTTACCTGTTTGAAGTCGTTTTTTTTTCATTATAATTTTTCTCAAAACAAACTGTAATCTTCACCCACCTCATCACAAGCAGAGCACCTCGGCTTCAGTGTCTCCGCGTGGTGCCGGCCGCAGTACAGCCTTCCGTCCCTCCAGAAGTACACCAGGTCCACGAGCAGCTCCTGGCAGCTGGAGCAGACGAAGCAGGCGGGGTGCCAGCGCGCGGAAGGACCAGCCCTGGCTGCAGACACGCACATGTCTCCAGCAGACATGGACTCCTCGCACTGTGGGAGAAAGGGGATAGTTAGATCTGTAATGTGACTGTGTAAGAAAGGGTCAGTTAGATTTGACTGTGTTAGCCCTGGATTTCTCATCTCGTTGGCGATTGTGCACGTAATGCTCAAACAATCCGCTTGCAAAATATTTAACAAAGTTTGAATCCGGCACTGGGCTTTGTAATCGTTCTAAAATGAAGAATTATGCTACTTTAGGATATGTTAAGGACCCTATCCACCAAGTTTTATTTGTATAAATCTTTTCACATTTTCACTTCATAATATTAAATAGGTATTTACTTATGATATTGTCGTTTTGCAACACAATTTTCGAAATTTTATTTTAAAATTTTTCGTACCTGCTAACATTTTATAAATACAAATAATTATGTTTAATGGGGTTGTATATAGATCAAAATTTTATGTTTAAAGTCCATGTAGATGGGTATTTTATTTTAATTAATGCAATCAGATTTTCGTTTTAGGTTTTTGTATCTGTACCTTGAAATCTACTATATAAAAATAAGTCGGGTTTTCCTTCCTGACGCTATAACTCCAGAACGCATGAACCGATTTCCACGGTTTTGCATTCGTTGGAAAGGTCTAGGGCTCCGCGAGGTTTATAGCAAAGAAAATTCAGCATTGCACCCGTGCGAAGCCGGGGCGGGTCGCTAGTCATAAATAAATATCAATGTGTAACTGAATCACCAAAATTAGTTTTTAATATTGATAAAAAAGCTTTAGTTGATAATAATTGTAGGACACAAGTCACACACGGTTATTTAGTCTCAAACTAGGCAGGGCCTGTACTATGGGTACTAAACAACTGATAAAGATACTTAAATTGAGATTAAATAAATATTATATATATATTAAATAAATATATCTGAGCAGTGATAGCCCGGACGGTTAAAGAGCCGGTCGAAAATCAGTGAGGCTCGGGTTCGAATCCCGGCATGTACCAATGAGTTTTTCAAAAACTTACGTATTATCACTAGCTCGACGGTGAAGGAAAACATCGTGAGGAAACCCGCAGGTCTCAGAATTAATTCTGAGACATGTGTAAATATACCCGGTCCGGCGATGGGCTCATCACCTATCACGTTTAGGGGTCCAATGTATCTCGTGAAATGTGGGTATATCCAGTAATGGAATACCTCTGCCTACCCCCTCGAGGATGAAAGGCGTGAGATTATTATTTTTATTTATTTAAATAAATATTAAACAAGCCACGAAGCCAACATACATGTTCATGCACAAATGTTGGCCCCGAGCGGGGATCGAACCCGCGATCTCCGACTCAGAAGGCTACCAACTAAGAGAACATTGTCCAGCTTATTTATTAATTGCACTATAGTACATCGCCGATAAGTCAACTGATGAATGGCGTGCATACTATTGAGCACTCAAAGTTCGTCAATGAATGAATTGGCGCACATCAGGAAGCGGGTCAGGCGCGACCTTGCGGTCGGCCACCTCTGCCCGAAAGCGCCGATTGTTCCCAGAATGGACACCAGCTGGATATGGCTACATTTATCAAAGTTATGTAAATCTACACTATAATGTATACTAATATTATAAAGAGGAAATATTTGAATTTTTGTATGTTTGTTACGAATAAACTCAAAAATTAACAGAACCTATTAATTTAAAAAAATTATTTCATCAATGGAAAGTTAGAATATCCTTGAGTAACATAAGATATATTTTATTCCCGTGTTCCCACGGGAACGGGAACTACGCGGGTGAAAGCACGCAGAACCGCTAGTTAAAAAACAAAAGCAAGCACATTTTTCATAAATAAATTAAATGTATGGTTTTATGGAACCCTCAGTACACTAGCCCGGTTCACGCTTGGCGGGTTTTTAATTGACGAAAATGAGGTTCTTGGTTAATCTCACACGCATGTAAGTATGTTTACGGTTCTTTTACCGATGGGATCTCTACAATAAGGAAAATCTTTTACTCTACATACTTCCATTTGCCCGTGAATCTATGAACTAATATGGTTTTCGAGGATGAAAAGTAGTATATATCCTTCATCAAGACGTTAGTCATCGTCCTAACAAATTTCATCAAGATCGGTTTAGCCGTGAAAAGGTGACAAGTAAACAGACGCACATAGACGGAGTAACATTCGCTAAGTCCAGATTTAGAGATTGAGCTAAAATCTTAGCCCCTCAAGTAACGGAATGCAGACACAATAGGATTATATAGACTACAAATAAATAATAACAACATTCCTAAGTTATCGCAGAACAGGTATTCTTAAGTACAAAATAGCTGCACTTCCATTTACTTATTTATATCCAGCTGTAACAATAGCACACGTCATTGATTAGGAATCCCTTCAATCATTGATCTGTTTATTTTAGAAGCTCATGATTCACGCATTCCTGCGCGGGAGTGTAAGAACGTAATTAGCTGAGGGGTTTTTAATGGGAATCTTGTTGCTAGAAAGTACGTTTAGTGATAATCTGAAAAGTTCAGCCTTCCGCCCTCCGTCCAGCAATCCTATCGAAGACCTACATTTCAATACGGAATATCTTATTTAGCAATGATAGACAATCATCAAACAAAAATAACTTTTCATCTCTATGCAAGAACGGTGTCATTTTAGATTCCATGGAGATGGGCTGAATGTAAACAGCAGCCCATCTCCACCGACGAGTTGCTGGTACCCCGAGAAGAACCAGCAAGAAACTCAAGGTATGGTAACATTGGTAACCAAATGCCATTTGACGCTATCGGAAATTCAAAGAATGTCTTAGATAGTAAGCCTGCAGCGGGTGATTCACAAGACAAGAAATAAAATAGAATTACATGAAAAACATACACGACGATACATTATTTATTACTAGCTCGACAGTGAAGGAAAACGTCGTGAGGAAACCCGCAGATCCCAGAATGAATTCGGAGACATGTGTAAACTGACCCGGTGCGGCGATTGGCTCACCACCTATTTCGTTTAGGGGTCGAAAGACTATCTCGTGTTAAAGTGGTTATATATACCCAGAAATGGAATACCCCTAATATATGATAAAAGCTATCATTATTTTTTACGTCCACGATGGTGTAACAGAGTCCTGCGTCAAAATACATATTGTTATGGCGCGCCGCCAGAAGTTATTCAACAACCAAAAATTGTTAAAGGTCTTTCGTGGTCAAAAGTTGCTTAAACATGCTTTCGTTTAGGCACTTAACGTTATCGTCTGCGTGACGCCTTTTAATTAAGAAAATTGATGTAAGCATCGCGGGCGGTCTCACCGGAATATCAATTCAAATTTCGAATTCCCAAGTCTCACTTCGGAACCCTTAAAGAATCGTTTTTGACAATTCGCGCGAACGAAGGTAGATGTCAATACGGACCTAGGCACGTACGGTACCTTCTCAGAAGTAATGTTTTGTGCGATTGTGTTGGTCGGCGGCTGTGATGTGATCGTACGCGGCGGATGGCGGAGGTGTGATGTAGGTACCTACGCTTTATAATTTTGGCGCGGAATTTGGTATTTGGTCTAACGAGACAAATATACAACGCGTAACAGAAAAAGCGCAATTCCTCATACACCCCAATTAGTAAATTAATATAAAAAAATATTATGCAATCGAACTTTATTTGTGTCTCACCAATTTTCTTAAATATCAATTAATAATAGCACGATTTCCATATAAAGCACTAAATTCAGCTACGATAATTCATTTTTTTGAAAAATTTAACACATATTAAAAATTGCTGAAATCGAATAAGTAGTCGACACTGAACAAACTAATTCCAGGAATTGCGCTTATTCTGTTACATGTTGTATAAGGGGATTATATAAGTATGCCTCAGGAGCCAGAACTAATTCTGGAACTACGAGTTTCCCCACGTTTCCCTTTAGTTTTTCCTTTACCTACCATCTAAAAAATACTTTGTAGTATTATTATTAATAATAATAATAATAATAGTACCGAAATATCAGATACATACTCATAATATTGATAGAATCGCAGCTAAGGATGGAGCAATAAAATAATAGCTAGTCAAACAATTGATTCTTCTGGAAGTCTTCCAAAAACGTACTTAGTATCTACCTACTTATGTGCTCTTTATGGGTAGGATCTATATTTAGTATATTCTATATAAATTCTATACCATGAAAATGTACACATGGCGAATTGGCTGCAAACAATAAAAATAATGAAGGAATCATAATAGTCGCTTTACAGTGAAAATTATATAGATAACTCGACTTCTAGGCGGCGTATTATCCAGATGAAACTTGTTCAAGTTTTTAAGTTAGACCGGCAACAATATCACTGTGCAAAAGTGCAGTCATTTTTGCGTGATGCGCGCATAATCATACTGACAGATACATAGACAAAAATTCTAGAAAAAAATTGTTTTCGCATCTATTGTTATTTGGATTTGCTATTCCACGCAAGTATAGCACAGCGCGGATGTTGAGGATCGCTATAGCTTCCACATAGTTGTTCGTCTGCGCGCGCAGACGCCCTGCGTGACTCACTGGTCCGCCCATACTCGCCATGGCCCAAGCGCATTTGGTAATAGCCACTATAAGTATTGTTTTAAGATGATTTTAGTCTTGTTATGGATGAAATCCTGAATCTCCATAATCATCGAATACCTAAGTAAATTTTTTTGTTACGAATACCAAAGTTAAGTCAAGTTAAAAATTATTTCTGTAGGTACAAAAAGTACACATAGAAATGTCAATAGTCTAATAACAAGGCACTATAAACTCGTCGATGGAGATTGGCTGAAAGTAAACAGCAGCCCATCACCACCGACGAGTTGCTGGTTCCAAATTCTGAGAAGAATCAGCAAGAAACTCAAGGGCAGCTCTTTTTAATCTCATGTCTTGTTTGTACCACTTTACATTGAACTCTATGTAATTTAAATGTGATTCAAAACCAATGGAAAATTTTAAAAGCTATGCCTAAAACAATCAGAATGCTTAAAGCAGGTGTTGCCGATGTGCTGGCAGCTTTAGTAATATATTTAAATTTAGAACTTTTAGCCTTTTGATGTTTTGTCTTTTATATTTTACTGTCAATAAAAATCTGTTGGTTTTTCTCACGCAACTGCTTATGGCTTGTACCAAGATATGTATTGAGAATTTCATTCATAAGTTTTATGCGAATGAAGGCTGGCAGAGCAGATTAAAAGCCTCGATTATTTAATAAACTAGCGACCCGCCCCGGCTTCGCACGGGTGCAATGCTAATACTATTTATTCCTCTTCAATCATTCTATCTATTAAAAAAAACCGCATCAAAATCAGTTGCGTAGTTTTAAAGATTTAAGCATACAAAGGGATAATAATATAGGGACAGACAAAGCGACTTTGTTTTATACTATGTAGTGATAAAGCCATTGTAAGTAGAATATAATATAACTACCTATACTCGTAGTATGTAGGTATAAGTAGGCAATATTTATGAATAACTGTAAATATGATCAAAACCACCCCTACATATAGCCCAGGCCGATTCGGTATAAGAGTGTAATTTTTTACAAGCTTTTATTTAACTTGCAATGTATGTTTGATCCACTTCATATAAGTATGAAAGATTAATTAATAATTTCAGTCACCCCCGCAACTGTGAGTAATACTTTCACTGACATTGTCAATGGCACGTGACAGACAGACCGGCGGTCAGCTGGCGGATACGGATGTGACGTCACGGGATGTTGCCGTAGGTTGCTGCTTAGAAACAGATTTTTATTAAAGAGAAACAATAGTCAAAGCCATCTAACTGTCTACTTGGTCAAAATTTTCGATACCACTAACCAGACTTACCAAAACCAAAAAGGCACGTGTATAACTGATTCATACTATCGCATTGGTATTCCCAATACAGACCACACAACGCTAAATGAAACACGACCGTGAAGAGCTCAATCATCTAAAACCCATCAGGACTAACTACGGGCTGTGATCTGTGATAATTTGTCAAAAAACAAGCGGTCCCGGTTAATCAAACAATGATTACCCAGGACACGCCCTTGAGGAACCCCGGGACATTATAGAAGCTACAACAGAATCCCACCTAATTTCCGACCTTCGTTCCCCTGATAATTCCACCTTTATCCGAAAATAATGCTTCTGTCTATAGAAATAGAGGAGAGGTTGTCATTACTGGAGAGAACACATAAGTTTGCGAGGAGTAAGCAAAAACTAAAGGTGATTCAGATCACGACATTTCGGCAAATAATTACAAGGCGCAAAGTTCCGATGGCAAAGAACTGTAGCGCAAATATTGGTGTTAGATTGCTCGGACCACCAAGGAAGGTAAGAAAAAGTGATGACTTAATGGCTCAGGTTAGGGCGTGGATGTTGAAAGATTAGTAGTCGGTAACAGGTTGTAAAACTAACAGAGATGAAATTTGTAAGTTATCAAATAAGACATTCGATTTAAAAGTTCACAGTTTGTTGAATAAGTTACAAGATTCGTTTGGAAAATATCGTCGTTTCGTGCGGAACGATTTGTAAGTTGTTATTTGTACTTTAAGACACCGTTTCAATTTGTATAAATGTGATTTTATTCAAATTTTTGTGAAATAACATGTCAATAGCTATGTCATTCAATCATCTAAACAAATCCGTAGCTTCCCAACATTCCCACCAGCCAAAAATGTGGGTCACGACGCACTTGCTAGCACTTGTCTTATTTTTCGATTTTTAACCTTTTTCTTCAAAGATACCTGCCGTGGACCCCCTGGGCAGTATCTTTTATCGTTTCATTGCCTCTTACGGACCATACCCCTTGTATCACATCCATGGCTGCTTCACAAGTCACGGTATCTTTAACATCAAGTTTCGAGCCAACGATGTGTAAGGTAATATAGAGGACTTCTAGTAGTTGAGAGAAGAAATGTGTGTAATATCAGGCGGATCGAACGGTGGTCACGTATTGGACGCGTTACGGGAAAGTGGTAGAGAAGTTGTTTGTCGAAGTATTGATAGATGGGACAGAGATGGCTTATTGTGATATCTGTAGTTTAGAAAAAGGCAACAGATTTTAGAAATTGATTTTGTTCGATTGTTTTCAAGTAAGTAAACCTCTTAAAGACAGTTTATTTTCAATGATTGAGATTGATAGGCTGTTTTATTAAGTTATCTTTTTATCTACGACTCATGGTGGATTTGACTGTCATAAATCTATATCCCCAAGCTTCAATTTTTGAAGTCTGGAGTAAACTTTGTTATCTGTTGATTTCGACATAACCCCCGAAAAATATTTTAATCCTTCGCAAATCTACACCAAAGTTTTTCATAAGTAACTTTTACAAGTCCTAAACAATATAGTGCGATCCGATCCTAAACTCATTGCCGCAGCATACCAAATAATACTTATTCACCACTGAACCACTCAATTGAACAAACATGTCTTAAGAATATCAAATCTATCAGCATTCCACTTACGTCAATTGAGTCGTATAAACTCTCAGACTGTAGTGTTTGTCTGTTTGTCTGGTGGGAGACGTTGGAAACGTTTACTTTCTCGCTTTCTTATTTATCTGTCTGCCTCTGTGATATATCACGTACCTACAACTTGTGTATACATTGACGATATGATAGTCATAAAAAATGTTAGCAAAGACTTAGTGACTGGGTGTATTGAAACATATTTTTATTACACTACTAGCGACCCGCCCCGGCTTCGCACGGGTGCAATGCTGAATTTTCTTTGCTATAAACCATCCCTGGACCCACTCGAACCCACACAAAAAGTTTCATCAAAATCGGTCCGGCCGTTCTCGAGTTAAATCGTCAGGAAGGAAAACCCGACTTATTTTTATATAGTAGATAAATGAGAAAGCAATTATTTTTGGTTATCTTTTGGCACTAATAGTTGAAAAATGACATACAAATAAACAAAAATTCCATAATCGAAGTAACATACAAAAATATAACCGAAACTAAATGAACATAGGTCAAGCCGAAGAAGAATACTAGTTAATAAAAATTATATTTACCCCCATAAAGGTACGTCACAGACATCAGAGTGGACAAAAAGTGGGAATCGAACCGGGGGGCCGCATGTGGGAATCTAGCTGCCGTGAAATTGAACGCTTTAGAGGCGCCTACAACGTTTAGAGATGACGATACGACAACGATTTACGTTGTGTGTAAGAAAAAGTCGTTTAGCCATTTAAAGCAGCTGCAAGTCGCAGCCGAGTCATAACCATAGAAAATCTCACAAGGAGCAAAGGTACTGTCAAGTGCACGTAGAGCTTGACACATTAGACTTTGTAACGTTCTTATTACAATCGCCTTAGAGGTCAGACTCGCACCGTAAGTGTAAAGTTTCACGTCCTAGTACATGATGTAGCAGTATCGTGCATCTTTTGCTATGTCAAAAGTAAGTCACGAGTGATAGATGATTTAAAACTTGGCAGAAGGCTGTTACAGGTTGATGATGGAGATGATGGTATGAAAACGAGCGGAGTAGATTTTAACATGAATTATAGTTTCAAATATTTTTCTATAGGAGAAGAAAAGAAACAGTCAAAACGGTTTCCCGTTTTGACTGTCGACATTTTAGTCGAATGCTTATAAAAATGCATCTTTATAGAATACTTCGAAGAGTTCACAAATAATCATTTAACATCAATGGGATATAATATCATGAGATGTAAAAAGATCCGGACGATTTCGTATAATATAAAGCTGTGATATCGTATAAAACAAACATTATCGGCTGGACACTACGGGATTGGATGTAGAACGTAAATGTGTGCACGAAGTCCAGTATTTTGGAGAACAACTTTATCCTGGTTTTGTAGAAGTTATTATATTACTAGCGGATGCCCAGCGGCGTTGCCCGCGCGGATTCCGTTTATTCCCGTTCCCGTGGGAATTTCCGAAAATCCCTTCATAGTGGTTGTCTACGACATATTTAACACACCTACATACCATATTTCAAATAGCGGGTGCCCAGCGGCGTTTTCCCGCTTGGATTTAATTTATTCCCGTTCCCGTGGGAATTTCCAAAAATCCCTTCATACCCATTTCCTGTGACATATCAGACACCTTCATACCATTTTTCAAGTTTCTAGGTGTTATCGTTTCGGAGTAGTATACGTATTTCTCTTTCTAACCAGTTTTTTTATTTTCCCGAGGGAATGAGATATTTTCCTGGAATAAAAAGTACCCTAGATGTTGACCCGGGTACTCAGTTATCTCCATACCAAATTTCATCAAAATCCGTCCAGTAGTTTTTGAGTGATGCGTGCACAACCAGACAGACAGACAGACAGACAGACAGACAGACAGACAGACAGACAGACAGACAAAAATTCCAAAAAATGGTGTTTCGGTATCTATATCGATAACTATATACACTACCGTTAAAATTTTCAAAAAATATTTAATGTACAGACACGACCCCGTTAGAGTTTTATTATATGTATAGATATAGATATATACCAAATGTATTTAGAGTAATATTATGTAATAAATTCTAAGATATGGCCACGACATATCTATATTTATATTGTAGTACTATTTTAAAGTTCAATATTTAACGGATTTGCACTGTTTAAGGTTAAAAAAAGCTACTGGATCTAGAACAAAGAATGGAATAAAATGATTTGAATATAATGCAAAATAAAATATACATATCCTTTTCACCCTGGGGTATTTGATAGCTAATAAAATATTATTAAACAAGTAAAGGTTACATATCCATCGTACAATAATTGTAAAGAAGTGCATAATATTTTTTTGAGTATTTACATCTTGAAATAATTTTAAAGGCTTTTCATTTGTTCTAAAAGGCTAACTGAAAGTGAAATAAAATACCCATCAACATCAATAATAAGTTTTTATGTAAGCCAAACAGTTTTACGTGCTACATCTCCAAATGGATTGCTTTCCTATCTTCCTCGGACAACTTTATATGAAGGCCAATTTTTTATCTTCGTTTTTTACACTAAAACAATGCGTCGGTAAACGATAATTAAAAGTGGAGGCTATATCGCCTCTCTGACAGGATCTTTTCTTTTTTGTGGCCTGGCATCTAATCGAATCGCCTTTTACGGCGCTGACTAATTGATTGGTTTGGTGTTGATTTTATTTTCTTATCTGTGCAAGATAGTATCTTTTGCTTACAGGTAGTTTATTTTGAGTGTTTTTTCGTATGTGGTCAAAACTGTTGGATTTACGCGTATCCTTTTGAGTATTGTTACTTTATCTTGGAAGTGGTATAACATTTTGCTTTCTGATATATGATGTGATGGTGTTGTTTCAGTAATGTAGGTACCTATGTGTCTTTATTCCACGGTTTTTGTAAACCGCTACCTAATAGCACAGACCATTTAAACTAGTCTGTGATTATTATCACAGACTAGTTTAAATGGTCTGTGCTATATCTATGCTATAGCAATGTGCAAAATATTTGTTTTGTTAAGCTTTTACAAATATATGTTTATATTTTTTTATATTGTGATGAAACAGCCGGTAGGGGCTCGATTAATGTAAAATATTCTCACTACGTGTAAAAAATTATGTGTCCTTATATGTTAAAACAATTTGTTCTGGATGTTAAAAGATTACAAAATCAAGATAAAGCTGGTTTCATAAAAATAATCCAGTGACTTATATAAATTCATGTTGTATTTACTGCCTGCATTGTTTACTCCCATCTCATCCACAGTTCCTAAAGCATTGCGTTCTACACATTCTTTCTTACCAAATTTGAAATGAAACTCAACCTTCGTCTTAAAGGGAGGCATTTTAATTTACCAAGGGGCGTAGCCACACTTCAACCATATTATAATATATTCAGATGCTTCTAAAACGCACTCCATGTTAATGATTTTTATTTGGCCAAGATTTATTTTTCAACAGGAATGCTCGGCATTTTATACAATCGGTTCATTATTGGTTGGGAAGGAATTTTGATTGTGTTTTTGTGCGGAATATTTTGCAGGTTTATCAAGATTGGTAGAGGGCTAAGGCCTGATTTCGTTTTTTGTTTTATTAACTTAGAAGCTCTTAGTGTGTTGATGGGGCTTTACGTGAAAGCTAACAAATGCGTCTTACTTATTGAAAGATATACCCAAATGATCTTTTAGTATCTCAAGGCTAGCTTTATAAAAATTAAATCTAACTGATTTCATTTACCTACTCATAGCAACATAATAAAGGAATTCTAATACGAAGGTCTCACGTAATAACACTTGAAAACTGTTAACTAATAAGAAATGACATTAAAAAATAAAATTAACGCCTTATATCCCCGACGGGGTATATTCCATTTCAGGAAATACCTACTCACATTTCACTAGTAAAATCTTTGGATCCCTTGAGGTGAAATTAAATTGTTAACTATATACAACGTAAACCAGGAACAACGTTTACCGTGCCTTTAAAAACACAGATGAGATTGTCATATGATGCCACAAGACCCATTTGCTGAACGACAACGCCTATTATCTATTTTTGAAGTACTTTACGTACTAAGTACATATTTTTAAAACTTCACCGTGGGAACTAGTTAAGGAATTGTCAGTGTCTTATCGACTCTCGATAGCTAAGTTTGGATTGTTATCAACACTTTTTTGTTTTTGAAGCTATGTTTGATAATACTGAATAGTTTTAATCATTGTACGATTATGTCTTCTCCTGGGATATCTGTTTATATTTAAATTTAAGGTTGTCTTTTCAATTTCTTATGATTACAAGACCTCCACAAAAGAGTTACAAACTTTGCATGTCCCCTACAATTAAATAAGCAATCAATAAAAATATTCCAAATATTTACAAGGCTTTTAACAATTCTGTTCAAGGAAAGAGCCTTGTAGGAGCCCATTGACGGTGCGTCCACAATGAGAATGGTGATTCCCCATGCCGCCGTAATCTCCTAAACTTTACATTCCTCACAAACGTGTGTTTGGAAAAAAAATGGGCAAGTGTGTACTTCAGTAAAAATTGAGGGTCTGTAGATTTTCTTATTTATTTCTGTGTTTTCGCATCGTAGTATAGTTGCAAGATAAGCTGTCTTCTAGAAGTCTTTCACTAGTATCATTAATATTCTAGATTCTGCAAACGGCGTAATCAAAATGCTTTTTCTATTTTTATTGAGCTGTAATATCTTTAAGTAAATCATCATTTGTGTCCCACAATATTTATTATACAAAGGGATCCCTAACGCCTTGTATCCAAAAACTGGTCGCGACACAATAATACTTACCTATGAATAATGAGATCAAATAGAAAAAAATATTCCGTGAGCGCAGCACAATCGTACACGCATGTAGACAAACTATTATGTAAATACAATGCGATCGCTTCGTCCCTTTCTGCCGTCGCCATCACAAAGACATTTTTTGTTCCCATTTCATTCTCTCGAATTACCTTAGTTTATAATGTTGTTAAGGGCCCTGTTATATTGTATATCTTGAGATCTCTTACTATTATAAGATGAAATGTGTTTGGCCAGTTATATTATAACTTGATTTTCTTAACTTATTACTTAGTCAGGGAGTATAGTGTTTTGTGTAAAAGAGTCTTCGCCAGTTTAGTAACTCATGGAGGTGTTTGAGTTTTTAGTTGTACCTACTGTGGTTCTTCAAAATACCGAATAACACTAGTGGGTATAGCCGATTTCAAAGATCAAAATTTATGTTATTCAAGAAAAATGTAAACCATAATTTCTTTTTTCTTTCAATACGCTGATGATTGGCAATCATACTACGGGTTTCCATAGCAACTGCTCAGCAGGCACGACCTTCACCTTGTTATAATGACATCGTCTGGAGAATTGAGACCAATCACATCCTCCATATGATAAGCCTTTGATATTGTAACGCATCGATAACTTCTATAACCATTGCTGTTTTGGATTTTTCACTTTATTTCCTAATGTACATTCGTTCAGTAATGTAGAAAGTACAAAGCAATAAGGAAAATTAACTGTAGGTTACAACGACGAAGGGTTTTGGTGTGGAGTACCTCAGGGAACGGTCCTAGGACCGGGGATGTAGGGTGACCTATTGAAGGGCATCCTTTGTGCCCCAGTTGAAGTTATTTACCCGGCGGTTTGCCTTGAATGAGGGTAATTGAATAACTATTGAGTACAAATGTTGGGGGAACCGATTTTATGTTTGAGTCAAGTACCTATGTGCTTACCGAGATCTTATTAGAAATTATATTTTGGGTGTTTCATACTGTGATTCTGATGTAAATATTTATTGGGTTTGGTGCTTTTTCGCTGTATGAGATGTATGTAGGTCGTTATTTAAAGACAGTGCGATATATTATGCGACTTTATTGTTTCAATTATCATGATAAGGTCGTTTTTCTAATTATATTCATTGACCAAATTTTAATTCATCCATAGATGTACTTACGGTATGTAAATGCAAAACGCAACACAGTTTGAAGTGTAAGGGTGGCTTCAATGAATATTCTATCGTCCAATGATTACCATAATCGTATGACAACCTGCGAACGAGGGGCGGCAGAAAAAACAAAAACGAATTCTAGGGCACTTTTAAATTAATAAAAAACATAAGTGACGATGTGTTATATTTAAAGAATTTGTAATTCATGTTATATTTTTTTTGTTTTGCATAAGTTAAGTCAAGGTATCATTTGACTAATATCTAATAGAAACGTAAAAAAAAGTGAGGATTCATAGGTATTACGTTTTCGCGCAAAAATTACTGAACCGATGTTGATGAAACTTACCAGTATAACAGTATACCTTATAGGTACTAGCGGGTGTCTACCGGCCTCACCCGCGTGGATGTTCATTCCCATTCCCGTGGGAATTAAAAAATTCCAAAAATCCATTCTTAGTGCAACCTTTTCATGCTTTTGAACCCGGCTGTGCGTTGATCAATCAGTCAGTCGGTTACTTCTTTTATACATCTAGACATCAGAATAACGCATTTATAAGCTACTTTTTTATTTCGGAACGCAGACGCAGTCATGGGCCAAAGCTTGTACTGAATAAAATTAAACATTTGTTTTTTTTTTTTGGAATCAGAGCTTGGGTTAAAGTAACACATATAAGTGTATATTGTATCTATAGGTATTATTATGAATATCATTTTCGCTTCCATATGGGTGGTCGGACTATATTTTTAGGGGTCCTTTGTTGCTTTATGAATTACTTAAAAAACTACGTATAGTATGTAGCTGTTATGAATACTATAGCATTTTGAGGAGTTCACTAGCTTTCTTTCCCGTCTTAACTGTCCATGCATTGTCCGTTCTTATTAGTTTATGCGTTTTTCTGTGACTGTTTTTGACTGACCGACTGCACCAGAAGAGAGGTCATATTTTCCAGGTGTAGGTATCTAAGTAGGGTATATATATATAACGGGGTTTGAAGTAGGTATAAGCATTCATTGGATTTTTTCATTCATCTTCAGTCCGGCAGTGCCATAATCTACATTTTTAGAAAGATACATAGATATATTACTATACTAGCGACCCTCCCCGGCTTCGCACGGGTGCAATGCTAACACTAAAAACTTCCTCTTGAATCACTCTATCTATAAAAAAACCGCATCAAAATCAGTTGCGTAGTTTTAAAGATTTAAGCATAGGTACATTATAGAAGTACAGTAGAAGGGTAGTATTTTTAATGCATAGTAATATAAGGGTATTGTATTGCGAGTCTGACCTCTGAGGCTATTGTAATAAGTTAAATTTGAATTGTATATTACATTTAATAATATATCATCGTTTACATTGTCGATTTGGGTCGCCTGTAACATTACATTTGAAGAACATTGTATTTGAAATGAAATTAAGAACATTACAAAGTCCAACGTGTCAAGCTCAATGCTCATGCTCTTGACTGTAAGTGCAGTCGCGTATGTGGTTTCTATAATTAAGGTACTTTATCCTCACTTTCCTTTGAGGATATTAAAGATTACTGACACGGACGGAACCCTCTGCAAGTATATCAGATAATGCGAGGTGTCATCACATATTTTGAGGGCACACACCTCTGCCGCGGTTTGCTCATTGTTTCGCTCTCGACCCTGCCTAAGCCGAAGTGGCTTTATTCGAGTACCCGCTGGGACCCGAGCCATAAATAAGTTTAGTTTTGGCACGTCTTGCTATAAAACTTTCGGGTTTTGTGTTTATATTTGATGGTAATTTTGAATTGGAGGTCATATTTCAGAAAGTATTTGATTGTGTAAGTACTGTTTACATTTCAAAAATCTCTGAGGGGGTCGACAGAAGTATTCCGGTTCTCTCAATAACCACTTTTTACCAGTATATTTCTGGACTAAGCATGGGATAGAAGACAGATAGGTAGTTATTTCGTATACGTACTTTTATGTCATTTGTTTAAGCCGTAAACTTTGTTTTGGTAAAATGTATGCTCAGAGTTCAGTGGTTTTGTTTCTCGATTTTGTTACAAGACTAGTCAAAGTTTAACTACCTATTTTGTCAGTGATTTCATCTTTTTTAAAGAGCAAAATATCTATGGGATACACAAAGACTTATGCAAGCCATCAGTGTCAAACAGATTATTCTGTCAAAATGTTAAATTCTTGTTTTCGTTAAAATTTTCTGTGCTAGTAAATTATGGATTTTGGATCAGATAACAGAAACTATACGAATCGTAGAGAAAATTCCAGTTCTCAAGAAGCTGTAGCAAATTACGACACGCGTTTCATATCAGTAGAATCTCAAAACCCTTATCAATTTTCTTTCAGAGTACCGAAAAGTAGCTTTGTGGTACCCAAATATGAAGAACGAGAGCAGCTTATGTGTTCGGGTGCTAATATCGAGGAGATAAAGTCTCTATATCACACTGGTGTCTGCAATCGAGACAGCTATCGTCAAGTTGGTATTAGTCTAACGAATCATCTTTCCCCACGTAAAGACGAGTTTCCCAATATTTGTGATGACATGCCTGATGTATCTAGTACAACCAATGATCTAAATCGAATCTATGGTGATGAACTATCCGCAGAGACCAGTAATATTTTATACCGCACCCAAAATCCTAAGAATCATTTGTTTCCACAAAGTACGGATCCAAACGCTTCTATTAAAATACAGAACACTTACAAACCGAGTAATCTTATAAAGAAAACTACATTTATAAAAAATAAAGATGTAGAATTTAATACTAGCTGCAGGAGAAATAGACCTCGTTCACCGGAGGTTGGTCGCCAGCAACAGAAACAGTACGCAGAGAAGATGACATACTGCCGCCCTGTACTCAGCCTGTACAATCAACAGTACATATACAAATATAGTCCAGAAAAATGTAACAAACTACAGGGATTGGTTAAGAAACTAGCTGAAGTTCGAGAGAGGGAGAAACAAAACGAATCCTGGAACAACTATATTAACGAGTTGAAACACAAGCACGGTTATATTGCTAATAAAGCACAGATACCAAGTGTTAACAATAAACCACCAATAACCCATTTTATAGAAGATTGCTATAACACGCGATATGCTCCAACCGATTCCAATCGCACAAAAATCTTGCTGGATGATATCTACGGCACTTACAGCTCGAAGCATCTTAAACAAAAATACTTGATCACTCGAGGTACAAACCCCGATAGCCCTAATTTTATAACACCTCAGGTAACATTACCAACTGAATATAAAAGTCTTTATGGAAACGAAGCGATTTGCTATCCGAGTGCTTCTCAGGGGGGGCTTCAAATGCTCAGAGAGAAAGGCCAACTGCATCATTGTGAGCCCGGATACAGTGCGGCAGGAAGAAACTACCACGGAAACATTATTATTGCTGAAACAAAATATCCTAGACCAACAGCCAGGTCAAAAAATACTAAGTTGTATAAAAGCTCTACGAAAACATGCGACTGTGAGTATAACTCAAAAGAAAAATCAGTCAAGAAATATTCCAAAAACAGGCAAAGTAATTATAGTAAAAGTAAAATTCCATATAGAGATATCTATCGACCTTCTAGGACAAGTAAAACATTACCTGAAGAAAACTCCGAAAAATGGATTGATGAACCAACTCACTCAACCAGTGATGTTTATGATGACGCCAGTAATGATATAAAAAATGAACTAAGTGATAAAAAATATGACAACAACGAAAGCTATGAGGTAGAAAATAAAGATGAAAGTAGGGAAAATTACGGCAGTAGATACGAAGAAGAAAATACGACAAAAATTATGACGGTAAAAGATGGCGGTAAAAAAGACGATGATATCAAAAGTATCGATATAAAAGAAGAAATCGTTAAGATTTCCGATAACGTTGCGAGATTAAAGGAAAAAAATGAAAGTTTAAGAGATGACTCAGCCCAAGAAGTTTTTAGAAGCATTGACTACAAGCTTGATCTTCTAGTGCGTGCAGTTAACGCATTGGTTGTAGAAATGAATTCTAGACCACCACCTGCTACAAAGTGTACTCTGACCGAGTGCATAGGCAACAAAGTCACTGATAAGGACCTGGTCGCCAATTCTAGTCAAAGTACCTATCCAGTGTCTGATACCAGAACGGAGGACCATACAAATCTAAATGGGAATTGCTACAAAAAGAATATTCGAGATCAGAGTCAAGGTATCGAAGGCAAAGCTACACAAGACAGCACGATTCAGACAAGTCGCGCATGTACATTACCAAATTGCACCAAAACGAAATGTGTAGCAAAAACACAAAACATTGAAAAACAATCTGCGGCTAATCAAAATTCAGATGACGAATCCAACAAAAACAAGTTCGGGTTTAGCAACAGCGACGATGTAGTTTGTGCAATTGTTTCAAGACCAAGGCCATGCATTCCATTTTCAGATGTATTCAGGGAGAGGAACAACGCGGCAAAGCTTGACAAAATCCTCTTAGAAGAGGTAGGTAAAAGCGACCAAGCAAAAAGAGATATAGCCGAGATTCTTGGGAATCCCTGCATGAAAATAAGTTTCGAATTGCCAACTAAGGAGCGTTCTACGGAAGTGACAGCATCTTTTTCCAAAGGTCTCTTGAATCCTGCTGTAACGCAAACCGTTTTTGCTCAAGACCAACATATAACTATAGCTGTAAACACGGATCCCCTAAGCTTGCTCGCTTTGATAAAAGTGTCAACGGAGTCGATACGACAGCTATTGTCGCATTTAGCAATGTTGCAATTCGCACCGGCACCTGCTATAACACATCGGAAAAGAGAAGCCACCTTCATTTGCAATATCTGTGGCGATGTGTTTTACAATCCGTCTCAGTTAAGTCAGCATATAAAGGAGCATAATTTGGGGAATACAAGGTAATTTTACATTAATTTTGACATGTTTGAGTGAACACAATACTAATGTAACCTATCTGAATAGTAAACTGTTTTGTTTGAACGGTGAAGGAAAACATCGTGAAGAAACCCGCAGGTCTCAGAATTAAGACATGTGTAAACAGACCCGGTCCGGCGATGGGCTCACAACCTATCACGTTTAAAAAAAAAAGGGGGTCCAATATATTTCGTGAAATGTGGGTATATCCAGTAATGGAATACCTCTGCCTACCCCCTCGGGTAAAAAGGCGTGAGATTATAATTTATACTATACTAGTAGGTAATAAAAAGTACTGTTTTTGATAGTGATAATAATGAAAATGCAGTTATTGCAGTCGTTAAGGAGATCGCTTCTCATTAGTGATTTTCGTGAAGCTCGGGTTAGAATCCTAGGATGTACCAATGAGTTTATAAAGAAGCTCACGGTACTTATCACTAGCTCGACGGTGAAAGAAAATATCGTGAGGAAACCCACAGGTTCCTGAATTAATTATGAGACATATGTAACAGCACACCACTTATCACGTTTAGGGGTCCAAAAAAACTGGTGAAACGTGGATATTTCAAAAAATAGAATACCTGTGTCGCCGTGTGATAAAAGGGGTGATTATTTATGAATTTGTAACAATAACATCGTTCCAGGGACTGCTGTATCTGCCGCCATTTACTGGATATGCGCAAACAGCATGCAGTAGGGGTATTCTCTTGCCGGTACTGTGGGGAGTGCTTCACGAGGGCGTATTGCTGTGAGCTGCATCAACAAACGTGCGCGCGCCGCCTCGGCAAGGAGCATGACGTTCGCGAGAGCCTCACTTTGCTGAGTTAGCACAATGCTTCCAATGGTGGCAAATGTTGGACATAAATAAAAATTTAATATATGTGTACAGGTGAATCATTTTGGTAAAGGAAGCGCGTTTGTGTTGCGTTAACGGTTTTGTGTCGACTGTGTTTCTTAAAGAAGGTTTTATCTATTTATTTCTAGAAGATTGTATCTCCCGTCCGTAACCTGGTTGCTAATATAATATATTTTTTTATAATAAAGGTATCTGCAAAAAAATAGATGTCAAAAATATAAAGCTACTCATTTTTGTCAATTGTAACAATGTAAGTTATAAAATTATTGTAAAGAAAATATAACGTATATTCATCAGAAAAGGTTTTGTCTTGATTATGAATCATAACTCAAAATTATACTAAAAATATTCTGATGGAAAATGGGTATTTCAAGGAATGAAGTACCTCTGCCTACACAAATTGTTCTAGACTATAAAAAAACAGAGCTATAGATCAAATGAGTAAGAGAAAAATTTAATAATCGGTGAAGTTGGTTTATTTTTTCTAATTAAAAAAGGTATTTATATCCCCTGATAAATCTAGCTATACAGAAAAATGTAAGTAGGTAGTTGTTACTAAACAAACACAAATTGGCAAGAAACTTAATAAAAATACTTTTTTTTAACCCAGTGGGTCGCCACGACCGTACGTGTGGACAAAATCTTTCCGACATAAGGGTATAATTGGGTATAGAAATAAAACTGTCAATGGTGCTTTGTGAACGCCGCCTCCATCCATCACGCTTGTTTGTAAGGGGGCTGAGGGACAGCCATTACGGTGAAATGGGCATGAAATTCCTAACATTGATGTATTGAAAAGTGAGCGGTTTTGAATGTAATTATGTCAGACTTGGGTAATGGATAATGAAATTACTGTTGCGAATAATACTTATAAAAAAAGGATGGATTTAGGGATGTCGCTATTGTCAATATTAGCATTATTAAGAAAGCAATGATATTCAGACCCCATTATCATTATATGAGCCTCTTGTTATAAACAAATGAGGTAAACCATGTCATAAATGTTTAAATGTTTAATGTTGCTTTGAAAGTTTTTGAGCAAATGCATATGTTGAAAGTATCAACTTTTGTATAGGCTGCTATGTCATATTTATTTATTTAGATTAGTAATTTACTTTGTATATGTGTTATACCCTGTTAATTGTATCACTAAATGAAATTGCAGAGGCGAGTACGTACAACATTACTGTACATTTTTGAATACATTGGGTGAATAAAAAACACCGAGTCCGTCAAAGTACTTTTCAAACAAATTCCGCAGTTGTAACTGTTTGGGTGACTAATAAAGACCGTCTTCTTCCACCTCTATTCTCAGCAGAGAGCAAAGCAATAAACCGGACGTGTCAACCGACAGTTCCCGATTATCTCTTCAAAGGCGTTTTTGTGCGAAATCGGAGTGTTGTCCCACAGTGAAGGTGTAAATTCAATAATAAGGTGCAATACAAAAGATTTTGGCCGGACCGGGGCACGCTCGGCCCACCGGGGAGCCACAGACCACCGGATTGGCTGTGAACGTTAGGAAATAAAATGTTTTATTTTAGTGTGGGAAAGCTTGAGTTTTACAATTGGAAGCAGTTTTTATCGCTTTGCCTTGGACGGTGTTCCGATTGTAAAAATTTTGTAAACACGAATTACTGTTACATCAATTAACATTCAGCGAGTTCAATACAAGACACTTGTCTTATTAACAATCTATTCAGTAGCTCAATCTTTATGAAAAAACCTCTTTTGTATCTGTGCATTGAACAATAATACCTAATAATAAAATAAAAGCAAAAAAAGAGCTCTAATAATAATATAATAATAATATAATCTCACGCCTTTTTTTATCCCCGAGGGGGTAGGCAGAGGTATTCCATTACTGGATATACCCACATTTCACGAGAAATATTGGACCCCTAAACGTGATAGGTGGTGAGCCCATCGCCGGACCGGGTCTATTTACACATGTCTCAGAATTAATTCTGAGACCTGCGGGTTTCCTGACGATGTTTTCCTTCACCGTCGAGCTAAAAAGCTCTAAAAACTCTAAAAACCTGAGCATAACCTAAACCTTTGACCAAAGAACAAAGAAGCTCGTATATTTCGTAATACATTCATCAACGGACTGACTGACCATTCTTATTTCTTACCATTACTCAATCCTAGTGCTACACTCAATAAAAACATATTTTTTCTGTCTTCTAGTCATAGCATAGAGTACCGTTAAAGTGTATTTGGCATGGCAGCAGCTATATTACAAGGTTCAATTGATTTAAGACGAGGTTTGGCGATTTCTCTTTATCGTTACGTTTCAGTTTTGTATTTATAATCACAAACAAAAGTTACTGACATCTCAATGGGTTGTATTTGCGTACTGTGTACTTTGTGTACTGCGTTATTTAGTGTCTGGTGACTTTATGCAGGTTCCATAATTCATTCTGAGGCACGTGTAACAGCACCCCGGCTTGGTGATGCGCTCAGCACGTATTTTATTTGGTATCTTATTTGGTACCCGCAGGTCTCAGAATTAATTCTGAGACGTGTGTTTTTTTTTTTTTAATAATAATAAAAAATAATAAAAAAAATTACGTGTGTAAACAGACCCGGTCCGGCGATGGGCTCACCACCTATCACGTTTACGGGTCCAATATATCTCGTGAAATGTGGGTATATCCAGTAATGGAATATCTCTGCCTACCCCCTCGGGGATAAAAGGCGTGAGATTATAATATTATATTATCTTATTTGATATATTGATAACTAGCGGAAGCAGAAGCAAAAGCGCGGTTTCACCTGCGTGGTTCCGGTTATCGTGGAAATACGGGAATAAATATAGCCTATTTTATTCAGGGATATTGTACCTTGCAACTGGTGAAAGAATTTTTAAAATCGGTCCAGTAGTTTTGAGTTTATTCGTTACAAATATAAAAATCTTTCCTCTTCATAATATTTATAGTGCAGATGTAGTTAATAGGGATTCAAAGCTCGAAACACAGACCAGACGTTTTAAATTATTAATTTGAAATTTTGATAATATTTTGCAATATCAATTTAGCAATCTTGACTTTCAAACACAACACAAATTTTACCTTCTATTAAAGTTTTTCTATAAGTCTCCATCAAACTTATCATAACACCTGCCATCCTGTCTATGAAACATCAAGAGACATCCGTAACAAAACCTCACTGTATGTATTTAAAAACCAATATTTATACGTGCTTTTTATCATCTTGACACAGTCCGCCTTGTGGCACGTGGTTTATCAATTTAGGGACAGTGTTTGGTGAACGAAGGCAATCTTATCAATGCTTTGTTGTGCAGTGTGTTGATCAAAGTGTGTGACTACTGGTGATAATGAAACGAGAAAATAAATGTTAGGGTCTGGAAAAAAATGCGATAATTTTTTGTCTGATTTTGATACGCGAGGTAGCAATGTGCACCTGTATATTAAATTTTCTAGTGCTTTTTGATATTTTTAATTAAAAAAAAGTTTTTAAGTAATAAAATATGTAGTTCAAATCTAGTTCTAAAATGTGACCTTCGTTTTATTCAAAGACAAATTTTCATACTATAAATAAATTAGACGACAATTAGTCACACACAACAAGTCGGTAGCTTTTATTCAATACTTTAATAAGATTATTATACGCCCATTTATAATAGGATATGGGACCAATAATGAATGACTCACAGTCGGATGTTACATACATACATATACATATAATCACGCCTCTTTCCCGTAGGGGTAGGCAGAGACCACTTCTTTCCACTTGCTACGATCCTTACATACTTCTTTCGCTTCGTCCACTTTCATTATTCCTTTCATACATGCTCTTCGGTTTAGGGTACTCTTGACCTGGCCTTTTTTCAAGACGTCCCCAATTTGGTCTCGAAACGTCCGCCTAGGTCTACCCCTTCCCACACTTTCATTCACACTCGCCTTATACACTTTTTTCGTCAATCGTTCGTCATTCATTCTCTCGACATGGCCAAACCATCTCAGCATACCTTTCTCAATTTTTGTCACTACATCTTCTTTCAGACCACATCGTTTCCTTATCTCACTATTTCTTATCCTGTCACTCAGTTTAACTCCTATCATACTTCTTAACGCTCTCATCTCAACTGCATTTATTCTGCTTTCATGTTTCTTCTGCCATACCCAACTTTCACTTCCGTACATGAGTGTCGGAGCCAACACCCCCCTATGCACAGCCAAACGAGCCTTGTTAGACACCTTCCGGCTGCTCATAAAAGAGTGCAAAGCTCCATTCACCATGTTTCCTGCATTCACTCTTCTTTCAATATCACTCTCACACTTTCCATCTCTTGTAAACTTTGAACCCAGATACACAAACTCATTCACCTGTTCAATTTGTTCGTCTCCAATCACGATATTGCACTCTGTCACTGCCTCATCTCTTTCAAACACCATCGCTTTCGTCTTCTTTACATTCATCTTCATTCCCTTTCTAACAAAAGTCGGATGTTGGTCAAACGATATCATAATCTATTACCATAAGATTGCCGCAGACGAATATGGTAGTATGATTTAACAAGTATATTTTGTAATCTTATTAGTAACAACTCTTTATTGTACACCTATAATGAATATTTATCATAATATTATATATTACTTTATTATATTTTATTTGCCAAATTACAATAAATGAGGTGCCATTTTTACTTGTGGGAGTGACACCGAATTGGTGACGTAAAAAAAAACAATATGGCGGACCTGTTATTTTGTGACCAACTGTGGCCTAAACTAGCAAATTACGATGTACTATCGAAAAAAGTTCTGCCTGATACACCTTAGTGTCATTTTAGCGCGCAGCTATCTTTTCCCACCCCGTGTCGACAAAGCCCTCACTTATAGTAACAATGACATTTACAAAAAAGTGTTTCTTTCATGTTAATGACCATTTAGTGTCGATGAATGGATCGCAATAGAAAAGAAAGACGGTGTTACTGGCTTCTCATTGTGTAACTCTAATTAGGGTCGGGGTAATAAAATTTGAGCTTGCAAGCGACAATTCTTCCAAATGTATCAGGCTTAGCGTTTGCTGATAGTACAAGGTCTCTTTAGATTCGTTTTCATCACCAGAAAATCATTGGCCCTTTCAGTACTTAAATGTTTTCAGTGTCTTACACAGAGGTTTTTGAATTACTGTGTGCGTATTTGTTACAACCTATTTGGGTAAGTGTTTGGTAATGACCCTGTCTTCTTAATTAGAGGCCGCGGGTTCGATTCAAAGGTTTATGTGCTTGAATATATGTGTTGTTTGGATCCATACTCCAGCCTCTGCCTATTTTAGGTCAAACAAGTGTGTAGCTAGTGTTCTACAATTTAAAAATATAATTTTAGTAGACGTATGAAGGAATCCTAGCCAGCTTCCTCAGGATAACGGAAATTGATGCAAATGCCCGTACGAGGTGCGCCCGCGTCACGTCGTGCGCGGTCGTGACGCGCATACTGACATGACATGCGCTTGCGCACGTTTGTGCTTAGGCTTTTGGATGCTGGTGGGGACTGAGAGGGTAGTTTTGGTTACCATCAAAATAAAGAACACAAATACAAACGATTTTATTTGTCAACGCAGGTAGAAGTTACGCGTTCAACTCTTACATGCCCAAGCGTGTAGACAATCTCACGACATAATTATCTCATAAAATAAACCGTTGACCACCGTCGCATTTGGTATCTGGTCACTTTATCGGCGAATTAAACGAATGATACCCGACGGCCAGCGGCGACGGTCACCACCGGCGACGGTCGCTGATAAGGCCATGGCGCCCAAGGGGGCGCAGAGATATAGGGGCGGTGGAAGTGGCTCTCTTTGCTAGCAAACTATACGTTACCCCGACACCATAAGTACCCTAGAAGGGTAGGACTGTTCTTCTTCTTCTTTTGGTGTACTATGTGTGTCTAATTCTGTCTAACCTGTACCTAATTAGTAGATTTTAATAAACGAGGAGTAGTTTTTTGGTATTTGGCTTGCATGTGAGTGTCATTGGAAAAAGCAATATGGCGGACGTCTTTGAGGGCTAGGTATGAGAAGTTACTACTCTTTAGCTAGACTAGTCTTAAATTCTGGTGTGCAGGCTAATTTTTTACCGAAATCTCCGTGCAGTTTTTAATTCCTTTCAGTGCTACATATTCTCTGATTTGGTTTTTGCAATGAAATGAAAAATCTTCTTAATGAAATTAACAAATACACATTCACGCCTTATCCTGAGCGGGTAGGTAGATAGGCTCCATTCTCTCCTAGAAGTAATTATTGTACACTGCCCTTGAGTTTCTTGCTGGTTCTTCTCGGGGTACTGAATTTGGTACCAGCAACTCGTCGGTGGAGATGGGCGGTTGTTTACATTTAGCCAATCTTCATGGACGAGTTAGAGGGCCTTGTTATTAGACTATTGACATTTGTAAGTGTACTTTTTGCACCCCCAAAAGAAAAAAAATGAATTTTTGATTTTTGTACGCGTAATCCTAATTTTGATAATTCTGCAAACGTACTAATAATAATAACTTTTTAGAACTTCCAATCTAAGATGGTAGCATGATCAATTTGGAATTTTACCAGTAGGTAATATCTTTGTCACAGAGTCACGCGTGTCTCTTCCAGAGGTCCGACCTCCTTGTCGCGGCGCCTCCATTTTTGGAGTCACTTTTTGTCGTTTTGCTCGCGCGGTGTTAAGCGACAATCACTGTATTGTGTTCTGGGAACAGGTTGGTGCTGCATCTGCTAAGGGGTGGATGTGGCATTGAGGGCTACCTGAATCCAGTGTTTCGATCCAGTATCTGAATCCAGTGGATTGCTATTCATCATATTTATGGAGAAGTGGAGATGGAATGCTTCTCCGTCGTGAAAAAGGAAGATCTTCTTTTAGGCGAGGTGATCGTGCCTGACTGCGGTCCAACGGTTGATGTTGGACAGTTTTATATGTAGTTTGGCTGTACCGTAGTAAGATAAATCACAATAAAATTTACTAGAGGGTTAACTTGATCAATCTAGATACCCAAGGAATGCCAGCCAGTCTTTTGGGCACTGTTCCACGGGTTCCTTTTTGGAGTAAATATTTATGTACAAGTAGATATACTTATTAAAATTAACACAAAGTGTATGAGTTAGAAAATTACCTATAGCTATTATAGAAATTTCAGTTCTCGCCTATTCGACACTCCACAAATTTCTTTCCTCATTGCAAACTTCACGTATCCATTAACATTTTTATAGTTCAACAGTTACCTCTATAATAATTGCCGCATCCGATGTCTAAACACGAGCACACTCAACTTCGCAGCTCCCACCAAAACCGCTTGGAATGCGAAGTGATCGAAATAAAACTAAAAACTATATAAAAATAAAATATAACTGTCCGTTATCAGATCGGGACACCGATAATGGATTGACCCATTTAGTGTGTGAATCATTATAGCCGTACCAAACTTATTTTGCCGTCGGGAATTGAACCTAAACCTTACAAAGTATAAGAAATTATAGTAAGATTGAGCGCAAAGTTAAGTTGGTACCAAAGTATTGGTTTGAATTTTAAATTCTTGTGTTTGTTTTGATAATGTATGTTGTTATATTTATGTGATGATTTCACTTGAATCCTATATTAAGGAGGTTTTAGCCGAAACTTCCTTAAGTATGACACCCTAAATTCTGCTCCAAAAGTAGACTTAATATATCAGTGATGATATAGGATAGACACATAAACATGCAAACAGTAATTTTTACATCACATACCTATTACATGACTAGCTTTTAGTACATATTGGTAAAAATACACTTTAGTACTTTTTCAAGATGCAACCAATCTTCCTGTCAAATTCTATCATTAACGGTTCAGTGGTCTAGACTTGAAAAGGTAACAGGAAAACAGGAAAACTCCCGAAGGTTAAACCTATGAAGCGCTGGCCCTGTGGGTAAAGGCCCGAGAGCAACCCGAGAAAGTGTTTTTTAATTCACGCAGGAACAGGGAAAAACAGCTTCGTGTAGGCAAGTTTATGTAAAAAAATTTTGGTCTTCTAATATTTACAAAATTATTTATTTTTGTTAATTATACTCAACCTCACAAGTGAGGAAAGACCCTTTGCTCAGCTGTGGGCTATTGTGTGTGATGATGTTATATAAAACTACCTCCGTAGATAAAAAAGAGCCCATATTCTTAAAAAAACCGGCCAAGTGCGAGTCGGACTCGCGCACCGAGGGTTCCGTACAACCTTGCAAATTTATGGTTTTCGTAATTTTTCCTTTATCTATGCTATAAGACGTTGCTTCGTACCAAATTTCAAGATTCTGAGTTCACGGGAAGCACCCTGTAGGTTTTGATTCCCTTGCAAGTGTCGAAAATTTGCGGCATAAACGGCTGTATCTTTTGATTGCGTTGGCTTAGAAGTTTGATTTTTTCACAGCTTCAAGGGACAGTAGACCTGAGTAATTGATATAAATTTCAGCTTCATACCTCCACGCGTTCCTGAGAAAAAGGGTCTTGACAGACGGACGGACGGACGGACAGACGGACAACAAAGTGATCCTATAAGGGTTCCGTTTTTTCCTTTTGAGGTACGGAACCCTAAAAAGAGCCTTTTCAAAGAATTCAGCAACCTTCATCCCAAGGAATCAAAACATTGCGTGTCCAAAAACGAGAAGATTGTTCTCGAACACAAAATCTCAAGTTGTAAACAAAGCAATTATGATGTTCCACGGAACCAAGGATCACCTTAATTCCGCAAATCACGGAAACCGAAGGAATAACTGAATCAAATCATTTTCGGCTCCAGAATTCATTATGCAAAGCAGTAAAAGCTAGTGTTGCTGTTGCTACCACGATACTAGATTGTCGATAGAACAAAATGCTGGTTTTCAACAGTTCATGTGTGCGCAAATATTTGCCCCGGGCGGAAATCGAAGCCGCAACCTTTGACGCAGAAAACAATATTACTCAGACCAGTCGTCTTAACTAATAAGTAGTTACGCAACTTTTTTGGAAGTATAAAATTTATTTTTATTTTTTTTGTATAAAAAAATGAGATCCTTTATTATGGTCACGAAATAACTTATTAAAACTCAATCACATTATTCGTGGCCGAGACCCGCGTCTCAGCATAGTCATTAGACCCACAAATTGCCCACAACCACCGGATCAGAGGTAACAAAGGTTAATTGCTAGAAAAATTGCGTGACATTTTTGACTTTATCTAAATTCCTTAGGGTTGGGCGCGGGGCTGGTTAAAGTTGAGTTTATTTGCAGGAGCGAGCTTTGGATTTTAACTTCGCCATTCGGAGATATACAGATTTACTTAGGAAAGTGATTTTATTCTATACTACTTTAATAATGAGGAAAGATTTGTATTTTTGTAGGTTTGTATCTTTGTTACGAATAAACTCAAAAACTACTAGATCGATTTTAAAAATTCTTTCATCAATTGAAAGCTAGAAGATCCCCGAGTAACAAAAGGCTATGTTTTATTCCCGTTTTCCCACGGGAACGGGAACTACATCAATCTTGACCCGGAGATAGAATCGAAGCAGCAACCACTGGCTTAGAAGGCAAGGCAAGGACACTACCAAATAAACCCATAGGCCAATCGAAGATTTTATACATAGTACCTATTAAGGGCTAGATCATTACTTTATTATCAAATACGGCTATTAAAAATGTTGTGTCAAAAATTTTGCCTAGCTATCCAGATGTTATCTAAATCGAAAATCTAATATCTACAGTTTTGTGTGATTACGACCTACTTTTAAGATACCCAATTCTAAACCAATTCTCCAACTCAGTTATCCTCACTCCTACCCAAAACATTTCTAGTTCATTGAGTGGCTAGTAAATTTCCACGTTTTAGGTGCTAGGTCATTCGTAATTGCCTAACAGTCGCCCAGGTCGTTGGTGCGGCCTTCGCGTTTAGACCCACTATAGTCTGGATCACGATAATAGTAACGTAGGGTTATGGGTTTTAGTCTAGACTGTTTTGTACAGGTATATTTTCTACAAGGCCTTTTGGTTTTATTTGATTTATAATCTTAGAGGAAAAACAGCCCAGCCACTGCTGGGCTGTTCTTCATCAACATCAACCCTTTAAACCCACTGGTTTAAAGGGTTGATGATGATGATTTGCGGTTGGACGCACTGTGTAACAAGTGGAAGTAAACGAGTGAAACTAAAACCTGACTACGGAAAAATTAAGCTTATGCCACCCAGATCGTAATCGATCGATTGACTCCTCTTTCATCAAAATCAGTTGAGTAGTTTAGGTGCTACGGTACGACATACGTACATAGCCTGTAGAGAAATATCAATAAGTATTACCATTTTTCTGGCGCAGCCAGGAAAAAAACTCACTGTAAAGATTTCTGTAAAGCCACGTTTCACCAGGATATTCTTTAGACCCGTAAAACGTAGGTATATAGGTGGTGAGCCCATCGCCGGGACCGGGTCTGGGTTACATGCCTCAGAAATAATTCCTCACGATGTTTTCTTTTGCACCGTCGCGCGTCGCGACGCGTCGAGCTGATCTATAATTCTATACTATCTATACTAATATTATAAAGAAAAAAGATTTGTATGTTTGTTACGAATAAACTCAAAAACTCCTTCACAGATTTCAAAAATTATTTCACTAATGGTAAGCTAGAATATCTTTGAGTAACATAGGCTATGTTTTATTACCGTATTCCCATGGGAACGGGAACTATGCGGGTGAAACCGAGCGGAATCGCTAGTGATAAATATGTATACATAAGAACTTTTGTTTAAAGAGTTCATAAAAACCTTTGTTAAAATAATAAATTAAGAGTACTTAGCCCCCGGTATTCCACGGTTGTTACCGCTTCCTGTCATGCACCTAGACTAACGGACTGAAATGTCACAGTTTTTGTAGGTATGCTAAAAATCGCACGCATTTCTAGTGTGTCAACTTCGTTAGGTAAGAATTTAACGGATTTTTGATCTTTCGCTATTTGATAATGAGGGTCATTTATTTTTATTTTCAAACGTAATATCTTGGCTTTTTATTGTTCCATTTTTGAAAAGTTCATCAACGAATGTTACTGTTATTAAAAAAAAATACCTACTACAAATGCCAAAGTAACTCTGTCTCTCTCTTAACTTTTCAAAACGAAATTGCTGCACCGATCTCGATTATATTTGGCAAAGAGATAACTTGCGGCTTCCGGAATTACAGTCAAGAGCACATCAAGCTTTCAAACTTGAAGTGCGAGTGTAACCTCTAAGGCGATAGTAATAAGAACGTTACAAAGTCCCATGTGTCAAGCTCCATGTGCTCTTGACTTCACATAGGTTACTTTTTAACATTTGTGTAAACGTCATTTAAACAAAATATTCTACGTCCATTTACTTTAAAACTCCATCATGAAACCGCGTCGGGAAAAGTTTCATGAAGATGTATAAATCGATTGATCGTTGTATGTATGTGAAGCACTAGATATACTTTTGCCTGTATTTCTATTATGTATGTACAATCACGAGTTGTTACTATCTGAAACAACCAGACAATCAAACAATCCTATAATACTAGGTCATCCTAAAAAATAGAGCAGTGATAGCCTTATGGTTAAAGAGCCTGCTTCACATGATGCAAATCAATGAGGCTCGGGTTCGAATCCTGGCATGTACTAACGAGTTTTTCAAAAACTTACGTACATATTTATCACTAGCTCGATGGTGAAGGAAAACATCGTGAGGAAACCCGCAGGTCCCAGAATTAATTCTGAGGCATGTGTTGTTGTAATTGTGAGGCAACAGACCCGGTCCGGCGATGGGCGCAACACCTATTACGTTTAGGGGCCCAAAGAATATCTATATCCAGAAATGGAATACCTCGAGCTAGGGCAAGGAGCGCAAGAGTCAGTACTTAATTTGTTTTGTAAGCATATTAGAAAAGTTTCAATCGGCGCTTGCGCAAGTCAGGTCATTCCCGGTCACTCTGCGCAGGTGCGGCGATCATGGCAAATCGGCTGTGAAATCACTGGCGTGGGTTTGGACTTTATCATGATATAAAATGACCTCTTCCTATCCCGGCTACTCAGTTTACTCTATCTATCTTTGATGAGGGTAACGAAAAATTATAACGAACAAATAAAAAAATATACGCCTTCTCATCCCAACTTAATCTTACACATTACCTACCTCCGTAACATGGGAAAGAAAAAAGGATCCTCGCGGTCATAAATTACATTCAAAACGATAAAAATGTAAATAATCGCAATTTATTTTATATAACTCACGTGCCTACGTGCCGAGCTCGCAAACTTACCTGAAAAGAAAAAAAAGATTAGAAAAAACAATCAATAGCGACTTTAGGGAAGGTAACAGATGGTGGATCTATAAACTCGATATCGCTTAAATGATAGAAAGGTGCAAAAATCGATCGAAAGCGAATCCGCAACTGTATCATTCAGAAACAACTATACTTGTGCTGCTGATACTGCTGCTTTTGAAGCAACAGTGAATCTTATTACAAGTACAAAAAGGTGTTAACGCTGTTCAAAAAGTGATAGTAAGGTACAGGAATTGTAACGGTAACAATAGTGGATACAAGGTGTCGAATTCATTATAATGATCACACGTGGTGTGGCAAAAAATAACTGTACAAGAATGTAGTTTTATATTTATAGTTAATGCGATCTTCGCCTGTGATCACAGGTCAAGCGATTTTAGGTGAGGTTACGGTCAAGCTTTCAAATATTTCAACATTCGGTTAGGGAATAGTGACAGATATTCATATTAAAAATGTTTTACTAGGTATTGAGTCGTTTGTTTAAAAAATTATGAATTAATCTCGACAGCCATATTTGCACAGGATATTCATCAGAAATCATCATCAAAACATCCGAGAACACACCTTGCTGTGTATCGTTTGTTCAATCACAAACCAAAGGGAGCTTTCGACTAAATATAATTCAATATACACCCTCTTCCTGCTAAATATACGCTTCTTATACACAAATTGTACGTACAGTTATATAGGAACTATTGATTATAGGTATAAAGGTTAAATTCCTTTGAGAAAACAGTACAGCTTCTTGGTTTTCTAAGCAGGTGTTCCACAAGGGTCTGTTCTGGGACGGTTTTTATTTTAAATTCACGATCTCTAGACACGTGGCGAAGGGTAGCAGAAAAACTACGCAGCTTTCAACTTCCGCAGTACAAATATAAACAGAATTAGATCGCCATAATGTTTTTCCGGTTTGTGAGTTTCAATTGCTGATTTAGTGCGTCCTCGAGCGGGCTTGTGCCAATTATGAACTGGAGATGGGGTCAACTGGTAGTTTGCGCGGCTATTGAGATGTTTTGGAGAATACAGAGGGTGTAGGTACTTACATATATAAAAGGATAATATTCCTAAATTGTATTGACTTTGTATTACCACTACACGGAAAAGCTTTGACTACTTAGCTTGAAAATAAAATAGTAGTAGTTGCTGATGTTATTCTAGTTAAATAGGTAATAAAAGAAAGGTTATAATTTTTTTATTATTTTGATGTTCATTTTTATAGCAGTTTAACTTCTCAAATTGAAAAGTGTTAAACAAAACTTAAAAATAATAATCAAACGAATAATTACAACGCTAATTAACATATTTTAGCATACTCCAAGTTTATGGTCGAAACGAAAAATGTACGAAATTCATTAAAAACACATACAGTGGGTCATAAAGATTAGCATCGCAATTTCTTTGGGCTCAACTTTGTACCGAGAAATGATCGCGTGTACAAGGTCATATCTTTAGTCGCATCTAGACATGTAATAAAATCGCAGTGGGGCAGAGCCTATAAACGATATTTTATAGAAAAATAAATAACCGCAATTTAGGAAACAACCACACTAATAAACGTTAAAAAACCAGAAGCCTTAAATTAAACATGTGTATTTTAGCATTCCTAAAAGATGAGGCTAATTTATTTATTTAGATAACTAGCATGGCATGCCTTCTTACATTATTACAACCACATTCAGTCAAACTGAGTGCAGCGGGTGTATTCACGGAGATTCGATATTCGATACTCGATTCGGAATCGGAAAATCTATCGAAAGGTTTCGAGATGGGCTATTCACAGATGTCATATTTGACATAAGGATTCGACAGATTTTCCGATTCCGTGTCGAATATCGAATCTCCGTGAATACGCCCGCTGAAGTGGCGAATAGGATGATGATGATGTGAACCTGAAGTCGTGAATATAGCAGTGGCCACATTTAGGTATCTCGATTTGAGATCCCGCGGGATACATAAGCTACACGCGACTGATCCATGGGAAGTAGCTAGTCTAAGGAAAAGCCTAGTTATTTGAATAGGCATCTTAAAAAAATCATTATTGAAAGTGCACCCGCTTTTTTAAGTCCATTTATTAAAATTCATTGCAACTCCACCGCTTCAGCATAGTTAAGGAGAAAAAGCGAGGCAACAAATTCCTCAATAAAATATTTCTATATACGTATTCAGGTTTTGGAAACTAAGTGACCCATGGGAAAAATAGATCTGTAGGTAATTCATATTTGAAAAGCTCAAAGAACTATCTATATCTATTCAGATCTTGGAAACGAATCAAGGTATAACCTTGACAGGTAAATCCAAGGAAGTGGTAGTTCATTAGTCCATAAACCAATGGGACTTCTAACGGGGTCAACCATCTAACAAAGTAATGGGTATAGTAACCGCAATTCCGCATTTATCATTCCACGATTTGTCAGTTTTTGACGGCAATAACCCTTTGCAGTTGGCTGTCTGAGAATTGGCTATTGGTTCTAGTATTCACTTTGGAAAATAACTGGTTTTATGTTTGTCCAAAATGATTAAATTATTTTACAAATTACTATACAATGTGGTCACTTGGGCAGCCACATCCTTCTATGCTAATGCTAGTCTATGATAGTTTAAAAGAAAGATGTGAAGATTCTTGCTATAGGGCACATTTAAAAACGGTAGTAGATTCTATGGCGTTTAATGACAGTTTCTATTTTAACCACTTTTAGTGTTGATCTCTTGTTTTGATGGAGTAGTAGTAATAATGGACATAGTTAAATCTTCCATTCTAGCGCATCACGTATTGGCTGATGATATTAGGTCACTGTCTTTAATTTTTTTAAAAGACCGCGTTATGATCTATTCAGTATTATTCAGATTGAAAATGTTGGGGATAATCTCTAGAAATACGGAACATAAACTAGATAAGAACCGGAAAAATAAGAAACTGGATTGAAAAGAAAAATCTCATGAAACTAGTAATGAAATTCCTAAACTCTCAGCATTGCTGTGAAGGCAACCAATTAACCTAATTATTTTTCTGTAAGTTGCAGGGGTAAACAACCTAAAGCAGCCAATCCGAGCAGTCAGCACGGTAAGTCTGTAGATTAAATCGACAGAGTTGACAAATGGTCCACAAAACACGCCACATACCGTGCGCCTATTTTGCTGTTGGTACCGCGGTCGCGGGGGGCGAAATTGAGTCTCACCAAAATTTTGAGCTCATATGAATTCAAAATCAAATACGTTTCTTAAATGCTAGTTTTTCAGTTAAAAAAACAGTATGTTTGTAGTGTTAACCTATAAATGGTTAATTTAACAACATTACCCCTCGGAGTGGAATGTATGATTTGACTGAGTTATAGTTTAGTTTGAAGCCTTTTAGTGCGAGTCTGACCTCTAAGGCGATTGTAATAAGAAAGTTAAAAAGTCAAATGTGTCAAATTCCACGTGTTCTTAACTATACCAAGTTTTTAAGTTAAATCGGTAACAACACATTTGTGAAAACCGCATCCATTTTCATGTAGTAGTTTTTGCATGATGCTTAAGAGACAGAGAGCGTGAGGAGACAGACCGACAGACAGAAGACCCTCATATTAAACTTTCTTGATGTTAAAAAAAAAAAAAACCCGTGATACCCTATGCTTGACTGGCTGGCTGGAAATAAATTTAAACGCTAGCAACCGGAGCACACAATCGCTGCAATATCTCTACTAGTAATCTAATAAATGCAAAAGTACCTAATATGTTTGCTACACCGGAGAACCGATCGTCATAAAATTTTGGGGACTATAGTTTTAGGATACTTTTATCCCAGAAAATTACATCGTTCTTAGGTTCATAGTACCTATCCCGGTATGATAATCAGCCCTAGATAACCCTGAGTGTATTGTATCATTTGTATCCCACTATACATTTTTAAGGTATTATTTTAGCACAAGAGCAATTCAAAACATACATTATTATAAAACGGCGGCACGTGCAAAGCGGTAAAGCGTTATTATCCTTCGTTTATCTAATTTTAATATCTTTAAAGTACAGTTAAACCACACTGCAAAACACTTCGGAAACTAAGAAGCATGTTTTTTAAACTCTATGTCTTTGCAATAAAGATACAACAATATTTACCAAACGCAAAACGTGTTTAGTTTGTAAAAACTACCCCTCGATATTTGGGGCAAATGAAACCGAATTATTTCGCTCCCAATCTCACTTTTAATGTGTTGTAATATAGTTGAAAATACAATTTTCTGTGTGTAGTTTTAAATTGGTGGTCTGTTGCTACGGGGTGTATTAACTCAAAAGAAAAAAGTACGTTTTAGGATTCCTCGCGACGTAATTACTAAAAGCAATCCTTTGAACAGTCTCAAGAGTTTGGGGGTTGTAGAAAAAAAATAGTTTTATCTGCAGGAACTCTTGTTTCTAGATACCGATTGGAAGCTTCTGCCTGCAACTTCGAGTTATCTTTCTTTTTCCTCCAAAATTTCTCAAGATCGGTGCAGCGGTTAAGCCGCGAAAAAGTAACAAAACGGTCAGAAAGTGTTACTTTCGTATTTATAAATTTTTGTAACAAGCATTTTAACGTTAACATTTATCAATTTATTAGACAAAATTACTGTCTTTGAATTACATGAGCTACATTAGACCTCATTATAGTAATATGACCAAAATCGAGCAATAGGTATCATACCTTTCTTTCAAAAGTCGGAACCTTGATAAACTAATTCGAACTCACACTTGCCTCCGTTTTTTGTGCCGAGTAAGCTGCGCCCGCTCACCAGATGGCGCAAGGGGCAATGACTCCTTAAATATGTTTTTTTTTTTCAGAAATCGCGACCCCTAAGTGCGGTTCAGAAAGCGGCGAACTTTTAATTTGCCATAAGTAGACCGGCTGCGGTTTCTCGCGTGAGGTTTCAAAACCATTTACTGGTCAATAAAGGGACCAATTATTCTATCACAGCGGTTTATGTCTTGGATACAGACCAAAGAATTTTAACTCATAGTGTCTGTCCGTGAGTACATACATAGGTACATAAGCTCACGCCTTTTTCACGAAGGGGTAGGCAGAAACAGCCCGCCACCTGCTACGATCCTGGCATACCTCACGCGCCTCATCCACATCCATCGATCGGTTCATACAAGCTCGTCGGTTTCGGGTACTCTTTATCTGGCTTTTTTTCAATACATCGCCGATCTGATCGATGTAAGTACGCCTAGGTCGTTCTCTGCCGACTCGGTCACTCACAATCCCCTTATATATTTGTCTCGTTAGACGCCTTTCATCCATCACATTTGTCCGTGAGTAAATTTGGCAAAATAACTTGTATTTTGATAAAGGATGAAAGGCAGGCTGCTTAATCTCAGAAAGCGGCCAAAAGTAAATGCTTTGTGAAGTTGCAATGACTTTTAATAGTTGACTTAAGTATAATTTGAAGATTTCAAAGTGCGAGTTTTCTTTAGATTTGTCTTGATGCTGAGTAAGACAGGCCTCTTTTACCCGACTGCAAAAAAACGGTAATGTTTCGGTGCCTTTTACACGCAATCGCATTTTTAAAGTTTTGAAAGATATCTCTCATTCACTCGACAATTTTCTTGCATCACAAACAATTCTGCCGCTTTCTACAAAACAATTCCGCACGCAAAAAGGATAACATTTCGCGCGCACGCAGGTGAGTGCGTTCCGAAACGTACAATTACACCCGTTGAGCGTTCCAAACGCACGCCAGTTCTATTTTTGAATTTTGAAATTCGCGATTTTCTTCTTTTGTTTTATTTTTGTAATGGCTGCTGGGTAATCGATGTATTGTTTGAGCTTTAATAACTTAAAACGATATGTTTTGTTTGTCTGTATATTTCATTGAGTAGCTATAATTCCTTATGATCTCTCAGGTTGTTGTTCACGTCGGGGTAGGTAGGCACAAACAATATAGCCTCAGTTGCTATGAACTTGGCAGATTAGGCGCGCTTAATCTGCATCCATCAAACGACATATGCATTTTTTAACTTACTGAGGATTAAACATCTGTAAAAAACAAAAAGGCTCACCCTTTTATCAACGAGGAGGTCGGCAGAGGTGTTACACTACTGGAAGTACCTACTTTTTACCTGCATAGTTTTTGGATATGTGCAAAATAATTCTGGAATTATTGAAGGAAATTGAAAAATCTTCAATAGAATTAGGAATTTTTAAACAGATTAAGAAGTTTATAAACATCTAACCTTGAAACCAGCTATAAGATACCCTACCTCTTGATAATGAGTTAAATAGGAATGCAAAAAGAACAGACCAAACCAGGCCTCAGAGATCAAAATATCCGACCAATCCAAATAATTTGCAACATCCCAATCAAGGTAATGCACCAAAACAAGGGTTCGTGGCTACAGCAATCAAGGGAATCGGGGAATTAGAATTGTTACGTGTTATCCTCCGGCGAGCCTTGGTTTGAGAGATTTCGTGAATTATGCATTCGCGGTAAAGCTTACGTAAGGGAAGACACGCTATGTGGTTCGGAATTTCAAGAGGTCTAGTTTTTGCGATGAGTTAGGAAATGAGAGGTTCTTTTCTGATAAAAAAACACACACACACCTTATCACGCACTTAGGTACTTTACTTTTTGGACTCCTAAAGGTGAGAGGTAGTCAGTCGAGGGTAGAGGCCCAAAATCTATTCTGGGATTTCTTTACGATATTTTTCTTAATCGTCGAGCTATACTTACGTTAGTTTTAGAAAACCTCATTGGTGCACATTTAATTCCCTTAAACAGGAACATTAATAAAGTAAAATATTAACATGAAACGTTTTTGAAAAGTCTAAAAGCACAATAACGGTGCAAGAAGTTAATTATTCTACAAACGTAATAGTACTCGTGTGCCTCATGACAACATGTTTTAGGGCAATTAAATAGTGTCTAAATGTCAAATCAACCAGATGGACGGACAGATGACAGACTGGTGCTACCGTGCAGTAGTTTTCAAGTGTTGTGAGTTTTTTAGTAAATGAGACTCAGGTGACAAGAAGTTTCAATAGAAAATTAACAAGAGACCACTATAGATATCAGTCTTTGCTCAGGTATGGATAAGTTTGGGCTACAATGTTCCTACCATGTGCTCGACTGTGGGTTCTATTACATATTTCAATTCTGGAGCCTGACTTTGGTTTCCTGGTTTAGCGATTTACACGGAGACAAGCAAAACTGATTTGCGTCTCAACGTAGTACTTAACACTGATTTTCTCAGTCTATTTCGATTTTGCATGAAGATACTGGTATTAATGAGCCAACAATCAGTTACTAATTAAGTATCTGACTTCCGCAGGCACTCCATGCATGCATAGTACCTAAGCACTTTTATGAAAGTCTTTCTAGGAGCAATGTATGTGGCGATTTCGAAACTAGCTCTTAATGTATGATCCACTTACCAGATCCAGAGCTAGCTCTACCGACCGTACTTTTGTACTGTTTACCCTGATAAAACCTACCCTAAGCTGTGTCTAAAATCCACGATCCCCTTAAGAATTAGACCCTGAATGCTTTCAAAAGTGAGCTAGACGCTCCGCGGTCACATGCAAATTGGAGAGAACTTGTCCGCACGTGTACAATACCTGCGCAAAAACACTCAGCTGCGCGCGCAGCTGCCGCGCACAGTTAGCGCGTGCACGCGCCAGCTGGTCGCGGGCCTAGTGCTGTACTGAGGTATTGCTAAGTAGGTCGGATAAAAGACCCTTTGAAGGACCTAGTCAGACAAAAAACTTCGTTGAGACTAGTTAGGACCCAATATTTCTTGGTTTAAAATTGCGGAACTAAGAAATATAATTACATTACTAAGAATTGCTATCAAAGCTGACACGATACATTTGCACATCACATCTTATTAAGATTCGTGCAAATTCACTTAAAAGAAACCAGGCAAGTAAAGGGACACAATTAGAAAGTAAAGGGACACAATTAGAACGTTACTATTAACAGAAACAATTGGAAAATGAAAACAAAGAAGAAAATACAAGACTACATAATGAGAACGACCAGGATAACCTTTTGATGATCTTGACAATGAGCTCTTAAACGGAATATCGGTAAGTATACGGTGAGTAATAATCTGAACAACAAAAAAAATAACAGCCATGCTAACTGGAGCTTAAAATTCGATGTCATCGAGACGACCGTCGCGTGCGCAGCCCAGACGCAGCATCTGTCTCGAAACCTGACACGCTTCTTACCATATGAATTATGCTACTTCCGAAAAAAAATTAGACCATTTCTATTCTAAAGTAGACTCAATTATTCTCTTCTTAAAACAGAAAATCTCTTGTAGTGCTTTTTGTGTCAAAAGTAAGTTATGAGCGAATTTGGACTTTACGTAAGACGTTTCAAAGTACAATTGAGGTCATGCCGTGGACAAGTCAGATGGCAACGTGTACTATCGCTAAGAAGCAACAGATGTCGCTGTTTTTTTTATTTACACATTGCAATGTGTAGCGGTTTTAGTACAGTTACAAAAAAATGGTCATTTTATTGTAAGTTATTGGAGTTGATTTGCAAATGTTATTGTTATTGTGAGGAAGCGAACACTTGACAGATGGTGGGTTGTAAAGCTTGAATAAATAAGGAAGAAGTCAAGTATATAAACTTTCGCCTTTAGTGTTGTACGGTCAAACTTTGTGAACATAAACATGTTGGGTTTTTACGGGCGTAAAATTGAGATGACGAAATTTTTTAAAATTTTAAAAGACCCTTAGCTCAATACATATCTTATATTTTAACTACAGTTTGACAATCGAAGATTCATAATTAAGACTTATTGCAGTTTTTAGCATTAGTTACTTTGATTTTATAGTCTTTTATTAGCTTTATTAAGTGCTAAGAAAACTTATACAAGCCTCTGTCAAAGTTGGTTTCGATTAATGTTCTAGTAAAACACCATAAATACGTATTTATCATCCATTAACATCTTATGCCGTATCTTTTATAACTACGGTATTGTCTATGTCATAGATTTAGTTAGTATACTTAAGTATACTTAGATTGGCAATGCGAAAGAGAAAGAAAATAGGTACCCGTGTGTTAGAGCGAGATAGCGAGCGGTAGATAGACGAGACCATTTTCGTAAACGTTACGGGGCTATACCGGGCCGACGTCAGTTGTGAACGAAACAAATCTCGCTTATTTTAATTAATCTCGCGTATTAAAAGAGTAAGTTTGATGTTTAATAGACGTAAACAGCTATGGTTACGTGTGCAGTACCGGTTGTAATTCATCTAGGAAAGAAAATCCACAGAATTAGTCATTTTACATGTGAGTGCGATTGAAAGATTTAATTCTCTAAATTCAATGATTATAGAAAACTGAAAAACAAACCGTGCACAAATAGATAGGTAATAACATTGCCTTTTATTATATAAATGTTCTGAATGTATAAGAATTGATTTAAGCGAAAAATAAGATACGTGAATTTCTTGTATTTCTAACCTCAATTTTATAGTGATTGTCGTAATATCGATTAACCACATTTCGATAACGTGACTGGCAAAGGTATTAAATACACATTATACCACACGCCCATTTGTTATCGAGAGCTACAAGTTTAGGGAGAGTACTATTTGTCTTGCACACATCCACGTTACACGCACAGAAGTGTCAATTTTCTAGGTCTCGCCGTACTGGCTCTATTGCCAATCTTTAACGTTGTATTCTAAATCTATGGTCTATGTATAACTGTACATCTACTTCATAAACCTGACAAGTAGTATGATCTACATATTATCACTGACTGTCCTAGTCTATATTGCGTTTAGGCACAAATGTCAAATGACTGCCTGGTCAAATGCGTAACTTTTTTTTTGAACTGCATTTTGCATTTTGCCAATGTCAGGTACCTAATTTAGTTTTCAAGTGTTTACTTTATACCTTTTAGTTATATGGCTGTGAACTTAATATAGGATCATAGAAAATAAAATTTCATCAAACATCAATTTCATCAAAAGTCAGGTATGGATGTCAAATTATTATTGTTATTCTTCAAGATCATGTCAAATTTCATCTATAAAATCTTTTAGCCTCTTCTTAATAACCTTAAAATTGAAAGATGGTTTTAATCTATTGGCTATATAGTTGTAAAAAAATGTTTGGTGGCTTGAAATATTCTGACAGTTTCGAGTATGTGGCCATTTGCCTTACACCGTCTTCCCATCCCTGGTGGAATTGCTCATGTAAGGAAAACCCCTTAGCTCAGCAGTGGGCTGTTACGGGTTGATGATGTTATGAGTGATGGATTTTACTCCAAGCAGCACTGATTTTCTATATATAATAATTGTAATAGGAATCGTTTTCATTTTGACATACGTTGCTTCTTCCGTACATCTGTCAATACAGCCAGTAAAAGAAGAGCGAGCACTGATCGCGTAACTAATGTCAAATAAAGATGATTGAGATTACCTAAGGCCCCAGTTTTTAGTCGTTACTTCGTATACTTTTAGAGTGACGTCAATTGCGGTGTTAATATCATAACTCGTGAACACAAGCCAAGCGATTCATTGATAGCGATTATTACGCCCACAACTATTTTCATCCATTCTCAATTTCCTTAAAAAGTGCGATGTAACCTGCTTTTGTATGTCTGCTCCAAAATAACTCTTGGGTTGTGGTGCAAGTCGAAAGTTGATAGCAGTTTTGCTTTTATAGTCTGTTCTTAAATTGATTGCTCGGTTTTCGCACTCGTTATTACTTGTTCAGTTTTTAAGAACAAACAAGTAATTTTAAAACAAACAAACCTTGTTGCCTTTTTATTTCTCTCCCCTTTTGAAGGAATGTTTATTTTGTCTCAACACTTTTGAAACGCCAGAATTAAAAGTCAATTATAATCAGAATATTGTTATATATTTTTAGGGTAAAATATAATTATTGTGTTGTATCAGTTTTTACAAGTTTGAGAGAAAACTCGCAGGGCCCAGAATTCATTCTGAGGCATACCTAACAGCAACCTCGTCCGGCGATGTGCTCACTATCTATCACGTTTAGGGGTCCAAAAATATACTAGTGGTGTGGGTACGTCTCCTAGGGGATAAAGGCATGGTAGAGAAAGATTCCAGAGCGTTTAGACACAACCTATTTTTAAATGGATGAAACCATGTTCTCGGTAGTTTTTCATAGAACTTCTAACGCGCATTTACAAAGTTGAGTGTGTCATAAAAAGGTGTCTAAAAGTAAGATAAACTTAACTTATTTTTAAATGTTTGTTTTTTATATTATGTTTTGTAAAATATCACTGTAAAGTAGTAAATATCCAGTATCGATAGACATTGACCTCAGCTCGGCGTTTGATTTAGTGGACCATGAAATACTGCTTCACAAGCTTGAGTACTACGGAATAAGAGGAAAGCTGTTGAACCTAATGAGATCGTATTTAAGCAATAGAAGACAGTTTGTGGAGTGGAAATACATTGTCGACGGTCAGGAAAAAATCATCAAGTCGAGCAGAGCACCTTGTACAAGAGGAGTCCCGTCCCACAAGGTTCTATTTTGGGACCGCTACTTTTCATTGTGCTTACTAATGACATGATAAATTTTATTGAAATGAATATGGTTGGTTCTAAAGTAACCGCCTTTGCGGATGACACTAACGCAGTTATAAATGGGGACACTATTGAGGAACTCGATACAAAAATTGACTTGTTGCTTAAGTTGTTTTTAAAATGGTTTACGGTAAATAACCTTCAATTAAACGAGAGCAAAACTGGAGTGATGCTTTTTAAGACTACTAGTCGTAATCGAGACGCACTGACTGTCAAACTAAATGGTAGTATAATAAAACAGGTTGACAGTATCAAGTTTCTGGGAGTGCAACTAGATTCATTTTTGAATTGGAAAGCTGAACTGACATCTGTGGAAGCTACTATTAGCTCGGCATGTTATGCACTCCGTAGTTTGCGAGAAGTACTTGATTCTGCCCAATTAAAGGTGGTATACCATGCACTGGTAGAGAGCAAATTGCGTTACAGCATAAAACTATGGGGAAATAGTTACGAGTATAACATCCAGAAAGCATTCGTAGTCCAGAAGCGAGCCTTAAGAACCATAGTACGTGTACCACAGTGGACTCCATGTAGGGAACACTTTATAAAGCTCGGTATATTGACAGTACCATGTCTTTACATCTTAGTCTTACTAAGTGACCTGAAAAAACGGCTGGATGCAGTTGAATCGGAAGCTGATAGAGAAGTTCGGCTAAACACTAGACGAAAAGATCTAAAAACTGTTGTCACAGACGGATTTAAACTAAATGTGGCAAGGCACAGTGCTATGCATCAGTCTGTTAGATTATTCAATGAGTTGCCAATTAAACTAAAAATTGAAAAGAAATACGCAATTTTCAAAACCATGTTAAAGTATATATTAATAAAAAAATGTTATTACAGTGTTCACGAATATATGAATGACAGGGATAAGGAAGACATGCCAAATCTAATTTAGACTATGTAGATCTAACTTTGACTATATTTGACTACACTTTTTTAGTTAATAAGTTAAATTGTAAGTAATTTTGGACTAAATTGATTTCTATATTATTATGTAATAGTTTTATAATTATTATTTTCCTGGGGCTTGACATGTTTCTGTGATGTAAGGTTTTTAATTGTATTTCATGTTTGTATTTGATAGTTTATAATAATTATTTTCCTGGGTCTTGACATGTTTCTGTGATGAAAGGTTTTTAATTGTATTTCATGTTTGTATTTGATTATAATTTAGTATGTTATGTGGTACTCAACACAATTTATATTGTTTTCGAGTCGATAAATAAATAAAAAAAAAAAAAAAAAAAATTTCATATGACCTCAACTTCAGAAAGCTCAGAGAAAATATTTACTTTTTATTTTAGTTTCCACAAATTATTGGATAAATGTTTAAAAGTCGCTGTCGCTGTCGCTGCCTCCTATGACTGGCGTCAGGTCGTTGCCTGCAGCACTGGCCGTGGGCGAGGGCCTACCGTCTTTTGTCTGCGCCGGCGCAGGAGACGCGCACAATGGCGAATGTCACAGGTCAGCTGATAGTGAGGCTGGACTAGTTGCAGCGGAGGTGTTTTAAAAATATACAAAAGATTTTTGGAATATCTCCATTTAAATAATGTAAAAGAAGAAACTGAATTACTAGGATTATCTAAACCGAATCATAGAAGGGTCAATGTATACGCTTTTACCATAAGATTCCCATTGAATTTCAAAATTTGGATCATACATTTTTTTTTTATTGTGGGACACAGTTCACACACGGTTATTTATTCCTTAACTAGGCAGAGCCTGTACTATGGGTACTTAACGACTGATAAACATGTACTTAAATAAATATTAAACACCCAGACATGAAGCCAACAGATATAGCCACACAAATGTTGGCCCCGAGCGGGGATCGAACCCGCGACCTCGGAGTCAGAAGGGTCAGTAGTGTCAGTACCAACTGAGCCAAGAGGCCTGTCTTGTTAAATGACAATTTTGGATATATCGTTGCTAAGCATAATTTTTGTTAGTAGAATTGGGGCTTTTATATTTATGTCAAATGTCAAAGTTACCTAACCCTTCGCACGCTGTCTACATTTGGTACTATTATTCTAATGACAAGTGACAAATGTATCGTAGAAAGGTCTATTACTCACCGTTTGATATTGGACATTAAAGAAAGTGCAAGTTTTCGACCTTTTCATAGTTTTTACAATGGGTTCCATCCCACGCAGGCTTAGACAATAGTTTTTAAATATCCTTTTAGAATAGCGAACCTTTGGTACAGTTTTACCTTTAGTACCTATTTCTAACTATAACTTTAGTAAAGCTCTATAGACGGATAAATTAATAAATAACATAAAAGTATAAAGAGTAACAACACCGACTTCAACTTATATGGTTTTCGCAAGGACGCCATTGTCAAAATTGAACCGAATTGGGAAGCACCAGCTTTCAAATAAAAAAAGAATCATTTAAATCGGTTCACCCAGTCGAAAGTTCTGAGGTAACAAACATAAAAGAACATGCAGTCGAATTCATAACCTCCTCCTTTTTTGAAGTCGGTCGAACAAAATAAAAAATTGTCTCCGTATCTTCGAGGGGATTAGCACAGGTTTTGCGGTAATGTAAACGAAGCAAGTGATGAGCCTAACGGGATCGGGGTGAGTTTCCTCACGATGTTTTCCTTGTCCTTCGACGTAGTGTATATGTGTAGGTTTGAAAAACTTGTTTTTGTAACCAGACAGCTAACCTGGGAATAATTCGACAAGGCAGACAGGTTCATATCTCAATTTGCAATTGCAAAAAAAGCAAACTCCCGTCAATACAAGAGTATTTGTTGAACAAAAATAAATATATGACCATTAGGTATGAGAGAACAACAAATGCTGTTCACTAAGATATACAGGAATAGTACTAAAGTAATTTATGATGCTAACAATAGATGCAATGAAATTCATGTCTTTGTAATTAAATGCACATGCATTTTGTATATTAATAGGGCTGCCATCTCAAACTTGAATACTGCAAAAAATATATTATGGACGAAACTGTGGGCTCAGTTGGTAATTATGCCTTCTGAACCGGAGGACACGTGTTCGATCCCCGCTCGGGGCCAACATTCGTGTGCATGAACATGTCTGTTGGCTTCGTGTCTGGTCGTTTAATATTTATTTAAGTATGTCTATCAGCGTATCAGCTGTCTAGTACTCATAGTACAGGTTCTGCCTAGTTTGGGACTAAATAACCATGTGTGAATTGTGTCCCACAATTTATTATTATTATTATCGAATACCCGACAAAATCATCGAGCATAGTACATGAGTCGTTTGATGGATGTGGATGAAGCACGAGAGATTTGCCAGGTTCGTAGCAAGTGGCAGTCTATCGTCTCTGCGTACCCCAATGGGAAATAGGCGTGAGATTATGTATATTTACACCGTGAGAGTAAATTCCATTATAATTGTTAGTCAGATACCCTAGAATGTGTCTATATCAAACTCAAGCACTATAACCGACATAAATGTCCCAATTGACCCGATAAATCACCGCATGACCCTATAAACCAATCAGAAAACTCAATCGCTACAAGATAATTCGATTCACACTACTTATGCGCCGGCGCCGGCTGGGGGAGGGGGAGAAGTCTGCGCATCCCGTCGCGTCTGCGCGCTTTGATCTGCGCAAGAGTGCGGTACGAAGCTTTAGACAGGATCTATGTAGCTTTTAAGTTGGGCGTTCAAAGCAGGCTTATACCTAGTTTCATTACGGGGTATATGGTAACTAAACACCATAATATTTTGACGGTGTCGGACATTGAAAGATTGTCTTAGATAAACTTAACCGAAAAGAGGGAGGGGATGGGTTCTGGCACTTTTTTTTTGGAAATTATTGATGCTCTTGGCTTCAATCAAATTGGCAATTTAAGTCTTAATTCGTGTTTTTTGGTGTTTAATGGTTAAATATTACATGGAAATTGCCTCCGCGACTTGCTACGTTCTGTGACGTCATCTTACAATACGTAGTTCCGAAATTCAATCCTATTACTTCAAACGAGCAGTTCTTGTATGTATGTAGGTATTCTTGATGAAACTTTGTATAAAGATGCAATTAGTCATTTTAAGTTCAACTGTATAGTTGTATTTCCTAAACTAATTTTTTTCCAAAATTAATACTTTTTTTAGTAATACGGCTACGCACCGACAGATGGTGACACTGGTGTTAGAACGAGCGAAGATCTGTCTCCCAATACTTACTCTTACAATTTACGCAGTTAAGTCCAATAATGTGGCAGAGACGGTAATCAACATTTAATCGATCAATCTTTTTAAAATACGGGCCTGTAGTGACCCTGCCCTCTGCGTCGAAGGTCGCGGGTTCAATCCCCGATCGGGGCCAACATTTGTATGTATGGTTTCGTGTCTGGGTGTTTAATATTTATTTAAGTATGTTTATCAGTTGTTTAGTACCCATAGTACAGGCTCTGCCTAGGTTACGTCTGAATAACCGTGTGTGAATTGTGTCCCACAATTTATTATTATTTGGATATGCCGCGTCTATGCTATACGAGTGCCCCGAGTCTGTTGGGGGCCGGCTCGCGGTTTATTTGCACACATACCGTGGCGGGAAGCGTCGCGTCCAGTTAAATGCGGCAGTTGCACTCTATGATACGAACAGTCGTATATAGGTACCTAAGTTTGCCAGTCTTAAAACATTTGCAAAATGACAAAAACTATAAATAAATATATATAATCTCACGCCTCTTTCCCATTGGAGTAGAGACAATAGCCACTTGCTACGAACCTGGCAGATCTGTCGTGCTTGATTTACTTATCTGAAGATTAATTTACTAAAAAAACATAATTTTTGGAATTCATAGTCGCAACGGAGACATACAACCAACATGACGGGCCTGTTGGCTCAGTTGGTAGTGACCCTGCTTTCTTAGTCGGAAATCGCGGGTTCGATCCCCGATCTGGGCCAACATTTGTGTGCATGAACATGTCTGTTGGCTTCGTGTATGGTCGTTTAATATCTATTTAGTATGTTTACCAGTTATTTAGTACCCTAGTACAGGCCCTGCAAAATTTGGGACTAAATAACCGTTTGTGAATTGTGTCCCACCATTTATTATTTGTTAGGCGCTGTGGTGGAACATATAAACCTTACATACAGTAGGAACGTTTTAAATTGGCTGTTCTGAACATAGGCTTCGCCTGCGCAAACCCGCGTGTACCTCCTAATGGTCGCTAAAAATGTTATTGAGCGGTCATTTGCGCAACTTCATAGCTGCCAAGTTAAAACGGCCGTACTGTACATAGCCTGCTTAAAACCTAACGTTTCCTTTTGGATTCTCCGCAGTCGGATAAAAAAGCGAATGACTCCTTGTTATAATTTTAATGCAATAATAACTGACCACTAGCCCATTCTAGATCGTGTAAGCTTATGTGACATTCCCCTTGCTACTCCGCGGCGGTAGAACTGAAACAATTTCACCTTAATCGTGTGAATAGATCGCTATCGGCAACCCTGGATTGGTCAGGGCTGGTTAAGCTAGGGACGGTAGGAATGTGGGCGGATTTGCGGCCCGCGGCTATTTTGCATACAGTCGAATAGCCAGCGTGGTGAACAGTTTAATGACAATAACTATAAAGAATAAAAAACCGACCTCAACTTATATGGTTTTCTCATGGATGCCATAGTCAGAACTGAACCAAATTGAAATGGGACCAAATTCAAATATAAAAAGAATCATCAAAATCGGTTCACCCAGTCGAAAGTACTGAGGTAACAAACATAAAAAAAATGGTGTGTGTGGGACGCGACTTGTGTGGACACCTTGGCTCCCTCTCATCTCGAAGGAACCTCTGCCCACTCTGGTGCTGCTGCTTTAGCAGCGGAAACTCTTAAAAAAATATATCTGGGTCTGGTTCAAACTTATAATTTCGTGCCATTTGCTATAGAGACGTTTGGCCCGTGGGGTCCGGAAACCAAAATGTTTATCAATGAGCTCTCAAAGCGTCTCATCGAGGCAACACAAGATCCAAAAGCTGGCAGCTACTTCCGTCAAAGAGTTCGCATAGCCGTCCAAAGGGGCAATGCTGCCAGCTGTATGGGTACGCTGCCTCGATGTGATGCTTTGGAGGAGGTATTTAACCTATAGTTTAACATTTTTTATTGTATTTTTATTGTATCTTTAATGATATCGTAGTTAAATAAAACCTATATAAGATTTTCATTTGTTATATTATGTATTCATAAAAATAATAAAAAAAGTCGGTTGAAAATGTATAAATCTGTTTGTCCAAACGACGCCGATTGTTGGAATTCGGAGCATATTCTTTCTTAAGATGTAAACTATCATTCCGATAAATTTCATCACGATCGGTTGACTGGTTTAGCCGTGTCAAACAGACAGACTTATTTTAATCCTAAAGCCAAACTGCAGCAGTAGTTTTTATTTACAATTCAATGTTTTGTTGAACTATTATTTTGCTGCCCTTCTTTTGTAAAAACTGACTGCAGCCCTTAGATTATTCCCCCTGCATCGTCCGAGGGCAGCTCCACAGTAAATTGAAATACAAATACATTATAATTAATTTTTTATTCAGTAATTTCGCACAATATTAATTGCGCACTTCACGTGACGTTTTTGCGCTCGTTTAATTATTTATAAGCGATTATTAAATGTACGTTAGGGGGGTCTATTATAGTTATCTTTCGCGATATAAATCTCATTTGAAAGTAAAAGTGATTTAAAGTAGGTACTTTTGTAGAAGTGTGAATCGTGCGACAAAATATCTACGGTGCCGTAGAAGACGCTACGACAGGCGTTGCAATTAATGAATCGCCTTAAAACTAAGGCTGAGAGAAAGGTATGATTTAAATCACTTATTTCTTTCACGTGATTTCACCTCTGAAATGTCACAGACCAATTAGTTTTCGTTTGTTTCCTTTGACATTACTACATGGCACTACTAGTAGTGTCATGGGAGATTTTTCTTTCCCGTGAATTATTTCACGAGATATATTGGACCCCTAAACGTGATAGGTGGTGAGCCCATCGCCGGACCGATTCTATTTACACATGTCTCAGAATTAATTCTGAGACCTGCGGGTTTCCTCTCGATGTTTTCCTTCACCGTCGAGCTAGTGATAAATATGTACGTAAGTTTTTTGAAAAACTCATTGGTACATGCCAGGATTCGAACCTGAGCCTCACTGATTTTCGGCCGGCTCTTTTAACCGTAAGGCTATCACTGCTCCTTATATACAATTCCATAAATAGTTTATGAGAGTTACTGCGTGAATCTCATATACTTGATACCTAAAACAAAATAATCTTACTTATGCAAATTACGAACAGACAAACATCGAAGTCTTAGTGTAGCGAATATCTCCTTTAGCAGCGGTGGAAATCCCAAAATAATCTCGCAAAGTGTTCTAAAAATACGCAGACTAAATAGGTGACAATCGCGTTATTTCCGTCCGCCCGTCTGTACGTCCGCGGCGATAAATATCCGTCCGTCTGGTCCCGTCGCGAGGAACGCCTCGTGAATCTCTTGAGAGTATTCTTCAGTTATTTATGCTGTTGTAAATGTAATGAATTTACACGAGTTTTTGGCACTTTACAAACTGCTCTTCTGTTACGCCTTTTTAACCGCGGATGCAATAATCAGAATTTTAAACAAAAATGCAAACCGATCAACAAGCAGCACTAGAAAGACTATTATTTGTGCATGCCAGGATTCGCAGCCTAGCCTCACGAATGCTGCTAGTACATAATACATATTATATCTTCTGTATATCTATACTACTTAATATTATAAAGATGAATGATTTGTATTTTTTAGGTTTGTTACGAATAAACTCAAAAAAACTTCTGGACCGATTCTGAAAATTCTTTCACCAATAAAAAGCTAGAAGATCCCTGAGTAACATAGGCTATATTTTATTCCCGTACTCCCACGGGAACGGGAACTACGCTGGTGAAACCGCGCAGAACCGCTAGTATAAAATAAGAAACTGACTGGCTGACTGACTGATCGATCAACGCACAGCCGAAATGTTGTTTAAATAACGTGAATCAATAACCAATAAAAAATATGGGATCTTCCCGTGGGAAATGGGAATAATCAGTCGTGGGCATGAAAATGAAAATGTATTTATTTCTGCAGGTAATTGAGAATTATTTTGACACTTAGAAAAGTCAATAGTCTAATAACAATGCATATAAACTCGTCCATGAGGATTGGCTAAATGTAAACAGCAGCCTATCTCCACCGACGAGTTTCTGGTTCCAAATACCCTGAGAAGAACCAGCAAGAAACTCAAGGGCAGTTATTTTCATGCTACTGGGAACCCGCTAGTTAAAAAAAACATCTATAAGCCAATCCATGAGTGGGCAACTACCTACTGGGCAAAGTTCCTAATTCTTGTATTTTGTATAACGCTAAATCATTGGACAGCCATTCTTCATGGCTATGGACATGGTTGATTTATGTGTTATTGTCGATCTATGTAACATATTTGGAGCATTCATACTTATTATTTACGAGTAGCCGAAAAGAATACGATGTTTCAGGAATAATGATGATGTGAATAGATTGTAGGAGACAATTCAGAAACCGTTATTTAGTCCTAAATCAGACGGAGCCTGCGCTATGGGAACTTGTTAACATAGAACTCTAGTAAAAAACCGACTTCAACTTATATGGTTTTCTCATGGATGCTATCTCATGAAAGGCGATATCCCAACGGTGGTACCATGTTACGGAAACCGAGATCTGATGATTGCATCCCAGAGAAATCAAACCTTCGAAAATCGAAGTGGCGACTAGTGTTTTTTACTGTTTTCAATTTCCTGTGTGAAGTCGTGTTTTTTGTTAAAATTATATGAACATCGTAATTCCTACTATTCCTACTAATCCTACTAATTTTATAAACGCGAAAGTTTGTATGGATGTATGAATGTCTGGATAGATGTTTGTTCCTCTTTCACGCAAAAACTACTAAACGGATTTTGATGAAACTTTGCAGTTATATAGCTTATACATCAGAATAACACATAGGGTAGATTTTATTCCCACAGGAACGGGAACTACGCGGGTGAAACCGCGGGGCGCTGCTAGTATTATATAAACGCAAAAGCTTGTATGTATGGACGCATAGATATATGGATGTTTGTTTCTCTTTCACGCAAAAACTACAGAACGGATTTTGATGCAACTTTACAGTCACATAGCCTATAGATCAGAATAACACATAGGCTATATTTTATCCCCGTATTCCCACGGGAACGGGAACTACGCGGGTGAACCGCGGGGCGCTGCTAGTTAACTTATAACAGAAACTCCCAGAGCAACTAGACTTTTCCACTCATGCCTTAACATATTCATATTGCGTGAACATGTCGTCGCGACGGGCTGTGTCGTAAGCGAGATTTAGTGTGGTTCCAGCGCCAAGAGTGGAAGAAATCTTCCGGTCCCTGACCTAGCCTTGGGACGACTCCAAGGACAAGTCTGGAGTTTCCTACTAGTGATGCGACGATGTCGATAAATACATTATTAATTAAATTATAGTAGTATCGAAAAACAACTAGAACACATTTGATTTATATACATATTATGATGATTTCTTAACAGTTTAAAGATGACTTACTGATAAGAAGGAGGCGTCGCAATTCTTCTATCTATACTAATATTATAAAGAAGACATGTTTGTTTGTTTGAATTGAATAGGCCGATTAAAAAAAACGATTTAAAAAATTATTACATCAATGGAAGGAGTAGCATAGGCTATATTTTATCCCCGTATTACATACACATTAAAATAAAAAATAAATGAAAATAAAATTAGTCTCAACTACGCATAAACAAACCTGTTTAGCTTCAAGCTCCAATTATAACTTTCCTTGTAGATATGTGAAAGAAAGCTATGTGATTACTAAATTTAATAAATGAAACTGTCAAGTACTTAAAGATAAATTAGGATAGCCCAACCAAAAACCGAATTATCGACACCGCCATTTCCCATCACTACTTGCAGCCAAAAAGCGCCTCCACATTTCTGCGATTTATACCAAGAAGGGGAGCAGTAGTATCCGCTGCCAAATCCGCCATTGTCAGTGTTAAGTATACAGTACGATACTGAGGTCAGTGAACCTAGGATACCAGAAAAAACTGGTTTATAATAGGGGGTAGAGGGGGTAGGCAGAGGTATTCCATTACTGGATATACCCACATTTCACGAGATATATTGGACCCCTAAACGTGATAGGTGGTGAGCCCATCGCCGGACCGGGTCTTTTTACACATGTCTCAGAATTCATTCTGAGACCTGCGGGTTTCCTCACGATGTTTTCCTTCACCGTCGAGCTAGTGATAAATATGTACGTAAGTTTTTGAAAAACTCATTGGTACATGCCAGGATTCGAACCCGAGCCTCACTGATTTTCGGCCGGCTCTTTAACCGTCCGGGCTATCACTGCTCTCAATAATTATAATATTTAGGCATACAAAACAGAATGTAATCATCATGTACTTGAGTACTAAATCATCCTGTATTGTTATTTCTCGTTGTCATCCAAAGGGTGGATAAGACGATGTACAAGAAATGTAGGTATAATTTGTACATTTATTCACAACTAGCTTCTGCCCGCGACATTAACCGTGTTTTGAGATGAAAAGTCCTTCTTCCTAACTCCCACATTTCATAATCATAATCTTTATTGTGCATACACATCGGTGTATCGGTCAAGCCGTGAAACGTTAACAAACAAACAGACAGACAGAGCTACGTTAGCATTTATAATATTAAAAAGAAGTAGGTACAAGTAGGAAGGAATATTTACAGATATGACCTCCAATGAGTAACCTTATGGGGCAGTTTTCAAGTTTGTTATGATCAAAGAATTTGAATTAGTACTTGTACAGTCACGATACAAATAGTGCTTACACAGTCAAGAGCAAGTAGAGCTTGGCACATTGGACTTTGTGACGTTCTTATTACAATAGCTTTAGAGGTCAGACTCGCACTATAAATGTAAACTTGGTGTAAACCTTCATTTGCTCTTGACTGTACCTACTCGTAGTTCAAGACAAGTGTAGTGTGGGTCAATGTTTCAGCGGCGACACTAAACTTGGTTCCTGGCGCCGTGACGTCATAGTTATTGACGACGATGTCTGGGTATGTTTGTCCTACAATTGGTCTGGTTCACTTTAGTCCACAAATAACTACATTCGTCAAGACATTATGGTACAGCCCGCACAACACAGTGTTTGTTCTGCCTCCCTATTCTCGTTTTCGATTGGATTTCGTAGTCGATAACTATATACCTGTCTCGTAGGTTTAGTATAGAAAAAAGTGAAATGGCACTACAGATGTGGAAACGAATGGAAATGCCGTGTCGAAAGAACGTGAATCGCTGGTTCGATTATTCTTGTAAACCAAAAGGTTTTCCAAAGATCATACCTATGTAGCGTGCTTTCGACAAGACATATCCATACGATAATCTAGGTATATTGTTTATACTATGTACATTTTCACTTTTTCTACGAGACTGGTTATCGACTGAGGAATCCAATCAATGAAAGATGAATGAAGCACCTGTCACGTAGGAAACAATTATATTATTATGGTGATAAGTGGGTATTTTCTGTAATGGAATAGGTACTTCTGCCTACCCCCAAGGTATAAAGGCGTGAGCATATTAATTTATTAATTATACTTTTTATTGAATTACGTAAATCTATTTACTGTAGATATATTTACAAATAAAAAAAAAACCTACAGAGAACCATTTGGTAAATGAAATTGTACCGGGCTTAAAATTAAAAACAAAAAGATATTCTGAACTTTAAGGATATTGTATATCGTGAAACACATCTCTCGTCCATTTTTTTAGTTTACAATGATCCTCTAAGGTATTATAAAACAGGTGGCTATCAATATAAAATTTCATAAATAATTCATCAGTTAAATTGATAGAACTAACACTAATCGCATAAAAAACCAACATTGTCGTGCAGAAGCAAAAAATAGGGTAAACACGACAGTTATGGAGGCCGCTGAATGCATTATTAACTTTAATCTATCGCCCGAATAGCTCTGAGTGCTATCCGAATTATGCTCAAAATTATTAGAGTTTTAGAATGTTATAGTTTTTTTTTTAAATAAAATTAATAATTAGAATAACTACTATTAAAATATTCTCTATAATATAAACTAGCTGCGTCATGCAGTTTTTTGCACATACTTATATGTAGTTTTCTTGCAGTCAAAGAATTTTCAGAGTCAATACGGTAGTTCCAGAAATTACGCACCTACCCAAATAAAAAAAAACCTATATGATATTAGTGTAGAAGTGTAGATATATTTATGTAACTTATTATATACCTACTTATACAAGTATACAACCAAATCATAATAGATAATTATGCGTGAGATTCGAAAACAAATCAACAGGCATTTAAAATAAACTATCCAAGCACATATCATAAATAACACTTCATACGACGCAAAGCCGTTAAATCAACACGTTAAAGGGTTAATTCTTAGAAAAAAATTAGAAAGTGCTAATCCAACAGCGTTATTAATTACCATCCTTAAGAAACTTTAAAATATGTTCGGCACCCTCTCTGCGGTGGCTATAAAGTACGCGACTAACCGCATATTAAGAAAAAGCAGACAGACGGACAAAATAAAAACTCAGCGCAAAAACTTGATGGTGCCATACGCGGTGCGTTTACCTTACGAACTTTTACAGGGAGAACTTTTTATCCGATAGAGCCAGAGACAGAGGGGTAATGTTTTTGACTATTGCGTATGTCTGTTATAGGTACTTTACTGGCTATTATATAATTAAGAGGTATGTACCTACGTCTTGAATGTACGTGAATTTTCGAATTTTCTATGCCATATTTGATATTGTAATTAAGATTGTAATTTTTGATACGTCTGTGTTTTGGAGACCAATAACTGTAAAGTGTAAACCAATTATGATTGAATAATATAATATCATAAATAAATAAATGGAGCAAGACATAGTCAGAAAGTAGGCTTTGACGGAACAATATATTAAGTAACTATCTTGTTATCAAATTGTAATTCTCTTTCACATTGTATTGTGGATTTATAATCTGTGGTGTGCAAGCATTGCAGGTGATATAAGACAGCAACAAAATTCATATCAGATATTCCAGAAAGTCCCAAACCATTTTATTCTTTATTCAAACAATGGCTGCACAGAACAGACGCCGGTGTCTTTTATCGTCAAAAAAAATATCTGCGTCCGCGCACATGCGTCGCCATATTTGAATTTCGAATCGGATGTGAAAAAAATCAGACGCAATGTGCTTGTAGCACGCGCTACGCCATATGTGTAGCCTTAAGGCGGGGAAAAAAACTTTTTTTACCCATCAAACACCCAACCCTGAGATAAGTGACTGAAAAAATGAAACATAAGCATAATATTAGTAGACGGCTGGAATAAAAAGCGACGCAAAAACAGCGCTCATTTTGAGGTTAAATAGAGGATGGTAGCGCCTAGGGTAGGGCTGTCACAAATATGTCCTCTCATGCCTTATACCAGAGGTTGGACAGAGTTATATTTATGAAAGTAACCACTTTACAACACTCCAAAAATACATGAATAAAATTAATCACAATTTGAAATTGTTTGGATTTTACTTCGAAAACTGAAAACATAATAATGTAATTTATTTTTGTTATAATAACACTTACCTACTAGTTGATATTAATTCTTGGTGTAAGTTGTGACAAATTCAATAATAATAAGGGCGAGGTGTAACATCTAGTTACATATTACATAGGGCCTGCAAATAAAATATTTGATTTGAGGTTAATAACAATAGGTTCCGCAATGAGGATATGTAATCTTAAATGGTATCCCTAAGCCCTATACATATCTATCTAGTAAATACATAATCTGCAAACATTATGTTTTCTTTGTACCTTTATAGGTTCATGTAGGTAGTGTGTAGACCATAATCTATTTATGGAATAATATTTTTCTTACCTATTTATATTCATATCAAGGTATCAAAATAGAACAAACATAATTCCGGTTTCAATCCCTTAAATTTTATTTAAAATCAGTTGTGCCGTTTCGGAGCATCGAGACAAACTTTCAGACAAACAGACTAAAGTCTAAAAACGGTAATTTATGATAAGGTATAGTATAAATCGCAGTTTTCATAAAAATGTAGTGTTTAAAATATAAACACTTCAATTTTATTATTGATGTTAGAGAAGTGACAACCCTGGCATGAGGCGCGGGCGCAGGACATCTGTCGCGGTGAAATTTGTTCGTCACTCGGATTGCGACTGTTCATTATACATTAATGCCATTTCGAGCTTCAACAGTTTCATACCATATGAAGTTATTTCCACTAATATCATAAAGAGATAAATAATTTTATTTATTTGTAAATATTCTCTTTTAAATGTTTTCTACTGTTTAAAATATTGATTTCTTGAAGCAAAACTGACGCAACACTGTGATGAAGTACACCTAGTCACTGATACGTACCTAGTTCTTAAAAGTTAGTACATATTACAATGAAGGGCATGAAACCTTTAAAAAACTTGGCTCGGGGAGTAATCGACGGGTTGACGACCTTTGAGTCCGAATAGTTTTTTTTCATTTCACCAAAGATTAATGAGACCGACTGAACTAAATACCTATTTAATACTAAAATACTTGTAGCAAAAAAAGAGGGAGCGTATTATTAGGTACTTAGTACTGTAAAAAAAATGTAAAAACCTTCGTAACACAAAGTCGGAGGTTGCTCTACTTACATAAATGATCTGCAATTTGGCGGCTTCTTTGAGCGGTTCTTTTACCGAAATTAAAAAAGTTTAACGATATCTGATTTGGCGTACCCGGGGGTGATTATTGTTTTTGTTTATCTTATTTTCATGGTTTATTGGAAAGGAGTGTAGTGAAAATCAATCTGCGCAAATGGCTTTTGTTTTTTTTTACAAAACATTATCGTGAATTTTTGGGGTCGTTTAGATCTGATGGTGTTTTATATAAATTGGATGTAATTTTTTAAATAAAACAGCTATTTTAGGTGTTTTTCTTTTCTGTAATGGTAACTTATCTCTAATATATAAAAATCTCGTGTCACGGTGTTTGTGGTTGAACTCCTGGAAACGGCTCGACCGTTTAAATATATTTTTTTTGTATATTGGGTAGGTATGAAAATAGGTTGTAAAGTCTTTTCAGCCTCCTACCAACCTACCTTTCCTTTTTCACGTTATTCGTGTTTCACATACCTACCAATGAGTTTTTCAAAAACTTACGTGTCTACATATTTCATCATCATCATCATCAACCCGTAACAGCCCACTGCTGAGCTAAGGGTCTTTCCTCACACATGAGGAAGTATGGGCTATAAGTCTACATATTTACCTATCACTAACGACGTCGACGGTATGAAGGAAAACATCGTCAGAAAACCTACAAGGTCCTAGAATTGATTCAAATACTGGATTGTTTTGATACTGGATGGTATATGGTTAAAATTTTTAATTTAAGTAATGACGTAGCCATATCTACTTATTTACTTGTATATACAGGCAGACTGACGGCAGGTGGGGTTATGAGGGCAAAAAGCCTCCCTCACAATTTGAATACGATTTTTTTGATTTTATAAAAACGGAGGACACGAGTCAACAGTTTTTTGAGGTGACCGTTGTTTTTAATTTAACTATTGGAGCGCCTCGGTTTCTCCTGCATTGGTTTATGAGTCTAAGTGTAATTCTTATTACCTACAGAGTAAAATACATTTTCATTTCATTTTCATTTATTCACAGCAGTGGGCTCTTTCGGGTACACACAGATCGACTGAGCAACATCTACTGAGCCAATTATTATTTCTGGGTAGGATAATATGATTATTTACCCTATGCCAAGGTATACTAAGAATATTTGTAAAGTTTTGCAACCAAGTATAGGTACTATTAATATTTGTAAAGTTTTGCAACTTTTTTTGACAATTAATATATTTTCTTTATTTCTTTCAATCAAATATTATCAGCATCTTAAGACCTATGCAGGACGGTGACGATGAATATTTGAAAGTATTTTAATAAAAAAACTGATCCGTCAATATCGTGCATATTCTACAGTGTAAGTACCTACAGTGTTCATAAAACTGCTTTCTGTTAAAAAAGTCTGCAGGTTTTCACTTTTCAAACTGCCTGACGACCAACGGCATTGCCATCGCTGATCGCTTCGATCCGTTCCCGTGGGAATATCCAAAAATAACTTTTTAACCGACTTCAAAAAAGGAGGTTTCTCAATTCGACTGTTTTTTATGTGTGTTCGCGGATAACTTCGTCGTTTATGAATAGATTTTGATGATTATCTTTTTGTTGGAAAGGAGGTATCCTAAGGGTGGTACCATAATAAGGAGACCAGGATCTGATGATGGCAACTTAAAAATCGAGGAGAACCTTAAAAAATCGTAGTCGCGACAAGTGCTTTTTTACTTTTTTTAGTTACTGGTTTGAAGTAGTTTTATTTGTTAAAAATTATTAGTATCTACCTACTTACGTTCTCACATACGTCATTTGTACAACCTTTTTGCAAAATTTCATGCTTCTAGAAAAAAGGGTATCGGCTCTGTGTTGATTGGTCATTAAGTCAATCAGCAAGTTAGTTTTTTCTTTTATAAAACTGATAGATATTTATATCATTGTCAGAATTTACAGTAGTGTTTGTACTTTTGGCAGCAGAGAAATCTCTTCGCCGCGTTCGGTACTCGGAGCTATAAATAGCTCGTTTCATTCATAAACTAAGGAATGTGATTAATGAGCTCACAATGTTGACTTTTACGAGGAACTGAGTACATCGTAGAGTAGGGAGGAATATTATCCTGTATTTTGAATGTGGTTTAAATACACGAGGGATTTGCGAATGTATAATAATATAATCTCACGGCTTTCTTATCCCCTAAGGGGGTAGGCAGAGGTATTCCATCACTGGATATACCCACATTTCACGAGATATATTGGACCCCTAAACGTGATAGGTGGTGAGCCCATCGCCGGACCGGGTCTGTTTACATATGTCTCAGAATTAATTCTGAGACCTGCGGGTTTCCTCACGATGTTTTCCTTCACCGTCGAGCTAGTGATAAATATGTACCTACGTAAGTGTTTGAAAAACTCTTTGGTACATGCCAGGATTCGAACCCGAGCCTCACTGATTTTCGGCCGGCTCTTTAACCGTCCGGGCTATCACTGCTCGAATTGCGCATGTAGATTCAGTTTTATGTACTTTTTTCGTGAGTTACTTCATTTCCTAGAATTAACGGATCTCATCCCGAAGTTCAAACCCAAATGATTTATCAGATTGACTAATAATTATATTTTAAAAACAATAGTTTTGTAACTAGTTAGTTGTTTGCAGCGCAGATCGAATAGGTATAGCATTCGCCGGGTTAATTTCGGAATTAATTTCTGACTTAGTATTTAGGGGTTCCAAATACATTGGTAACAGGTGAGTTTTTCCAGGAATGGAATACCGGTGTACCCGGAAAAAAAATGTTTCATCAATGTTTCATCAAAAAAAAAAATGTTAAAAATGTGCCTAACTAATAAGCATCACCAAAGTGTAGTGGTTTTAATTATCTAAGATGAATTCATAGTCTTAATAATCATAACAGTGATGATGGCGATAAGAAACAAAACTTAGGAAAAGCTAATTTCTTTAACAATTGTAAGTAGATACCTAAATGTGTGGTAAGTATGTAATAACAATAATAGAGTTTTATGAAGCTCCTTATACGTAACTTTAACTATGAATTACCACTTACAAGGACTAGCACAACAAAAACGCAATACAAAGACAATTCTCCGATCGCCGAAAAACTTCAAAGATGCCACGTTCGGCTGCACAGATCGTGATGCAACAAACATCTACACTGACCCAACAACACAACACGTAATACAGTTGTTTTATTTCTACCTGCCCGTTCCCACGCCACAACGAGAGAATAAAAAACACAGTAGAATAAAAATCATTTTCACACCTTCGCAGAAAGGTTTTAGGATTTTATTACGAGTGTAAAATAATAATGGACACATAAACTTTCTTTGGTTGTAAAAATAATAAATAAACGCTTTGCTTTGGGTTAGTGGTGACATCTAGAATTTTGTTATAGAATTAAAACGAAGCGTCATCTAGCGGGTTACCTTAAAATTACAGGTATACAAAAAATTAAGCGCCGCCATCTAGTAAAAGCTAACAGAACAAAGTACTCGTTAAATTAGAACAGTGGTTTAGTAAGAATCTTAGCAGGTGGCAGCACTAGTCCCAATTAAACAGAAACTAAAAACCTTTTGAATGAAAAACGTTAACAAAATATAATGTTTCTTACCTTTAAAACGTTCTCCATCACTAAATCATATTTCTGTATCGAAACTGCTGACTTACAGTACATTGCGAAAACTATATCAAGTATAGTAATAAAATTATTAGTACGAACAATCAACAAATTAAAATAGAAGTAATTGTACTATTTATAACCTCAGGCAGATTCCGTTGTTCTTCACCCTGTACGTTTTGATTGCAAATGCCCAATAAATGTAGTTGCAAGTGCATTTTAAGTGATTTCTCTAGCAACAATTGCACAATTTAAAGATCTTATGCGGTTTTACTGCAGTTATGATGATGCTGGTTAAAAGTGAAAATCATAATATTGTAGTTTTGAAATGTGCTATCACATTATTTTACTTTCCCCTTATTTATATGTACGTAGAAAATTATTACATACTTAGGTATGTAAATGCCTAAGTAATTAAATATTACTTCGATATATAGCATGTTACCGCCTCTAGACTCATAGAACACACATAACCACTCACAGAAAACAATAAACGCACTTGTTTTAATAAGAAACCCTTATTGGACACCCCTGGGCAATAAATCTACGGGGGACCAATAAACAACTCCTGGCGCCATCTGTACTCGACAGCCGGTAATAACTCGCACCCGTAAATCAAAAGTTGTAAACTTCTGATAACAGAGGGCGTAGTCAGTTAGATGATAAATCTAAGCGAGGCGGCAAAGCAGAAAAGATTGTGTTTATGAGTGTGTCAGAGGCAGGTGTTGCGAATGTTTTACAAGAAAAGTTATCATTTACCGTAATTTTCGGAGGGTACGAGTTTCCTTTACGGGTTTGAGAAAGTGGGTTCGTAAAGAAATTACCTACCTAATGGCTTCTTCTGGTTTGTTTTGTAGGAAATTTATTCTTATTCTGTGTAATTTTGCAAATATTACATACATACATACATGATATCACGTCTTATATCCCCGAGGGGGTAGGCAGAGGTCTTCCATTTCTGGATATACTTACCCACTTTATCACCAGATATTCTTTGGACCCCCAAACGTGATAGGTGGTGAGCCCATAGACATGTCTCAGAATTCATTCTAGGACCTGCAGGTTTCCTCACGATATTTTCCTTCAATTGTACATAGCATTTTAAAATATATTTTCGATGTTTTGTATCTCTGCCGTTACGACATTGAGAGAATGACTACAACCTCTACAAGTAACTTGTGTCTTTATTTGTCAAACATTTTTGGAATGAATATAATATATTATTTTGTCTCTAAATTCCTTTGACATTATAGAATGCAGAGACAAGTTACCGGCTGGCTGATTGTCTATTGACATCCTTAATGGCAATCTGCTTCATTTTGACGTACATTGCTTCTGAAGTAGGTATATTATAAAAATTCAAAATGTAAGGTACATATTTATCACTAGCTCGACGGTGAAGGAAAACATCGTGAGGAAACCCGCAGGTCTCAGAATTAATTCTAAGACATGTGTAAATAGACCCGGTCCGGCAATGGGCTCACCACCTATCACGTTTAGGGGTCCAATGTATCTCGTGAAATGAGGGTATATCCACTAATGGAATACCTCTGCCTACCCCCTCGGGGATGAAAGGCGTGAGATTATTTATTTTTATTATTTATGTACCCATCAGTGTCTCCTAGAGCATGATGAGAGCAAGCGATACCTACGTAACACCGACCATATCTTAGACATTGGAGAAAATCATCAAAACCACGACAAACAGCCAGTATTACAAAGAAGAAGACAATAATTAAATGTAAATAATTTTATCCGTAGTCTAGATTCAAATTTTCGTAAAATGTTGCCAGCTTAATCACCTCTGTATTCCGCAGATTTCCCAGCCATGCGGTGTAGGTAGGTATATTACGTTAATGGCCCATTTCCATACCACATGCCGAGTCTGTCAACCCTCTCGCGTGCATGGAGATTGTATGGAGACTTACGACGTCATTAGTTTATGCTAATAGGATAATTTATTAAGGGTGTATTAAGCAACTAAAGGTGGTTAATGAAGAAAAATATAAGCAATTTAGGGTACTTCACGCATTGTGAGATACAGGAAAGTGTGCAAATATGAAATCTATATCTATAATACGTGAAGCACAAACTTTGTACCCTTTTTATTCGAAAATTGCGTGGACGGAAGAGTATGAAATTTCGCACACTTGTCACCTCATAGTCGCTTGCTCTGTCCCTATATCCTATGTCCCTATGTATGCTTAAATCTTTAAAACTACGCTACGGATTTTGATGCGGCTTTTTTAAAAGATAGAGTTATTCAAGAGGAAGATACGGACGCACCAGTGGTATGAAAGTCTGGAATATGTAGCTATGAGCGCCTTAGCTTTTCATAAGCACATAGGTATATCTTGATAATATCAGTATCTTGAACGGACAACGGTAAAAACAGTATTAAAAAACTGTTATTAAAATGTTTAAAATCATCACCCATCTTTACGTCTCAAAGGGTGAATTCTTTGAAGAGCGTTCCGTTTAATAGTGCTGTTAAAATTCGGGCCCAGCCCTCGTAAAACCACTTCTGCGGCGACAGACGAAACTCATGGCTCTTGACGAGTTCCCGTTTCCATTACACCATGTTTATTTTTATTTTATTTTTGTCGTTCGTAACGGACCAGGAATAAAATATGAGCTATCATCTAAAACGGTTACCACTTTAAGTCTTTTTAGTGCCTATCAAACGCAGTTGTAATTTTTGGATTTTCCATACAGGATTTCGACTGTAATCCTTGCCTATAAAGTTAAAGCTGTTAAAACAAATGCTGCCTCTCCTTCGAATTTTAATTTTTTTTAATTACACTATTGCACACTATTTATGAATATATATTTTGCCATTATTAAAAAAACTCAATTCTATGGTTCGCTTCTTACTCGACCGATACGAATTTCCGACAATCCTAAAAAAATTCTAACCTTCAAAAATATTCCTAGTTGTTCTATTTTAAAATCGTCTGGCATTCTGTTGCCTATTTAGATATCCACTATAAAATCTATACTAATATTATAAAGAGGAAAGATTTGTTGTACAAACGGATCTTTGTTACGAATAAACTCAAAAACTACTGGACCGATTTAAAAAATTCTTTCACCAATGGAAAGCTGGAATATTTCTAAGTAACATAGGCAATATTTTATTCCCGTATTCTAACGCGAACGGGAACTTCGCGAGTGAAACTAACAGAAACACTATAAAACAGAAGAGAATGACGTATCGTGAAAGCAGTGGAAACGCGCCCCCTCTTGTAAAATCAAAGAGCATCAGACAATCGCAGAAACGAAAGTATTTCCACTACATTAATCGCTAATTGGCCAAAAGGGGGAAGAAGGGGATATTGAGGGCGCAGCGACTTTCATAACTGCTTTAATTTTATGCGCGGTGGGTTTTAGGAATTGTATCTTAAATTTAAGTTCTGCAGTTTGGGTTCTGACAGTTTTTTCGACCGTGTATTTTGTTAATCAAGGTTTATTTTACTTTATAGAATAGCAGACCATAAATTTAATATATTAAACCTATGGCATAGACCGTGATTTAAAATTCACACAAAGTTATTTAGTCCCAAACTAGGCAGGGCCGGTGCAGTATGTACAGTCAAGGGCAAGTCAAGCTTTACACTACCAGTTTATGCTGAGCTCTGATTTATACTGCGCGCCATGTACAGGGCCAGTTCAAAGTCCAAAGTGTCAAGCTTAGCGTGCTCTTGACTGTACAAAAAACTGATAAACATACAGGTAGCAAGTTCTATAAGAACATACAAACATCTAGATACGAAACCAAAATTTATTCATACATGTATACATAGCCTAAAACAATAGGTCCCTCAATACATTCTAGGAAAAATAGGCATATAAATTCTGAAATAAAGGACAGACTGGTTAACTCCTGGATTAGAATTGTAATAAACATAGAACTCTACCGAGTAAAAAGAAATACTTCAATTTATATGGTTTTCTTATGGATACCATAGTCAGAACTGGACCAAATTAAATAGAACCACACAGAAAGCACAAGCAGCTTTGAAATAAAAAAAAAACATCAAAATCGGTTCACCCAGTCAAAAGTTCTGAGGTACTCGTAACAAACATAAAAAAATACAGTCGAATACAACAATAAAATAACCTCCTCCTTTTTTCAAGTCGGTTGAAAAATACGATGCTATAATATGGTATTGAACCCGAATCCTACGCTTCAGAGGTAGCTTACTTCTAACAGAGCTACACTGAGTATAAAAATGTACATCACATTTTATTTACTTAGTTTAACTTCTAGGTATGTACTGGTTAGGTAAATACTGTTCAAAGCGCGCAAGAACGAAGTAAGATTTCTAAAAGAAATTCTACAATTTGTCTTCGGAAATGCACCGGGTGCAAGTTAAATGAAAGCCGCGGCTTGTGATTTTATTTGTATTTGCCGTACCAGGCAGTCTGCCTCGCCATGCAAAGTGGTAGGGATGGGAAACAGTCGATGGGATTTTTCGATACTACGAAAAGTTAGTGATTCGTAATTTATGTAAAGTGAACTGGTCGTCAGATCTTTTTATTATTATTTTTAACATCGGAATGTGACATTTACTCTCCTTACTATCAGTACTAATTTATTAATTTAATTATTAGATTAACCAGCAGGTTTAACGTTATTATCTGTGGTATACTGGAAACCGAATTATAGTCGAACACAATATGTAAGCAAATATTTATAACTAAGGCCTAGAGCTATTTTCTAATATTTATTAATTATATATATACCACCGAAAAAACATGATTATATCTGAGGACAAGAAGCGGCAGAAGAAACTTCACCACCACCACCCTCGATAATTTGTAATGTCTGTTGTTAGTTTTAAATTCATGTCCACAAACGGTTTTTAAAATTTTATTTTTTCTTAAGACTTAAACATTTAAAAATGGGTAAACTAATTTTATTTTTTTATGAATATCTTGTCAGAACTTTTACCGTAATACAATACTACTTATTCGATATCGACGTCTGGGCCCATCCCTATCACCAATGGACGGTAGTTTAAACTGAGTTAGCTCTGCTCTCGAGGCGGACTGTCCCCGACGTGGCACCAACTTTATATTACTTGCTCGTCTCTATAATTTGCTGCGAAGGGAATAGAAAAAGTGTAGTTTTGTAAAATTGCACGAGAATTTTTAAGTCACATCTACACTAATCTATTAATATTATGAAGAGGCCAGATTTGTATTTTAGTATGTTTGTAACGAATAAACTCAAAAACTACTAGACCGATTTTAAAAATTCTTTCTACAATCGAAAGTTACAATATCCCTGAGGAACTAGGCTATAGTTTATTCCCGTTTTCCCATGGGAACGGGACTACGCGGGTGAATTTTTTTAAATAATTTTGTTGAGTGCTTATATTATTCCTTGGACAACTTATTATTTTATTAGCATCATCAATTGTGTTGTCATCTGTAAAAGTGCTTTGTAATGAAAAAAAATATTGAATAAAAAAAGTGTGATTTCCACGAATGAAATACCTCTGCCGACCCCGAGCATATTTATTTATTATGAAACTACGATGTCACTTTTTTACTATTCAATTGCGTAACTTTAGTGATTATTTTATTATTTTAAAATGTGTGTTTAAGTTTGTAAGTGTGTATTTATATTTCATTTTTATATGTGTAGGTAGGTATTAGAAAGAGGTGTTACTTACCTACTTACATATTCGGATGAATAATCTAGCTTGAATGCACTGAACAATAATGTAGTTTAAAAATATTTATGACGACGAAAGTTGAAAGATAAAAAGAAATAACCTAATAACAATGAACAATCACAAAATAAAGCTTAAAAACTTAAAGTAATTACAGGAACTGAAATCGGCGGAAAAATCTTACCCTCAAAAAATTATAACTTGCAAAGTAAGGTGATTAAAAATACTATTAAGAGCGACTCGGGAGTCGAACCTGGGACTTAACAGCGCGAAGTTTAATTGGTATCCTTAATTCTGGGAGGGGTAGACGCAATGGAATTAAATCCAATTTGTTTTAACTAATTTTGAAAACGCCGAAGTTTTTCTAATTGAGATTCTTTAATTTGATTTTAGAATGAAATTCTTTTTTCTGTTGGTCCTGCTGTTCAAAGCATACATCCTCTACTGTGACGTGGATATTTCGGGCCTGTTGGCTCAGTTAATAGTAATTGTGGGACACAAGTAGAGGATTCGATCCCGGTCGATTTTTCTAATCCCGGGATTTCGGGATTATCTAAAGTTAATCCCGGGATCGTCCCGGGATTGTATTGGTAATGGAAAGTGGTAATAAAAATACAGTAAAACATATCAAAATATTTTTGTCATATCTGGCGGAAAGATTCAACATTCGGCCCGCCTGCGCTAAACGAAATTGCCGCTTTTCGCCTCTGTCGAGCTGAAAAAAGTATACACACCTCGGGAAGTAAATAAGAAAGCCTTGTGAGGACATAGAATATTTAAGTTTTAAATCTTTAAAAAGGCGGTTAAACTAAATTATACTTTCTTCTTATAAAATAAACAAACTGGGCCTAGTTTGTTCTGTAAATAATTTATGAAACTAAAAATAAACTTCAAAAAATCTACTTCTTTTGACTTATTTAGTTAAACTATAAAAATGCTAAAGAAATCAATGTTTATAGGTACTGTAAATGTAAATGTATCAATCCCGAAAATCCCGGGATTCATTAAATTTGATCCCGAAATTTTCGGAACTAAAATATGACTGGGATCGCGGGATCCCGGATCTCGGGATCGAATCCTCTAGACACAAGTCACATACTGTTATTTAGTCCCAAACTAGGCAGAGCCTATACTATGGATACTAAACAACTGATAAACATGACACGAAGCCAACAGACATGTTTATGGACACGAATGTTAGCCCCGAGCGGGGATCGAACCCGCGACCTCCGACTTAGAAGGCAGGGTCACTACCAACTGAGCCAACATGCCCGTCAAGTTGGTTAGATGTAGGTGATTTAAAGAGTAGCGTGTAAAAATCATATGAAATAGTATATTTTATATCGAGGGACTAAACGAAGCCATTATATACCAGAGGTGGTTTGACTCCCGAGCTTGCGAGGGAGTCATGAAACCGAGGGTATATTAAGTTGGCGTTTAGTCTAGAGGTGGAAACTGTACTTTTCAGTTTGAGTGCGAGAAAAATTGACAATTTAGTAGTTACAAATTTATTTAAAACCCAACAAATTTACACTCGACAAAAATTCAGAAATTTTCGCGGTCAGTTTTTTCTTCTAAACCTGTCAGGCTGTCACAGATTAACAAAGAGATTTAAATCTCTTTGCAGGTAAACAATTTAAAACACATGGCGCCACCTTCTTCGCGGAAAAACCATGGAACTAAAACTCTTCACATTTTCGCAATGAAGATGGTCCACACTCTACAGATATTTACTGGCTGTTTGAGGTTGTCTTTTTCTAATTAAGGAAATAAAAAAAAAATTACTTTATACTCCCTAGGGACTAAAGTGGTCACTTTAGTCCCGCTTCGTAGGGCTATATTGGCGTACTTTTAGAGCATGAGAAGTGAAAAGAGTTTTTATACGTCGTATCTGCTACTCTGGGTACTTCACCTAGCCTGCTATCTGCTGCTTAAGAAATCGTAGTTCGAATAAATGATATTGCAAGTTCTGCGACCATAGACATAAAATTCATAACTCACGTTTCATTTCCAGTAGGAGGAGTGAATACCTATATCAGGTTTGGGATCAAATATTATCGTGAAAAGTGGAATACCTCTGCCTACCCCACCGGGGATAAAAGGCGTCAGTTTTTTTTATATTTTACTAGAATATATGTTTCTATTACTTTTCTTTAACAACAAATAATAAGTATATTCATGGACGAGTTTAGAGTGCCTTGTTACTATAAAATATTGACGTTTCTAAGTGTATATCTTATACCAATAGAAAATAAACGATTTTTGAATTTTGAATTTTTGAATTTTATAAAAAGAGGAGCAAATGTTAACCCAACAGTAAAACCATGTTTATTTTTTATTTTTATTTTTAGTTTGTGTGCGAGTCCAACTCGCACTTGTCCCTTAAGTCCCGCTTTGCCCGACAAAAATCTAGCAACGCTGTGGTGTGTTGTGATAATAATAATAAATAAATCATTTATTCAAGATAAATAAACCCAATATATAATATAATATAAATATATAATCTCACGCCTTTTTTATCCCCGAGGGGGTAGGCAGAGGTATTCCATTACTGGATATACCCACATTTCACGAGATACATTGGACCCCTAAACGTGATAAGTGGTGAGCCCATCGCCGGATCGGGTCTGTTTACACATGTCTCAGATTTAATTCTGAGACCTGCGGGTTTCCTCACGATGTTTTCCTTCACCGTCGAGCTAGTGATAAATATGTACGTAAGTTTTTGAAAAACTCTGTTTTTTTTGAAAAAAAGTAAAGATTTTCTGAAGTAATATAACATGGTCCACCTTGTCAAACGCCTTACAGAAGTCAGTATATACTGAATCCACTTGAGCTCGCTTATCCATACTTTCAAATAAATAATTAGTATATACTAAGAGATTACTTACTATCGACCTATTTTTGACAAAACCGTGTTGTTCAGGGATAATATTATTATGAAGTACAGGATAAATAGTGCTATGTATAGTTTACATCATAAGAAAGGATATAGGCTACTTTTAATCACGGAAAAATCTCTGGTCCCTTTGGAAGTGACAGCTTAAAGCTCATTTATTAATGTGGTAGCCATTCATATGGGATCCAACATCTCTACCCGACTTCACCAGAAAGAGAGTAATTTATTTATTATTTATTTATGTCAGACTTGTCCTGTAAGTCCACATTTTGCGTATCTGACATTCTGCGATGGTTCCATTTCAGACAATATAGTCCGTCCGTATACGCTATTACTGGCGTATGTACGGTTTAGTTGATGCCACTTGATGCGCACTTAGTTTGCAAGTAACCTAGTCTAATGTGACAGATTCATGATGATATTTTGTTGAAACAATTGCTTCTTTTGAACGGTTGTCTTACTAATAAACGTGTTAAATTAAATCACGAGTACAAAGTTGGAGAACATATTTTAGACCGCAAGAGTGTTGCCAAGGATCTAGGTGTTCTGTTCGACGAAAAATTAACCTTTAGAAGTCACTATGACAACATCGTTAGCAGGGGTTACCAACTTCTTGGATTCATAACTCGAACGACAAAACATTTTAAGAAACCTACATCATTTATACATTTGTTTAACACCTTGGTCAGGAGTGTCATTGAATATGGTTCTGTAATCTGGTCCCCTTTTTACAAACTGCACAGTAGTAGAATTGAAGCTATACAGCGTAGAGCCCTCCGGACTGTCTTCTTCAGACTAGGTTATAGTGGTCGACGAATGCCACATTACGAGATGAGACTAGCTAGATTCGAATTAAATAAGCTTAGCACTCGCCGTGATCAAATTGGCTTAATCTGCCTACACAAAATATTGCACTCACACCTCATTTCTCCCTTCCTACTCTCCGAGATATGCATAAACATTAGACCTAATCCTCACCACCCCAAAACATTTTTGTTAAATGTTTACAAAAATAATACCTCCTTCTATAACCCCCTAACTAGATTTTGCCGCCAGTACAATGAATTATCCTTAGAAAAACAGGAAATTGATATATTTAATCCAAAACAAAATTTATTTAAAAAGCATGTTACAGATATCCTCAACCTCAGATAATTTTATTTTAATATTAATGTAATTGTAATTATAACTTTTATTTACAAAGAAAACATACATTCATCTACAATATTTACAGATGCCATTGTTGTTATGTCACACGTTGCTATAACTGATAAGTATAACTGTGATCTATTTATTTATCCATTTTTGTTAACTTTCATATATGTATATTTACTCAGTTAGCCTGCTTAACCGAGCTGTACGTTCACGTTTTTGGTTTGCAATCTAGAACAATACCTTTAGCCTTTAATCTGTTAATATAATTTACTGGTTGTTAACTGTTGTGTACGTCGTTGAAATAAATAAATAAATAAATAAATGATGTTACTTGACTTAGAATTTAAAAGCTATTACGAGAAGAGGTGTCGAATATAAATTGCTAGTTTAATCAAATAAACAATTTATAAATTTCTAGCAACAACTTTTTTTATTGTGGGTAATAACTCCAAACTAGGCAAAGCTTGTATAGTGGGTACTAAACCAACACCCAGAGACGAAGCCAAATATCATGTTCATACAAACACATGTTGGACTCAGGCGGGAATCGAGCCCGCGGCTTCTGATTCAGAAGTCCGTACTACTAACTGTGCCAACAGGTCCTTCTTTATCTGTTCGCTATTTTTTTTCTATAAAAAAAGTGGGCAAAAGAGGGGACGGGTCACCTGATGGTAAGTGACTACCGTCGCCCATGGACACCTGCAACTCAAGAGTCACAACTGCGTTGTCTTTGAGGTGGGAGTACGCTCTCTTCTTGAAGGTTTGAAGGTCGTATCGGTCCGGAAATACTATAGCTTCAATAAAGGTAGGTACTTAAAAGTAAAGAACAAGTATTGATTTCAAAAGTATCTTTGAGAAATATTCTTAAAAAGTATTTTAAAGAATTTTTGCAACACTTCACCAAAGCCTTCTGAAGCATAAAATAATAGTAAAGTGCTAATAGTAACCTCTTCACTTCGTTAATGTATGTGCTTACGCCACTGTACTTACACCCTAATTGGCAAAGGATGAAGATAAAAGCGAGGTGTCAGGCTTAACGCCGAGGGTATTTATACAAATTAACCCTGTTGTTCTCTCCGAGTGCCTTTCAAATGAGTTTACGCAATTTTAACTTCAAAATAGAAAGTAATTAATTATCATGTGCGTATTTTTCATTTTATGTTTTAGAAGGATAACATATAAGCAGGTATAATATTATAATATAATAATAATAATATAATCTCACGCCTTTTTATCCCCGAGGGGGTAGGCAGAGGTATTCCATTACTGGATATACCCACATTTCACGAGATATATTGGACCCCTAAAATAATATTATGTAGGTATTGAATTAAGGTAAAGGCGATCGTAGACCTGTATACCTGTGTGTTTGTAATGATCACACTGTTAAGTTGGGCATGGTATACATCCTACTAATATTATAAACGCGAAAGTTTGTATTTATGGATGTTTGTTCCTCTTTTACGCAAAAACTACTGAAAGGATTTTGATGAAACTTTACAGTTATATAGCTCATACATCAGAATAACACATAGGCTATATTTTGTCCCCGTATTCCCACGGGAACGGAAACTACGCGTGTGAAACCGCGGGGCGCTGCTAGTATAACAATAATAATAAAAAACCGGACAAGCGCGAGTCGGATTTACACACGAAGGGTTCCATACCATTATATATAAAAACGGCAAAAAAAACATATATTTTGTTGTTTGGGAGCCTCCTTAAATATTTATTTTATGCTGTTTTTAGTACATATTTGTTGTTATAGCGGCAACAGAAATACATCATCTGTGAAATCTGAGTCGGAAGTCGTGGGTTCGATTCCCGCTCGGACATTTGCAAACCTGAACATATCTTCGTGTTTTCGTGTTGTTTCGTGGCTTCGTGTTTGGTCGCTTAATATTTATTTAACTATGTTTATCAGTGTTTAGTATCCATAGTAGGTTACAGGTCCTGCCTAGTTTATTACTAAATAACCGTGTGTGAATTGTGTCACACAATTTATTACTATTATTAAAAGCCGGTAAGTTTCATTTCAAGGTGAAGGAAAACATCGTGAGGAAACCAGCAGGTCTCAGAATTAATTCTGAGACATGTGTAAATAGACCCGGTCCGGCGATGGGCTCACCACCTATCACGTTTAGGGGTCCAATATATCTCGTGAAATGTGGGTATATCCAGTAATGGAATACCTCTGCCTACCCCCTCGGGGATGAAAAAGGCGTGAGATTTTATTTATATTATTATATCTATTTTATAAAAATAAGTCGGTTTTTCCTTCCTGACGCTATAACTCCAGAACGCGATAGGTGGCGCTGCCATCATGTGTGTTTTGGCTCCGTAATTTAAAATAAATTAAAAATAGCTAATCTCTATAAACTGTGCTAATTTTGTGGAATTCGTATTTTTACTAATGTAAATATACTGTGTGAGTGTTATCTCAAATAAGACTTCATAAACTTTGTGTATATTGCCGTTCAAACTTTCTGGTCAGTATTTGAATAATTTTTGTGATAAAAGTGATAAATAATACGTGAAAGATGTTTTAAAACTTATTGGAACTCGTTATCGAACAAAACTTTTGAAAACATTCTTTGATAATACACGGAGAAAATACCATTAAAACTGTATGTACAAATTTTTCTTATTTGAACCGTTATTGATTTCAAAAATTAAACTCGCGGAATGTAAACAACAGATAAGAAAAAACAACGCCATCTAGTAAACGAAAGCAGTACTACGTGGTGCGTTGAGAAAGAAGACTTATTGTAAAATACATCTCTTTTACTATTTAAACGCAAGATGGCAGCATGTGCTAAATGTAATTGTATTTTACCGAAAAAAGAATTCCTGAAATGTTCATTGTGCAAGTCCAAATTTGACTTAGACTGCGCGAACGTTTCAATCCAACGTTTTCTTAATACCATGGATGCGAAACATAAAAATAGTTGGCAATGTCGAATTTGCCGCAAACTACAGAAGGAAATAATTGTTCCTGAGTCAGCAGAAAATATTCTAACATCGTCAAAAAAAGATCCATTGTCAGTGGAATCCTTACAGCAAGAGGACTTAAGCATTTTAAGCAACAACGTAACGATACGTAAACCCCGTCGAGCACTATTTAGATCAAATTCTTGTGATTTATTAACTGAAACTGAATGTTTTAATAAATCTATAGATAGTACCTATGATTTGTCACGGAGCACAGAAACTCTTACTGGAGATGGTGAAACATATAAGCTTGAAACAGAAATTCATATTTTGAAAAATAAATTGCAGAGTACTGAAATTGAACTAAGTAACACAATTATGGAAAACACTGAGTTAAAAGAAGAAATATCCACAATGTCTAAAAAAATTGCAATTTTAACAGATTTGTGTAAAAGTCCACCGCCGAAACAAACCAAATCTTTATTGAAAAAAAAACGCCTTAGTAAAGTAACGTGCTTATTATCACCAAACGAAATCCTTCCACATGAAGAAGACACATATGTTACTCCACATTCTTCTTTTATGGACTCTCTCGATGTTAGTTCCTTATCCGATGCCACAGAGAACACGGCCGTATTTATAGGACAGAAGTGCCTGATTCAACACCTAAAACTGGGAATCGAAAGTCTGCAAACTGAATTGGGAAACACTCGGGAAGAAATAACACGCTTAAATAACATTATTAAAGATCTTGAAAGCAAGATAATTTACAATATAGAAGAACAACATATGGAAAATCATATAGAGCTGAAACCTCAGCAAAAGGGACACAAGCTCTGTGATTGTGTTTCCACAAATAATAAGAAAAAAAGAAAATTAATCGTATTAGGCGATCAACAAGCCTCAGGAATTGCACCAAGACTTTTGAATGAAAGACATAGAAAATCTTCGGGATATATCAATGACTATGATATAATTGGTATTTCGAAGCCGAACGCTCTGTCGGACATCATATTGGATCAGAGCCCCTCATTAGGACAGCAACTAAATGAAAATGACAAACTGATTTTATGTATTGGAGCTAATGACTCGAACCCAAAAAAACTAGCCACTGAACTGTCAATCGCTCTACGCGCCCTTGTAAAAACTAAGGTCATAGTTGTTAGCATAAGATATAACCCGTATCTCAATGTAATTAAATTAAACGAACACTTGTTAAAAGTAGTTAAAAGGTTCTCAAACTGTACATTTTTGAACATGTCCGAGCAATTTTCTTACACACACAGCTATAAAATGAATCTTGCTCTAGCGATTAACAATGAAATAAATTCAATAGATTATAATGTAAAATACCTGGTTAATAGTACTGTAGTACAATCAAAACGTTTTTCAAAACTGACCGGTAATGCTTTCCACAAAGGGACATTAGAATCGAATAATATTACTACATCCCTTTGTCACAACACTACACCAAAACCAAATACTCACGGTGTAGAGAATAAATGTGATTCACAATCATGTTTTTCTAACTCAAAACATAATGCTTCTGTAAACAGCAAAGTTCACAATTCTATTCACAAATCTGATGGACATCAGTTTTTTCGTGAATAAGAACTTTTGTATTCTTCATCAAAATATTAGGGGGATAAAAAACAAATTAGAAAGATTAGAGATAGCTTTAAATGAACTTAAAGAGGAACAACACTTATCCCCAGATGTAATATGTCTCACTGAACATTTTATACAATCAGGTAGCGAAAATAATATACAGTTAGACGAGTATAAATTAGCGGCAACGTTTGCAAGAAAAAAAACTATTAATCTTAAAAAGAACAACCAAAGAGGAGGATGTTGTATTTTGTTAAAAAAACATATAGAATTTGTTAATCTTGATTTTAAAAAATTCAGCTCTGAAAGGATATTGGAATGTTGTGGAATTTTCATACCTATTGAAAATATTTTGATTTTATGTATATATCGGGTACCAAGCAAACTAAAAGAACACTTAGATTTATTTTTCGGAAAACTCGAAGACTTACTTTTTAGTTTAACCCAGAAACAGAACAAAAAAATTGCTATATGTGGTGATTTTAACATAGATCTTATAACGTCTCAAAAATATGACTGTAATATTGCAAAAAAATTTACTTCTTTGTTAGAGTCCTATAATTATTTTCCGAGAATCACTGAACCTACTAGGGTCTCAGAAGAGTCTAAAACCTGTATCGACAATATGTTATGCAATTTCAAAATAGGATCAACAGGGGTTCACGAGCTTGGTCTATCGGATCACACAGCTCAAACATTAACTATTCCTATAAAACGAAAAAATGATCCAAAATATTGGTATATATATAAAAGGGATTATTCTAATGAAAATTTATTTAAATTTAAAAGCTGTATCCAAAGCTTATCCTTCTCTGAAATAATTGCGGAAAATGATACCAACATAGCTTACAATACTTTTTTGGATTTGTACAAATTGTTTTTTAATCTTTGTTTTCCGAAATATAGAATAAAAATAAAAAGTATTAATAAAAACAAATGGATTACCAAAGGTATTAAAATAGCTAGCAAAGTAAAAAGGAAATTGTATATAGATTTTAAATATAAGAAAGACAAATCAAAACAAAATATGTATGAAACTTATTCTAAATTGTTAAAAAAATGTACACACCAGTCACTCAAACTGACCAACCACAACATTATTCTAAATTCTACGAACAAAAGCAAATCTACATGGAAGATAATAAACAGACATACAGGGACTAATAAATTACCAGAATCTATACGTTCACTCACTATTAACAATAATATAATTACTGACGGACCGACAATTGCGCAACAGTTTAATGATTTTTTTATAGATAATTTACCAAAATCACATCATTTAACTAGTAATACAACAAAGAACATTAAGACGGTTAGTTCCACTATATTTCTAGAGCCAGTAACTGCTGAAGAAGTCCTTCGAGAATTGCAAAATCTCAAAAATACCAAATCGGTTGGATATGATGATATTTCTACTGTGGTAATTAAGGAAACATCGAATGAAATAGTGATTCCTCTTACTCATATCATTAACTTATCTCTAGAGAATGGTGTGTTCCCCAACAACTTAAAAATTGCTGTAATAAAACCATTATTTAAAAGTGGCAAAAAAGATGTTTTGAACAATTATAGACCGGTTACTCTTCTGCCTATATTCTCTAAGCTTTTTGAACGCATTATGTATAAGAAATTGATAATTTTTTCAGACAAATATTCTATTATTATTAATGAACAGAATGGTTTTCGTAAAAATAGATCCATTAATCTTGCAGTTTTTCAATTGTTACAGACCATCATTAAATCTGTGGATAATAGAACCAATGTATCAACTATATTCACAGATATGTCTAAAGCATTTGATTGTGTGAATCATGGTATACTACTTCGCAAACTAGAGTTATATGGATTAAGAGGGAAAGCTTTTGAATGGATAAAATCATATTTAGAAAACAGGCAACAATGTACCGAGGTAACTAATTTCTGTGAGCACTCCCGAACTGTAACAAATGTTAGATCTAACTATAGAAACAATGTTAGAGGTGTTCCACAAGGAAGTATTCTGGGACCTCTTCTTTTTTTATTTTATATCAATGATTTGCCTGCACACTCAGGTAACCAAATGGTACTATACGCTGATGATAGTACCTCTATAATTACATGTAAAAATAAAAATAATCTTGAATATGAAGGAAATGTAAATAAAACTTTAGACAAAATAGTTGACTGGTTAAATTTGAACGATCTGAACATTAACTTATCTAAAACCATTATAATGCAATTTCATACTTATAGGAGACAGCCACCAACCTTAAACATATCCCATGAATCAGTTAATATTCTAGAAGTAAATCAAACTAAATTCTTAGGGTTGATATTAGATAGTAATTGTAGTTGGAAACCACATATAGAGGCACTATGTCAAAAACTAACTTGTTATGTATTCCCTCTAAGACGCATTATTAAAAATACATCCATAGAGGCGGGCCTTATGGCATACTATGCTTTAGTGCAATCAAGATTGGTTTATGGTCTAATATTTTGGGGTAGCACCGTGGATTTTACAAAAGCATTTAAAATGCAAAAACGATGTGTGAGAGCACTAGGAGGCATTACTCAAAGAGACTCGTGTCAACCGCTTTTCAAAAAATTTTGTATTCTCCCCTTACCATGTCTTTATGTAAAAGAAGTAGCAATATTTGTAAAGAAACATGAGTATCTATTCCATAATGCTAGTCACAACAGAGATCTCAGAAACAATCATAAACTGATCCACACTTCACGTCACCACACTTCCCTTTACTCTCGAAGCATATTCTGGATGTCTGTTAACATTTTTAATAATATTCCCGATTCTTTTAAAATGTTACATGCAGACAAATTCAAGAGTAAGCTCGACCAGTGGCTTTTAAAGAAATCTTTTTATAGTGTGGACGATTTTTTTATGTAACCGGGGAAAGCTATAAGCTAAGCTAAAAATTGTATAGATTTTTTTTTGTATTGTTTTGTTTTTGTTTTTATTTGATAAAGTACTTAATAAAAAATGTTTATATAGTGTAGAAGATATAAGGTCCACAATGGGATACAGATATTGTTATTTAGCTTGTTTTTGTTATTTTATGCTATTTTTGTTTAGTTTTTATAATACCTACCTACTTACCTACTTGTTCGCAAGTTATATTGTATACCATAATATGGTAGACTGTAGAGAGTCCTAGTTTATATTTATTTTAAGAACTTTCATATGTAACCTACAGCCATGCAATAAATATTTTGAATAAAAAAAAAAAAACGCACGAACCGATTTCCACGGTTTTGCATTCGTTGGAAAGGTCTCGGGCTCCGCAAGGTTTATAGCAAAGAAAAATTCAGGAAAATCTTATAAGCATTGCACCCGTGCGAAGCCGGGGCGGGTCGCTAGTTATATATAAGTTTAATCTTATTAGTTAGAAGCATATTCATCTCTACGTACCGATTGTTTTTTAACTGAGTCAGTTTCTAATAAAATATAATACGGGTAACATAATATAATATGACGAAACAATACCGAAAAACAAATGATTTTTCCGAACCTATTCCCAGTAAAAATATTCCGATAGCGTCCCATCTCGGCTCCCCCTAGGCCAATTCCGGGGGTTGAAGGGAGATGGATACAAATGTCGGGCACGTGGTCAGAATGATGAAGAGAAGCCGATGAAAACGTTATGTCGGGGTAATTGATTCGCTTAATTAGATGGGGTTGGTTATGAATTTATTATTGTTATTAGACGCGGCTGAACGGAGATAGAATCTTAGTAGAAAGGAAATATTTATAAATGGCAATAGTATATTACGTGCAAAGGGACTAAGTAAACTAAGAAATAGATCTCAGACCATATATGTAATTGTTATCTACAAACATGTGATCTGACGCTTTCCGCACGGAGAGATGAAAGAATGTCATTGACAGGATGATTTTCTCATACTCGGAAAGTAGTTTTTGATGTGAGTACCGGGTCAAAAACGGAAAATTATCTATTAGCGTCATATTTGGGCTGATGGGTATAATTAGTCAACACCTGGTAAAATGTAAAACAATTGACATAAAATTATCAAGTCTTTTGTAAATTAAGAAATAATTGCGAATTTCACCGCAGACTTTTTTCTTTGTTTCTCTTCTTTTCACAGGAGCAGCTAAAAATCATGCGTACTCACCCTATCGCACGGCGCCGGCGCATGCAGCTGTCTCGCTTGCCCCCTCCCCAGCGCCTCCCGCTTCCTCTGCGCGCTGAACAAACGGAGCTCCTTGCGTTCCTCGTCTGACAGCGCATGGCAGTATCGGACCTGCAATTGTTATTACAGGTTTGTTGTAGAAAAAGTGAAAGTAAATATGCTCACGCTTTATCTCTGAGGTCGGCAGAGAAATCTTGGTGAAATAGTATATTACATATTAAGGGAAAAGCCGAGGTCTACAAACATGTGATCTGAGGCTTTCTTATTTACTTCCAGAGCCGGTTTTCCGCCTCCGTCGACCTGAAAAAAGCGTTCCTTCCTCGTGGTCAAACTTAATGGGAATAAAATTCCTCGTGGTCAAATCTGTTTGACCATTAAGTTTGACCACGAGGAAGGAACGGAAAAAGGTACACACACACACACTTTTTTCAGGTCGACGGAGGCGGCAAGCGGCGACTTCGTTTAGCGCAGCAGACCGAAAGTTGACGATTTCCGCCCGGAGAGAAGAAAATACAGTTTTCACCAAAGTGACCTTTGGACCAAGAATGGTGGTCCTCATGGTGGCCCTCAGGAATCACAGACGAATGAATTTAATTATTTTTATAAAATTCTCAATATTCCGATGTTCTATGAGGATAAGGAAGCCCTGAAATACCTCATTGTCCTGTGGAGGCAACTGCTGCAGCAGCTGCTTCAGCCTGTACCGCTCGCCCACGCTGTTTACGTACGGGACCTTGTCTTCTGGAAGCGCCGAGAAGTACAGATGCACCTGGAATTTTAGATGTTCCATATTAGAATAAATTAATAAAAAGAGAGGAAGGGAGAGACAATAATATAAAAGTAGGTATAGCTGAGTCAACACCTAGGGTAGTTTTTACCGCGGGAAAATGTCTCATTCCCCTAGAAAAAAAAAACCGGTTGATAAAATGAAATACACACTACTCCGAAACGATAACACCAAACTTCAAAAATGGTGTACCTAGGTGTCTTATATATTATGTCGTAGGCAACCGCTTTGAAGGGATTTTTAGAAATTCCCAAGGAAACGGGAATAAACTTGAACTGCGCGCGCAACGCCACGGCGACCCGCTAGTATTTATTTACTAAGAGGATTGTAGGATGGCTAGATAGATGACGCCATTGTCAGAACTGGACCCATTGCAATGGGATCACACGGAAAGCACTAGCTTTCAAATAAAAAAAATAATCATCCAAATCTGTTTACCAGTTGAAAGTTCTGAGGTAAAAAACATAAGAAAACAGTCGAATTGATAACCTCCTTTTTTGAAGTCGGTTGACAAATGGAACGCGTGCGAAGCCAGGAGGTGTCACTAGTATACCTATATCTACAATACCTGTTTTAATAACTACGAGAAGTCACCCTAAATAATATTTCTCCGTAATTCAGGGGATTTACCGGACAGCGGGGACAGGCTGCCTCGTCCGATAGTTGGATTAGAACTTGCAAGTAAGACCTCTACTAATTTACGACTTGGTTGGAAAATATTAAAGATTTTTTCTCCTGATGAGTACGGGGTTATTTACTGAAACTGTCTCGGTACACTATAGTTTATATCTAACTAGCGACCCGCCCCTGCTTCGTACGGATGCAATACTAAAACCTTCCTCTTGAATCACTCTATCTATTAAAAAAACCGCATTCAAATCCATTGCGTAGTTTTAAAGATTTAAGTATACATAGGGACATAGGGATATAGGGACAGAGAAAGCGACTTTGTTTTATACTATGTAGTGAAGCTAAAAGAGTTAAGCACCCCTTTTCCGTTCTTGGAAATACCCACTTTTCAGCAGAGTATTTTTTTGCCCCCGAACTAGAAACTTGGTGGGCCGATTTTCGGATATATGGAATCGGCAATTATAGCATCTCTAGAGGCCATATTTGCTTCAAACCAGGCAGATCACTGTGCAGAGGCACATAATATGATACACATCCCGACAACATTACACCTATGATGCAATCTGCCAAATTTATCTTAAATATTATCCCAAAGGGTTCGTAAATGCTCGACTGTGAAGAAAAACATGGTGCGGAAACCCGCAGGTCCCGAATTAATTCTGAGACATTTGTAAACAGACCCAGTCCGGCGATGCGACCTATCACGTTTAGGGGTTCAAAGAATATCTCGTGAAAAGTGGGTATATCCAGAAATGGAATATCTCTGCCTACCCCCTCGGGGATAAAAGGCGTGATTTTTTTTTAAATCTCAACATTTATCAAATCATTTCATTAAATTATAGACACAGATGAAAATGAAAAATATGAAGCTATATTAATCAGTTAAAAGCCGCCGGTTCCAATTGGAACCGAGACACAATTAAAAATCTATTGTGTCTTTGATTCATGGTCTGAGAGGTTAAGTAGGTAATATTAACAATAATATAAATAGTTTTATTAGTCTTTTATAGTCCCTTTAATTGATGAGAGTAATCTCGTATGGAGAAAACCAATATATATGAATATGGAAGAGGGGTAGATCAAAGAAAAGATGGATGGATTGTTTAAAGGATGATATGTGCAAGAAGGAATTAAGTGCAAATATAACGATCGATGTAGGTATAAATAAAAGGAGAAGACATATTTCACCCCAAAATAATGGGAAAAGTTCAAGTAAAAAATTACTAGTCCGTTGGAAATAATTATCTTTGAGCTGTAAATATTTGAAATTGCGAATCGGTACTGTCTCAGCCCGCCCCTGCGGTCGGGTCGTCCAATTTTTTGCTCCGCTGCACTGGGGAAAAGTCCTTATTGCTTTATTTTTACTGTAATTTTAAGTACTTATGGGTTTTAGGGTTGGCACAGGATCAATATACATTTTAAAGTATGAAAAAGGAATACTATGTTAATGTGTAAATAAAAAAAAAAACTCACGCCTTATATCCCCGAGGGGGTATACAGAGGTATTCCATTTCTGGATATACCCGATACCCACTGTTAATGTGTGTTTGTTAAAAAGTTTATTTATGTAATATTTATTTCAGTATGTTTATTAGTTGGTTTGTCCTATAGTACAGGCTCTGCGTAGTTTCGGAATAAATAACCGTGTGTGAAGTGTCTCCCAAATTTTTATTATTAATTAGCTGTGACGTAGGAAAATGGTTCTAATTTTTATCGAGGTACATACTAATCAAAATCCACTTGAATATAATTATGTTCTGCTAAATAAAGTTTGTATTGTAATATATTTTCTTAATTAAGTCAAAACGTGTGACAACCCTACAGTATTCGGCATTCTGAATCTTAGTCGGAAGGAAGTTATTGTAAGAATCCGCGCCATTTTCTTAATTACTCGGATCCATTAAAATCAAAGCGGTCCTATTTCCGGCATTTCTGTAGTAACATTAAACTTGACTTTCAAAAAACCTGTTGATGGTTTTAATAAATATCTATTAATATTATTAACGTGAAAGTATAACTCTGTTTGTAGTAGCTTGTATTCTAAGCCTAACTTGATGAAATGCGGGATACTTTACATTCTAAAACACATTGTTTTACAATGTTATGTGAAATATAAAAGATCTGTTCCTGAGCTTAGTGATGACGCTATATGAACATTAATGTCGCTACAGAGGCAAAGACTCATGAGGAAAGAAAACATTACATTCTCTGATCAATGACAGTTCCTAACTGGCGATTTCCCGCCATAACAATACACGTAATGCAAAAATAATGACGCCAAATCACAAATAATTTACAAGATAATATTATTTTATATTATTTGTAAAAATATTTTTGGTAAAGGCTAGTGACGTAATGAATTAGAGGTTTTGGTATGACTGAAAAAGACGTTTTTGTTTTGAAGAGAATGTCAAAGTCAAAGTCAAAATTCTTTTATTTCAGTAGGTATAAAAAATACACTTTGAAATGTCAATATAAACAAGGCACACTAAACTCGTCCATGAGGATTGGCTAAATGTAAACAGCAGCCCATCTCCACCGACGAGTTGCTGGTTCCAAATGCAGTACCCCGAGAAGAGCCAGCAAGAAACTCAAAGGCAGCTCTTTTTAGTCTCATGTCTTACTAGTAAATATTCACAATAATAATTATAATGAATAGCCTTACATAGCGCCGAGTCGGTTAAACCCATGCATTTTGGTCTACTAAGTAGTCGGTAATTTTATAGTAGCCTTTTTTATGTAATTTTTGCTTAACTATTATTTTAAATTTGTCAAGAGGCAAATTTTGTAATTCAATGGGAATCTTATTGTAAAAACGTATACATTGGTTAATGGTTAATGGTTCTAAGATAATCGTGTTTAGTGCTAAAGAAATTACTCTATTGCTGGGTCTTTTATATGTAATACAAGACCCATACAACGTATTTTTATTTGTCTGCATTATGTACTATGTCTGTCTGTCTGTTTACACATGTTTCAGAATTAATTCTGAGACATGCGGGTTTTCTCACGACGTTTTCCTTCACTGTCGAGCTAGTGATAACATGTGTAAACAGACTCGGTCCGGCGATGGGCTCACCACCTATCACGTTTTGGGGGGTCCACTATATCTCGTGAAATGTGGGTATATCCAGTAATGGAATACCTCTGCCTACCCCCTCGGGGATAAAAAAGGCGTGAGATATGAGATTATATGTACCTATGTCAAATTCAGTGGCATAATTCAGTGAAATTAACCAATAGCATTCGTATAGCCGTGAAAAGGTAGTACTGATAATTTAACTATTTACTATTGGTTTTAGAAGTAAATAATTCAGGAATAGCAACTAGAGAGAGACATAAAACCAACTTGAATACATACCGAAGTACAAAACCTTATTCAACGAAATGCTTCCCAAAAATGGCTTCATCAAAAACGAGAAAATCGAAACCCTGAGACAATGGGAGACGATGGACAAAAGCACAACAATACTGGACCCCACTCAGGCTTGAGTGCTTAGGTTTTAATTGTTGGCGGACATAAAAGACTTGTTTTTGAATAACAATCTATCACTATAAACGCCGCTATGTCTGAAGATTTTTCTTCTTTTGATCAGGCCCCGTACCGTCTCTCTTAAAACAAGCTTAAAACAATATGGCTTTAGTATTCTACCATGATATATCTTCGTACCATGACGTCCTTATAAAGTAAGATTGTTTTAATATTGTTTTGCGTCAAATAAAAAAAAATCCATTATTTAAGCTGGTTTAGGAATACTGTGCAAAAGTGATCACGTTAATTGAAAATCATCTCGTAATTAATAGACATTTAAGAGACAATCATTCGTTCATTTATGCATCGCTATACTTAGGAATATATAAGAATACCCGCGACTTTCACCAGGTCATCGGTCCAGCTTGTACCTACCTACGCTGCGTTTTCCAGTACTTACAAGTATACAAGATTTTAAATTAAAATTCCGATAAAAAATAAAAACAACATTGTGGGAGAAAAGATGGATTGATGTAGGTAGATATGACGTATGATAGATCTTAATGGAAGGAGAACACATAGCTACCTTAATACCTACCTGCTGCACCGACCCCAAATAGTGGGAAAAGGGGAATAAACTAATGATTGTGGGATGATACACACAGTTATTTAGTCCCAAACTCTGCAAAGCGGTTTCGCTTCCTTCTCAAGCAATACATTCTGAAGCGGTGGAGTTGAAATGACGTTCAATAAGTGGATTTGTAAGTACTTTGAATATAACATTTTGACTTTGACTTCCTGACTTCCAAAGCGTTTCCCTAACTTCTGTAGATGGACAGAATAAAAAGGACACTAACCTGTTCAGGCCTCAAGCCAGGCGGCACCCAAGTATACTCCTCCAGCGCGCACCCTGAATCATCATCGCTCTGCGAATGCCTGTGAGGATCACCAGGCTTCATCAGCCTCTCAGCATGCTCCAACAACCCCCTCAGCTTCCCTTGGGGCAGTTGGGGGGAAAGCGACATCGCAGAGGAGGGGGACTGGGGGGAATGGAAGCTTTGACCCTGATACTCTGGAAACGGGCGTCGGTAGTGCGGGTAGTAGGAAGAAGAAGGTTGAGGTGAGCAGTGAGGTTGCGGGGAGGATTGCGAAGGAGTGGAGGGGGCGGGGGGAGGAGGGGACGACGGTGACGGGGAGGGTTGGTCGTGTATCGGTGGGGGGGATGACCCGGTCGGTGACACCACGCAGTTTCGGCAGACTGGTCTGGAAAAGAAAAAAATGGTGGTTAGTCTTGTGCGATGATTTTTAAGTAACAACTATTGTAAATCTACACTTATATTATTAAGAGGAAAGATTTGTATTTTTGTATGTTTGTAACGAATAAACTCAAAAACTGCTGGACAGATTTTATAAATTGTTTCTCTAATGGAAAGCTACAATATCACTGAGTGACATAGGATATATGTTATTCCCGTATTCCCACGGGAACGGGACTACGCGGGTAAAACCGCGCAGAACCGATAGTTAATACCTACATAAATATAGGTCGGAATCAAAAGTAAAAAAATATTTATTTCTCTTAAGACATGTAAACGTAGGTATAAGTTTACACACATAATTTAATTTTTGATTTATTATTGAAAAGATTTCTTTTCAAGTGACCCTTTGGTCTTATTTTTTAGGGTTCCGTACCTCAAAAGGAAAAAACGGAACCCTTATAGGATCACTTTGTTGTCCGTCTGTCCGTCCGTCCGTCCGTCTGTCAAGACCCTTTTTCTCAGGAACGCGTGGAGGTATGAAGCTGAAATTTATATCAATTACTCAAGTCTACTGTCCCTTGAAGCTGTGAAAAAATCAAACTTCTAAGCCAACGCAATCAAAAGATACAGCCGTTTATGCCGCAAATTTTCGACACTTGCAAGGGAATCAAAACCTACAGGGTGCTTCCCTTGAACTCAGAATCTTGAAATTTGGTACGAAGCAACGTCTTATAGCATAGATAAAGGAAAAATTACGAAAACCATAAATTTGCAAGGTTGTACGGAACCCTCGGTGCGCGAGTCCGACTCGCACTTGGCCGGTTTTTTTTAAATAAGGGCCAAAGTTATTACAGCTAAATTGTTTAAAAAAATACGCAGGCAAATTCGAGCTCACGTCCATATATTATAGGTATCATAGCAATGTAGATATCATTAGATAACTAACAACCAACAATGATATACGTGAGTGCAGGTTCGATTTCATTAATAACCACAATGGGGTCGTGACCTGTCGGCATAGTGATCGATCTATTTACCACTACATAGTTACAAAGATTAACGGTTGTAGATCCTATCGGATATCAATGATTTATCGCTTAATTTACCTTTCTATGTGCACTTAGCATTGTAATGAACATGTCTGTGACTTGTAATAAATTCGAAGCGTTCACGCACACTAAGGCGAGCCACACATGCACCGCGCGTCGCAGCTTCACGCGTCATAAAGATTTTCGACATTTTCATGATGGATGATTTTCCGGCGATGGGCTCACCACCTATCACGTTTAGGGGTCCAATGTATCTCGTAAAATGTGGGTATATCCAGTAATGGAATACCTCTGCCTACCCCCTCGGGGATGAAAGGCGTGAGATTATTTATTTATTTTATTCAACATTTTCAATAAACAGAACTTATGCTTACAACGAAGAGAGCGGCAAATTTTCTGTATGTCCATTTTTATTTTAGATGAAAATTAACTATATTTTTTCTTGTTGCTTCATTACAGGTCTTGTTATCACCTTTTTTTAAATTTTAAATCACTCAGGTGTAACCTAAATAAATAATAATAATAATAAATAGTTTTTATCTGTAATTGGGATTTTACTATGTATTTTTAAGTCTTTGTCTATGTATAATAATGAAAAACCTGTTGGCAAACCTAATAAAAAAATAAATAAAAAATGTGGAACCAAAAGCCATGTCATTATTTATTTTTATCAAAATATGAGTTGTGTCCGCCAGCGTGCAAGCGAGAGCGTAAAACAAGCGATAGAGAGGCACGATTGGCCTAAGCGTTCGGTTTGTGTTGTGACGCATCTATTTCTTATGACGTTATCACGTAAAATGGTCGTCCGTAAACCGACTTTACAGACAACCAATGTTTTACTTAAAACATTGATCAATATATAAACACTAATAACAAACAACATTGGGATCACATCACTTATTGTGAGTTTGTATTTTTATTTCGAGTCGTTTTAACTATCTTTCGAAAAAGTAACTACTTAAATGTACCTGTATGTAGAGCAGTGATAGCCCGGACGGTTAAAGAGCCGGCCGAAAATCAGTGAGGCTCGGGTTCGAATCCTGGCATGTGCCAAGGATTTTTTAAAAAACTTACGTACATATTTATCACTAGCTCGTCGGTGAAGGAAAACATCGTAAGGAAACCCGCAGGTCTCAGAATTAATTCTGAGACATGTGTAAACAGACCCGGTCTGGCGATGAGCTCACCACCTATCACGTTTAGGGGTCCAATATTTCTCGTGAAATGTGGGTATATCCAGTAATGGAATACCTCTGCCTACCCCCTCGGGGATAAAAAAGGCGTGAGATTATTATACATTTATACATAAATGTACCTCTATCATAGGTACTTAGGACCTGGAACCATATTAGTAAGCTTTCGCAACCACCGGCTTTTCAAAACTGTTTCCATGACACTTTTCTCAAGTAAAAGTGGATTATATGCAAGTGTCTGCCCAATAAACTTCGCTTAAGTGCTGTGAGCGTCGCAATTTGCGACTGGTTTGCTCCAGCTTTCCACCTAGCTATTTGAGCTATTAACACCGCTCTCTCGAAGGAGATCCGATGTTAAAATGTTGCATATGCATTTTTGTACGTACTTGCAAAACAGTGATGTATGACTAGCTTTAGGCTACGACTTCGTCCGCGTTTTGGGATATAAGGTCGATTTAAATCAAGTGCAAATATTTTGAGGGTATGTACAAATACGTAAGAGGAATAGAACAACATATTTTAAAAATTACAGATTTTAGGTCGGAGACTGTCTTCTGCTGCTGGAACTTCAGGTAAGTTCTGATTTGCTGGTAACAGAAATAGAAGAGAGAGCTATAACTCTACTAATTTTGAATATATAGCCAGATAAAGAAGTTAAAAGGGCAAAAAGTTTATAAAATTAGGCATAAAAGGAGGTCCAATAACGTTACGTCTCTTTAGATTCAGAGGCATTCGGGGGTCACAAGTTTCTCCTGTGACCTGTCGTTTCTTCCAACTACATCTATGCAAAATAAAAGTAGATTCCTTGCTACATTGCTGCGTGAAAGAAGGAATAAACCAACGAACACACTTTCGCAGTAGGTATCCCTGTCGTTAAGGAGTCCAAAAAATACAGTTGTGGAAAGTTTACCTATTTCCAGAATTGTAATACCTCAAACTTGTCAAATATAGGGCCCGTTGGCTCAGTTAGTAGTGACCCTGCCTTCTGAGCCGGAGGTCGCGGGTTCGGTCCCCGCTTCGGCCCAACATCAGTGTGCATGAACATGTCTGTTGGCTTCGTGTCTGGGTGTTTAATATTTATTTAAATATGTCTATTAGTTTTTTAGTACCGATAGTACAGGGTCTGCCTAATTTGGGACTAAATAACCGTATGTAAATTGTGCCCCACAATGGGGTTGTGTCCTGCCTAGTCAAATTAGTTACTTTTTTTGTACTGTCAAAACGAAATTTTACTATGGAAAATGTATTGAAATAGCACGGTGTGACGTCATAGTTTCTAGCACTCAATTACAACACTTTTTTTGATTGTTTTATTATTTCTAAATTTTCTATAATTGTAAATTAAAAACCGAAATACATATTTTGAGGTGTTTTGGGATAATCTTTTTAATGAATGACTACTCGCAATTTAATTTCGATGCTGTCAACTACCCAATTTATAATTTTATAATCATTATTTATAATACACTGGGAGGTCGTTTTCTAATTACTTTTTAAAAACTCTAAACCTTTAATTACACCGAAAACAATAAGAACCAAGGTACCATAACTCTCACTGCACATAACTGTCGCTCATAACGTTACAAATAACAGTTATTAACGAGCAATTAAAGTTGTAACGGATAACGATAACGAGTACCATGTGATTTTATGGAAAGTGACAGTACTTTGTTTTAACGTGAGATTTAGTAAGTTGAATTAAGAAAAAATCTAAAAATGGGTAATTTCATTAGTAGCATGTTGAAAATCATATGAAGTGAATTAACATAAGTTCCTGCTACTTTCTTTAACATAGCCTGGTAGTTATGAAACTGCGAATCCTGCGAATTTCATTGCACATTTCATATTTATATTTCCAGTAATTTCGAATTATTTTCCTTCAATGAAAATAATTTTAAAGTCATAGATAGAAGAAGATAATCTATACCTATATACTTCTATACTAATATTATAAAGAGGAAAGATTTTGTATATTTGTAGGTTTGTTACGAATAAACTCAAAAACTGCTTTACCTATTTTGAAAATTCTTTCACCAATGGAATGCTAGAAGATCGCTGAGTAGGCTATATTTTATTCCAGTATTCCAACGGGAACGGGAATCACACTAACAAAATCAACTTATGGTGGTCAATAAGTAACTAACTGAAGTATACATACTCGTATATAAGAATTATTCTGAGGTTAAATTCTACGTATTTTGCTATTTATTAGAGCCTGGTTGGTAAAAATCGACGTTTCAGTCTTTAAAAAATATTCCATACATACAACAAAGTAAACAACGTTCCCACACTTTTCCTATAGGTCGTACCACACGTCTGATGCATATTTCTAACGTAACAAACTGACAACACAGCCAACATTTTATTACAATATAGTCGTTGTAAAACGGCACAATAAAAACTCGCGTTTAATATGCTGTGAGGTCTGTGGGAAGGTCCGTCTTAAAACGTGGTACAAATATTAATGTTCTTTACTTTACGAGTGTTTACTGAAGTTTTAGGTATGTGTTTTATATAGAACGAAAGAAAAATCAAATATTTTCATTTAACATTGCAATAAATCTACTATATAAAAATAAGTCGGGTTTTCCTTCCTGACGATTTAACTCGAGAACGGCCGGACCGATTTTTATGAAACTTTTTGTGTGGGTTCGAGTGGGTCCAGGGATGGTTTATAGCAAATAAAATTCAGCATTGCACCCGGGGCGGGTCGCTAGTTAAATATAATAATAATAAGTTGTGGGATACAATTCACACACAGTTTTTTGCTCCCAAACTACGCAGAGCCTGTACTATAGGTAATGCACAACTGATAAACATACTTAAATAAACATCACCCAGACACGAAGCCAACAGACATGTTCATGAACACAAAGGTTGGCCCCGAGCGTCGATCGAACCCGCGACCTACGAATCAGAAGGTAGGGTCTTTACCAACTGAGCCAACAGGCCTGTCAATATGCTAACGACTTTTCCCTGGCAGAGGAATTCCTAGCAATACCCAGTTTTCACCAGAATATTTATTGGACCCCTAAACGTGGTAAGTTGTGAGACCCCTGACCGGGGTGCTGGTACACATGCGTCAGAAACAATTCTGGGACTTGCGGGTTTTCCTTTACCGCTCCGAGAATCCATTCTGAGCTTTGGTAATGACAAAGATTGATTATTTTAAAACAAAAACATTGATAAATCAATCTTAGCATCATTCCTAGATTCATTTGTCAAATGACAATCTAACTATTCAACCTTTCCCACGACATTTTATGTTGAGTTCACGAGAAATAATATAAAAAAAAAGAAGTGTGGCACTCGGGGACTGCCGCGGTAAAGCTATTGCATAGCATTTTGTATCAACAAGACTGCCGAAAACAAACGACGTTAGACAATGCACGGCCTTCAAGCCACACCTCCGTGCCCGTCGGAGTGGGGAGCGTGAGGTTGTTTTCGTTACGGAATTTCTGGATTCGGTCCCCGCGCTCAAGGCCCGCGATAGAAGCTATGCAATAGCTTAAAAAAAAACTACTGATAAGTGTCAAAGTGACATATCGATATCCATCCATTTAATTTGTACAAAAACTGACGTACACTATTCGTCACATACTTAACCCGTCGGCTGCCGATGCGTGCGTAACACAGATGTCACGAACAACAATGGCGGAGCGAGCACTCAAATTACGCCTTTGACCGCGGCCACTCGCGTAATGCAGTGACAACATTGCGTGTCACTCTGACACTTATTTTATTATCAGAGGACGTTTTTACGTGAACAATATTCTTTTGAACTTAATGTGAAATGTCATGGGAAACTTTTTATTTCGAAAAAATAATTTACTGACGCTTATTTCAAAAGATTTTCGTTCAAACTAAAACGAAGATGTATATTATAGGTAGGTACTTGATAGTGATAATCCATACTTCTATACTAATATTATAAAGAGGAAAGATTTGTATATTTTTATCTTTGTTACGAATAAACTCAAAAACAACTGAACCGATTTTAAAAATTCTTCCACCAATAGATAGCTAAAATATCCCTGAGTAACAAAAGCTATATTTTATTCCCGTATTCCCACGAGAGCGGGAACTACGCAGGTGAAACCGCGCTGAACCGCTAGTAATAAATATGCTCATAAGTTTTTTTAAACTCATTTCCCTTACCAGAAGTAGAAGTCGGTCTCACTTCAAACAGACATTATTACTCTCATAATACCTAATTCCAGGGATACAATTTACGTTACAACATCCCACTAAGCTATAATTCCTAATACACTTTACGATTGAGAACGTAAAAGAGTCTAATTTATCGTACTTAAGCCCTATCCAATTAATTTTCTTAGTTAAAAAGTTGCGTCATTAAAGGTATTTACAACTATCACAATTTCTCACTCTGAGAAACCAGTTGAGAACATTTATAACCCTCCGCTGTAAATACCGATGCGAGCCAATTTGTTTCAACCGGACTGCCCGCAGACGATCACCGACTTATTAATCGGAGAAAATACGACAGGTTAACTGAATCAAGTGCTATCTAGTTGAAGTCTATAAATCTTGAATATTATAAATGCGAAAGTAACTTTGTTTTACAAGTTAAAATGTCGTGATTCCCTAAGAGAACTGTTCAAAGAAATTAATATTTTATCAATACCTTGTCAGTACATTTATGAAAACATTATGTATGTACGGAAATAGTACATTATGATATAAGTGCGGTAGGTTGAAAATTACAGCCGAGGCGATATTGCTAGCCCGAGCCGTAGGCGAGAGCTACAAGTAAGCAGAGGCTGTAATTATCAAAGCGCACGTATGTCATACGACGTTTTATAACACATTTGCGAGGAAATAAAATAAAAATCCGACTATGGTAAAGGAATAAAAACAATACAGCGTTAAGAAAAAGCGCGCGGCGCGCATCAGTGTTTTTTTTAGGCAAATGCACAAAAAACAGCCAGTATTACTAATAATAATATTACTAGTTACGGGTTGATGATGATGATTACTAATAAAGTAAATTAATATTTTTGTGTTTTTGTTACAGGTCAAAATTAATTAAATTATAATTTAATTAATTTTGACCTGTAACAAAAACACAAAAATATTTAAATCATAAAATGTTGACAACTTTTTTGACATAAAAACTCTTTGCTGAGATTTTAAAAAGTACCGTTCGTTTTAAGACGGAGCATCTTGACAAACCGTGCGTTTTACATTACACTTACCGCACTTGGGCGTAATGAGATACAATACGATATTGAAATTAGTGAAATAAGACACCTTTTACGAGCAAATGTGTTATAAAACATATTACTGTATACTAAAAACTGTGACAGGCATAATTGTAATCTTAGGAATAAATATAAATTAGAGCTACCTCAGTCACGATTAAGTAAAATTAATAATTCCTTTGTGGGGCTTTGCCCACGCTTTTATAATAAAATACCAGAAGAAGTTTTAAAATTGCCTGAAACTGTGTTCAAAACTCATGTGAAACATGTACTTCGTAAAATGGCGTATTACAAACTAGACGACTATGTTAATGACAATGATGCTTGGAACAGATTTCCTCCAGCACAGCGCAATGCGACAGCGAAAAATAACGAAATTATGTAACCCAATTTAGTATTACGTAACAATTGATTGAAAGAATATTGTGTTGAGGAGTTTCTTGCCCCGCTTCTTCTCCTCAACCAACCACGGTGGAGTTGAAATGGCGTTCAATAAGTGGACTTGTAAGTTCCTAATACTTTGAATAAAACATTTTGACTTTGACTTTTAACCGACTTCAAAAAAAGGAGGAGGTTGATAGCGTATTTTTTTATGTTTGTTACCTCAGAACTTTCAACTAGGTGAACCGATTTTGATGATTCTTTTTCGTCCAGTTTCTAATTTCTTCCAGTTGTGACAACGGCATCCATGAGAAAACCTAAGTCTTAAATTTCCATTAAGTATGTGCGTGACAAATGGACGAATAGGTAACTCAATATCACGCCAACCGATTTGGATGATTCTTTTTTTAGCAGACTTCAAAAAAGGAAGATTTTCTCAATTCGACTGCATTTTTTTAGTATTATTCCTTGAAGCGAACAGATCTGAATTGAAGAGATCTGAAGTCAGATCTGAAGAGCTGAACAGATCTTGATGCAAGTTGGTTGGATAGCTTACATTTTGAGAAAGGATAACATGGGCTACTTTTTATTCCGGAAGCGGACGAGATCGCAGGCAAAAGCTAGTCATTATTTTTAACCAATTTTCCAATAAATAGGATGCTCCTCCATCGTGAAGAGGAAAGATCTTCCTTTAGGTGAGGTAGTCGTGCCTGGGGACCGCGGGCCGAAGGTTGATATTGGACAGTTGTATTTATACAAACTCATTAGAAAACTTCGATAGTCTATCGGCGCGGTCTATGTAGTGTCAATACATCTTCCATTCTGTGGGTGGTTCAAAGGCTTATTTTTTTTAATATCTTCTGGTTACTGATTACGTTAGTCGTAGTCGTTTGTCTACCGCAGGCCTTATTTCAGACGGGCCTGCTGGCTCAGTTGGTAGTGACCCTGCCTTCTGAGTCCGAGGTCGCGGGTTCGGTCCCCGCTCGGGGCCAACGTTTGTGTGCATGAACGAACATGTCTGTTGTAATGTGGTCATTTAATATTTATTCAAGTATGTTTATCAGTTGCTTAATACCCATAATACGACCTGCCTAGTTTGGGACTGAACCATGTGTGAACTGTGTCCCACAATTTATTATTATTATTATTCTCGCTCGCTCTCACGATCCCGCTGATTCCGGCGCGTTTCGGGCTGACCAGATTTGGAGTTGATAGTTGTGCATTATATTTTAGTAGGTAATTTTTATTTGAGGTTGTATTGTGACTCAGCAGACGCGAAGATAAAAGTGTTTGCGGCATGCGATTAGCAAATTGGCATATCATTCGGGCTCATGGGGTTATGGGCCTTAGTTCTAAGCGCTAGTAGATTATACAGGGTGATTTTTTTACCGTCTGGAAAAAAATGTGGTGTGATAGGTAAGTGTAATAGATTCATTTGGCAATGTGACTTCAAAAAATTTTTTTTTCTCAAAACTTTTATTTTCTTGCTTAAAGTAATATACATTACTCAATTGTAGTCAATAATACACACTGAAATATTAGAAATAGTATTTTAAAAAGAAACAGGCTCGTAGCTTCCATTTATGCGCAATCTACCTACACCCGCCAGCTGCGCGTAGTACTGTGCGTAGTTTTCTAGATTTTGTAAATTGCATTAAACATGTGTTACAGTTATTTTAGTTATGTGTATAACGTTATAGTTATTTTAGTTTTTATTATACTTTTATTTTGTTATTAAGACTCATATTTATTGTTAGAGCTGTTACAGTTATTTTAGTTACGTGTATAACGTTATAGTTATATTAGTTATTATTATACTTCTATTTTGTTATTAAGACTCATATTTATTGTTAGTTATTTTGATATAACAGTTATTTTGATTTTATAAAATACGTGTAAAATTACCTGAGATTGGTCGACGATATAAACCAATAGCTATCATCGACCAATCACTGCCGAGAATAGTAGTGGTAGGAATGGAAGGGAGTTTCGAAAAGTAGGAATCAATCTTGGGCAGAGCTCGGCATTCGTGTACGCTCCGCAGAACTGTTAACAAGTGCTTGTACTACTATAAGTGTTTCTTGGTAATAAATTGTATTTGCTGATAATTTGCGGTATTACTCAACAAAAACCCTATCTTCTGAGTAGTGACTGTCTGTCCGTCACATCTCAGAAGTGGGATAGAAGACCCAAAGGCGTCTACAAAAAGTGATAGTGAAGGAATATTATCGAATGGACAAAGAAAAACGTAAGTAATGGTGTTTATTTTTTCATAAATATATATTTTTTTTCTCTTCAAATGTTTTTATACTTATGTTAAGACTACAGAGTATGTGTTAATAATAAATATGTCTTAATATAGATTCAGTTTGTACATCCGTTACACAGACGGTTTGTACATCCTAACTAATACTATAAATGCGAAAATGCGTTTGTTGTTTGTTTGTTACACTTTCACGACTAAAAATCTACCGACTTTTAAAAAAAAAACTTTTACTGATGGAAAGCTAGGGAGTAACATAGGTTGAATTTTGTTCCTGTATTCCTACGGGAACGAAAACTATGCTAGTGAAACTGCAAGGAGCTACTAGTAGATAAATAAAACAATATTAAAATGTAAATGTCAGTGATATACATCTAGTATACGATTGAATACATAACTAAGCCTTCGTTTGTTTTGTCGAGGTCGAGTTAACATGAACGACAAAGCACGTGGCCGAAGTAGACGGGGTGCTGATGACACCTCATACCACCGGGAGACTGTGACTCCATCCCTGACTTCCGACGATGAGGTGAGGAGCCGAAGTCGGTCGCGAGTACGTCGACGCGCACATTCACCGGCGGCTCATCGGAGAAGCGACCGGCGCCGATCGAGGTCCAGGCGCTCACGAGGGCGTCCTTCTAGGCTGAACACGACGCGGTCCCGGTCAAGGTCACGCCATCCAAGACATGTATCCAGAGCTACGAGTACGACGAGGCGGTCACACCGGTCGAGGCGGTCCCGATCTCACCGTTCCAAGTCCAAGTCTGCGCGGCGGGATTCGCATCGGCTGCGCACACCGACACATCGCGTTGCCGCAGAGGGTGAGTCGGCCAGTAATTTATTTATCGAAAAGTTTATTGATGCTATAAAGTTTATGAGAAATACTAATGAGCGGGAAAAGTTTCCAGTATTAAATAATGTTATCCCGGAATTTGATCCGTTATGTAAAGAACAGTCAGTTGATGCATGGCTTCATAAGGTAGACGAATGTGCCCAAATCTATTGTTGGGAGGATAAACAAACAGTTCATTACGCGTTACCAAAATTAGCAGGGGTAGCTAAAACTTGGTACCAGGGACTACCCTCCCTACTCTTTACATGGTCTGAATGGAAATTAAAGCTAAAGGAATCTTTTCCTACAAGGGATAATTATGCCGAACTACTGATGGAAATGTTGAACAAAAAGGTGCGATATGGGGAATCACTGGATATATATTATTATGCCAAAATGAATCTTCTCAATCGTTGTGAAATTTCGGGAAAACGAGCAGTAGACTGCCTCATAGCCGGAATCGAAGATCGTGGGGTACGGTTAGGGGCCCAAGGTGCAGAATTTACGGAGCCCGAGATGGTACTCAAGTTTTTGAAAACTGTAAAAGTAGGTCAAGATAGGAATACAAATGAGGTGTCTAAGGTTAATAAAGATAGGGATAAGAAATTTAACTCTCAAAATAATAACATGAGTACAGGTAATAAAAGTAATACATCTCAGCGCTCAAATAGTAATATGGTCTGTTACAATTGTAATGAAACAGGCCATCCATTTTTTAGGTGCCCAAAACCCAAATTGCAGTGTTCTAGCTGCAAAATGTTGGGGCATAAAGATGCCGACTGTCCTAAGACCAAACAAAGTGCCAACGAAAATAAAAGCAAAACTATTTTAACGGTAGAGGGTATTTGTGATACTAGTTTAAAATATAAAATGCCTATTAAAATCAATGATAAATTCGTGGATTGCCTAGTAGATCTAGGAAGTGAAGGTACTTTGATTCGTCTTAGTGAGGCACAAAAGTTGATGTTGACTTGGGATGTAAATGGGGTTCCCTTACTTAGAGGTATAGGCAACATCCCATATAGCCCGCTCGGCAAAACTAGCGTCTCGATAGAAGTCCAGGGAGTGGTAGAGCATAATGTGGAGGTATTAGTAGTAGACGATACCCTTATCAATTGTCCAGTACTTTTGGGTCATACTTATACGGAGAGGCCTTCTGTAAAAATCACAAAGACTGAATCTGATGTAATTTTCCAAAAAACTCAAGAGGAGGCTGCTTTGATATGCCCTCTTTTATGCACACATGACACTGTAGTGAAATGTGGTGAATTGAAGGCCATCTCCGTTAAGACTGTGAACGATTATACTGGAAAAGTTTACGTAAATGGTACGGTACGTAATTGTATAGGTCGTGAACATTATTTACTGCCTGGAGAATTTGAATTGACACACGGATTAGGTAAAGTTCTCATCCAAAATATAGGCAACGCTGATATAATTATTCAAAATGGAGATTTAGTCACACGTAGTCGTACGTTGCCTAATACTTTAAACATTCAAAAGGTAGATTCAAACATTGAGTTGTTAGCGGATGAATCATCAATCAACTGCGGTGACTGCCTAACAGTACCTCAAAAAGAAGCCTTAATGCAGCTTTTACATAAATACAAGGCATGTTTTTCAACCAGCTTAAAAGATTTAGGATTCACTACTGAAGCAGAGATGGTGATTCATCTAACTGATAATGAACCTATAGTGTATCGTCCCTACCGATTATCGTTTTCCGAGCGTCAATTAGTCCACGGTATGATTAAAGAGATGCTTGAGGGTAATATTATAAGGGAATCAAACTCTCCTTACGCGAGTCCTATTGTTCTAGTGAACAAAAAGTCTGGGGAAAAAAGGCTCTGTGTAGACTACCGTGCACTTAACAGAAAAACAAAGAAAGAGCACTACCCACTGCCAAGAATAGAGGACCAATTGGACTTATTAACTGGAAGCTCATTATTTGTAACTCTTGACTTGGCATCGGGGTATTACCAAATTCCTATCGCCGAAGAGTCCCGCGAAAAAAACAGCCTTTGTGACTCCCCAAGGACAATTCGAATATAACAGGATGCCGTTCGGACTAGTTAACGCTCCATCGGTGTTTCAAAGGACTATGAACAGAATTATTCAAAATTCTCCGGCACGTTCATATGCGTTAGTATATATGGACGATATATTAATCCCAGCACGATCATTTGAGGAAGGGATGACACGCTTAGAGGAAGTTTTGAGGCTTTTTGCAGAAAGCGGTTTAACACTAAAAATGAATAAATGCAACTTTTTCTTTAATCAAATAAATTACCTGGGCTATGAGGTAAGCGCTAATGGTATTAGACCCGGATCTATTAAAACAGATGCAATATCTAGATTCCCGGTACCTAAGAATGTGCATGAAGTGAGGAGGTTTTTGGGTCTGGCCGGCTTTTTCAGGAGGTTTGTCAAAGGTTTTGCTGTTATAGCTCGTCCATTGACCAGCCTCCTGAAGAAGGATGCCAATTGGAGGTGGGGTACCGAGGAATCAGAATCATTCGAAAAACTTAAGCAGTCACTAGTGGAAAGACCGGTTCTAGCACTGTACGACCCTAGCGCTGAGACCCAGCTCCACACTGACGCGAGCAAATTTGGAGTCGCTGGTATTTTATTGCAAAGAGATTCATTAGGCGCGTTGAGACCAATAGCTTACTACAGTAGACAAACTACGGCTGATGAGAAGAAATTACATTCTTTTGAATTAGAAACACTTGCTATTATATCATCGCTCAATAAATTTAGGGTATACTTACTTGGAATAAAGTTTGTTATAGTCACCGATTGTAACGCTTTGCGCACAACAATGACAAAGCGGGATTTGGTACCCAGAATTGCTCGCTGGTGGTTGCAATTTTTAGAATTTGATTGTACAATAGAGTATAGGCCTGGCGATAAAATGATGCATGTTGATGCTTTAAGCCGCTCTGCCATCGAGGATGACCAGAACGTGGATCACGTGTTGGATATTCTAACCGTTGGCACTGAGGATTGGCTATCAACTGTACAGCAGTCAGATGATGAAATTAAACGCATTGCACAAATTTTAAATGATTGCAAATCTAAAGAGGCAGCTGATGTATTTAATAACTACAAACTAATTAATGGTCGAGTGTACCGCGTTATTGACGAGAACACCATCCGTTGGGTTGTCCCTAAAGGCACCAGGTGGCAGCTTATGAAAAGTAATCACGACGATATTGGACACTTCGGGTTTGAAAAGACTTTAGCTCGGTTACAAGCAACTTACTGGTTTCCGAAGATGAGAAAGTTCGTAAAAAAGTATGTATCGGCCTGTTTAGAATGTGCTCATCATAAGCTGCCAAGTGGTGCTAAATCAGGCGAATTGCATCCCATTCCGAAAGTAAGCATCCCGTTTCATACCATACATGCTGACCATGTTGGACCTTTTATACGAACAAGACGGGGTAATATGTACATTTTGGTAATCGTCGATGCATTCACGAAATTTGTGAACCTCACTGCCGTGCGTAACACTAAATCGTCAACGAGTATTAGAGTTTTTCGAGAGCATTTCAGTTATTTCGGTACGCCTACTCGTCTGATAACAGATCAAGGTACGAGTTTCACTAGTAGATCCTTTAAAGCTTTTATACAGTCTACCGGAATAAAGCATGTTCTAAATGCAGTGGCGACACCCCGAGCGAATGGCCAGGTAGAGCGGTATAACCGTACTATCTTAGCCGCGCTGGGTGCAATGAATCACGAAAAACCAAATGGTTTATGGGACGAACATCTACCAGACATACAGTTGGGAATTAATACGACTGTACATGCCACAACTAAAAAGACACCTACAGAACTTCTTTTTGGACGAAATGTTACAAATCCAACTCAAGGATTAGTTAATGACATAATAATGGATATAGGACCTACTAATGAAGAATCTTTGGAAGAAATGAGGTCTGAAGCTAATAACCTTATTCAAAGACAACAGGAGAAAGACAAAGAACGCTATGATAAAAGTAGGAAAACAAACGTTCAGTTTAAGGAAGGTGATCTAGTTAGGGTCATTAGAGCACCGACAGGGATCGAGGGTCAATCAAAGAAACTTGAATCAAAGTGCAAAGGTCCATACAAAATTAAGAAAGTTCTCCCCAATGATAGATTTGTGGTAGAAGATACACCACTTACCCGAAAAGGGAAAAGGTACGAAGCAGTGGTAGCGATTGACAAAATATTTCCGTGGATGGTCTTTAGTGACCCTGTATCAACTGACTGTGAAACACCCAATGAAACCGATTCTGAAAATGATCAATCAAATTGATTATTATCACATAGTAAAAGTCAATGTTTTAAGCATAATATTAATATACATAATCAATGTCATGGATCAATGTATATATATATTAAAGAACTTGAACTAGCTGATACATTCGTTGATCAAGGTCATGGATCAACGGGTGCTAATTTATTAGTTAAAGTAATGTACTAATAAATTAGTGTGGTGCGTCAGGTAACCGACGTTCTGCGTTTCGGCTTTAAGTTATTCAAGTATGAGCTTTATTATAATAAATTTATGAATATGTTAATAAGTTATAGAATTATTGTAAATGAATGAAGTCTTGATTTATTAGTTAAGGTAATGAACTAATAAATCGATGTGTACCTGTGTATAACATTGGCATTGTATTTTTGTGAAAGTCAAATGCTTAATTTAACTATGAACTTGTTATTAAGTTACCTTTATGATGAATAATTCGTTACTTGTGTAGCTATAATAAATTTGATTTTTAAAACAGTATTATTATCTCAATTAGAAGCGAATATCATAAAAATATTGAATCGAATATGTACTTTTAGATTATATTACCTACAACAAAGGGACTTGTTGAATTCGCGGATGGCCGAGCTGTTACAGTTATTTTAGTTATGTGTATAACGTTATAGTTATTTTAGTTTTTATTATACTTTTATTTTGTTATTAAGACTCATATTTATTGTTAGAGCTGTTACAGTTATTTTAGTTACGTGTATAACGTTATAGTTATATTAGTTATTATTATACTTCTATTTTGTTATTAAGACTCATATTTATTGTTAGTTATTTTGATATAACAGTTATTTTGATTTTATAAAATACGTGTAAAATTACCTGAGATTGGTCGACGATATAAACCAATAGCTATCATCGACCAATCACTGCCGAGAATAGTAGTGGTAGGAATGGAAGGGAGTTTCGAAAAGTAGGAATCAATCTTGGGCAGAGCTCGGCATTCGTGTACGCTCCGCAGAACTGTTAACAAGTGCTTGTACTACTATAAGTGTTTCTTGGTAATAAATTGTATTTGCTGATAATTTGCGGTATTACTCAACAAAAACCCTATCTTCTGAGTAGTGACTGTCTGTCCGTCACACATGACTATATTTAACAATTAATCTCGTGTATAACTTCGGCTCTAGATACCTTATACGTCATATTTTTTTCGAGACGGTAAAAAAATCATCCAGTATACACTAGGTGCCCAGCGTCGTTGCCCGCGCGGATCCAGTTTATTCAATCCAGGATATAGCTGTTGCCTACGATATATAAGACACCTACATACCATATTTAAAGTTTCTAGGTGTTTCGGAGAATTACGTATTTCTCTTGCGTGATGCGTGCACAACCAGACAGACAAAAATTTCAAAAATTTTTGTTTTGGTATCTAAATAGATAACTATAGGTATACGCTACCGCTAAAATTTTCAAGAAATATTTCATGTGCAGACACGGCCCCGTTAGAGTTTTATTATAATATGTATAGGTTAGTGTAGAAATGTGACACTAAGAAAAATCGCCAGCCAACCTTTCTCTCAAACCAACAGGCACACTCATTTCCCAGAGCTGTCAAATCGTTTTTTGGAACGACGTAATCAATCAACTACAACCGATCGCAGACGATTCAAAGGCATTGCTGCGGTGGCATTTTCCGGTTAAATCCGACAGCCGTCCGATACGGATCGGCGATCCGATCGCTGATCGTTCGATAGCTGGATGCTGTACGCTGAGTCACGGTAGGGTTAAGTCAGTACTCGCGGTTTTAGTTCTTTTTAGCCGACTGCATGGCGCAAGAAAATAATTTATCAGCCTGTGTTTGTCCTTTGTGACGATTCTTAACCTCTCAGACCATGAATCACAGACACAATTGATTTTTAATTGTGTCTCGGTTCCAATTGGAACCGGCTGTTCTTAACTGATGTCAAGTGACTTTTTATTTATTTACATAGTTTTAGGGAGACCGACGGTTATAATAATAATAATGAGCAATGAATATAAACATTAGGAAGCAAAGAGATGGTCTTCACAAGTACAAAATGCGTCATGTACAGTTTTCAAATAAAAAAAGAATCATCAAAATCGGTTCACCCAGTCGAAAGTTCTGAGGTCGAATTGAAAACCTCCTTCTTTTTTTATGATATCGGTAGAAAATAAAATAAAGTTAAAAAATATAATAAAAAAAAGGTTTTTTCTTGACTTTTAAATAATATTTGGTACGGAAATCTTGGTGTGCGAATTTGGCTCGTACTTGGCCGTTTTTATGTTACTCGATTCCTGTTGTATCACCTCAATTATTTTCTTTTATTATAGGTCATTTATATTTAACATCATTGGGTCAATATCTATAAAGATAGATTTCCCACCTCCTAAGGCCGGCAACGCAGTTGTGACTCTTGAGTTGCAGGTGTCCATGGGCGACGGACGTCACTTACCATCAGGTGACCCGTCTGCTCGTTTGCCCCCTTTTTTATCATTAAAAAAAAAAAAAAAACTGGTTACCTTCATCACTCAGATCTACAAAAATTCAATCTGAATGTTAAAAAGCGTGACTACAATTAAAGCAGCCGGTGTTCAGCTTAGCTAATTAGTTTTCGGGAAAGCGAGCAATGCCCTTATGGGCATCGAACCGAAGATATCGTTTTAAGTTTTACTTAAATACATACAATAGAAATACAGCAAACTATCGCATCACGAAATCCCTAATACCTATTTTTAAATAGTATATTTTGTAGACCTCTATACGTAAAAAAAAAATTGACGGGCCTGTTGGCTCAGCTGATAGAGACCATGACTTCTGAGTCGGAAGTCGGGGGTTCGATCCCCGCTCAGACCAACATTTGCATGAACATATATTATGTTGGCTTTGTGTCTAGGTGTTTAATATTTATTTAAGTATGTTTATCAGTTATTTAGTATCAATTGTACAGGCTCTGCCTAGTTTGGGACTGAATAACATGTGTAAATTTTGCCCCAAAATGTATTTATTTTATTTATATTTATTTAAATTTTGAATCGGTCCGTAGTGTTTAAGCTTAAAGGTTTTTCGAGCAACATTGCGGTTACATCCCGGAGTAATGAATGGTTTCCAGAATTAGCCGCAGTACCGGCGCCCGCGCAGCTTAATGTAATGACACGGAAACGCACAGGAATGCGCAGTAATTATTTACTGGAATTAACCTGTTATTAACTATTATTAAGCCGTGATTTCCTGTGTCCGCGACGATTGGTACAAGCCATGAGAATTTTGGCTTTTTACCATTATTATTAATGGGCTTGCTTTGCGTAATTCCCGTTCCCGTGGGAATACGGGAATAAAATATATTCTATGTTACTCAGGGATATTGTAGGGCTCAGTTGGTCACTACCAACTGAGCCCTACAATATCCCTGAGTAATATCCAGCTCAGAAGGCAGGGTCACTGACCCTGCCTTCTGAGCTGGAGGTCGCGGGTTCGATCCCCGCTCGGAGCCAGCATTTGTGTGCATGAACATGTCTGTTGGCTTCGTGTTTGGTCGTTTAATATTCAGTTGTTTAGTACCCATAGCAGAGGCTCTGCCTAGTTTGGGACTAAACAACCGTGATGGAATTGTGTCCCACAATTTATTTATTTACTGTTTACTGGATTAATTTAAACTAGCAACTTTCATTTGTCTTCCGACTTACTCATGATTTGTTAGACGGCTTCCGCTAAATCGTTTCTCCGTGCATTAACTTTCAGCATTCGCGTTTTTCCGCGATCTCTTTGTTTCAACTAGTAAAAATTCTTGGTCGGACTTTTATATAATAGCGAAAATGTTTAATCGGTTTTGTCATCGATAGCAACTTTTTTAATAGCAAATTTTCTCGATATCTTGTTTTTATAGTCGGTCGTATTTTGATTCGCATATTTTTTCTGACGTATTTACTTGTTTGTTCGATTACTTAATACCCTCGTTCTTTCTCATTCAATCTTAAATACGTACAAACTATCTCTTTTCTCGAGACTTATCCCACGGGCCACTAAATGCAGGGCGTGCGGTTACAGGAATGCAACTCAACCCAGCTCCCTGGGGTTTCTATTGTAGATAACAGTAGACATAGAGGTATATAGACGGACAGAAACATAGATGGTCTAAGGATGGGAGGTCAGTATTTTATTTTTAATAGTAATTCTTTATAGAGCAGTCCTGTTTGTAGTGTCCTATTCTAAAATATATTTATCACTAAAGGTTCTGCGTTGCGTCCCGTGGGAACACATGAATAAGATATAGCCTATGTTACTCAAGGATATTGTAGCTTTTCATTGGTGAAAGAATGTTTTAAATCGGTCCAGTAGTTTGTGTTCGTAAAAAACATACAAAAATACAAATATTTCCTCTTTATAATATTAAGTACCTATAGACTAGCGCGTCAGTGAAGGGAATTCAAATCAAATAAAAATTCATTCATTTCTGTATCTAAAAAAATTACACCTTGTAACATCAATAGTCTAATAACAAGAGACAAAACTCTAAACTGATTCTGAGGTATGTGTAACTGCACGTTCAGGTCATATGTTCACCTCCTTTCACGTTTCGAGGTCCAAAAAATTCCAATAACCTAAGAAAACTTCTGCCAACACCCTCAGGGTAAGGCGTGACAATATATTTCTTATCAGATTGAATTCTATTCTTTTGTATTTTCCAGTTGAACCTCTTAATTAAACGCCGACCAGAATCGAACCCACTACCATATCAGGCGACCCTTACGCCTACCTTACTAAGTATTATCATACAAAGTGAAATTAGTATGACAATAAAGTTCAGTACGCAACACAATAAACTAATTTATAGCAATGCCGGCGTCAATTGGATGTTTATAACGTCTTAGCGCTAACGAAGCCAATTCTCTACGACGGCGCTATGGTAAACAGTAGTATTTCAATATATTTTTATTCTGGGGATTTGTTACTGCCTCTACAGTAGCTTGACGGTGAAGGAAAACATCGTGGGAAACCGCAGGTCTCAGAATTAATTCTGAGGCATGTGTAATAGAACCGGTTTGGCGATGGGCTCACCACCTATCACGTTTAGGAGTTGAATATTCTTATGAAAAGTGAGTATTTTCAGAAATGGAATACCTCGCCTACCTACTCGGGGATAAAAGGCGTGAGTTTTTTTTGTTTCTGTCAAGTTGTATGGTGCGGGTTTTTTAATTTGAACCTTTTGACGTCGCCTTGAAAGCCCCATAAGAGCGAAGAGTTTTATGTATAGACTAAATTGAGAAAGGGGACTAGAATCACAAACGCCTCTTTTACAAACCTAATTTCCTGTAGGTACTTATTATTGACTAGCAGTGCCCCGCGGTTTCACCCGCGTAGTTCCCGTTCCCGTGGAAATACGGGAATAAAATATAGGCTTTTTTACTCCCTGATAATGTAGCGTAAAATGGTGAAATAATTTTTTAAATCAGGTTTGTAGTTTAGGCCTGTTCCCGTGGGAAAATTATAGCCCATGTTACTCCCAGAAAAGTATGTTTTCCACTGGCAAAAGATTTTTTTAAATCGATAAAACCGGTAGTAGATATCGGAGCCTTTTCAATACAAACAAACAAAAAATATAATCATTCCTCAATCCAGTTTATTCCCGTTCCCGTGGGAATTTCCAAAAATCCCTTTATTGTGGTTGCCTACGACATAAATAAGCCACCTACATACCATTTTTCAAATAGCGGGTTCCCATACCGACGTTGCCCGCGCGCATCCAGATTATTCCCGTTCCCGTGGGAATTTCCAAAAATCCCTTCATAGCGGTTGGCTAAGGTACATGAGACACCTACACACCGTGTTTCAAGTTTCTAGGTGTTATCGTTTCGGAATAGTACGTATTTCTCTTTTTACCCAGTTTTTATATTTTCCCGTGGGAATGAGATATTTTTCTGGAATAAAAAGTACCCTAGATGTTGACCCGGGTACTCAGTTATCTGCATACCAAATTTCATCAAAATCCGTCCAGTAGTTTTTGCGTGATGCGTGCACAACCAGACAGACAGACAGACAGACGGACAGACAGACAGACGGACAGACAGACAGACAGACAGACAAAAATTTCAAAAATTGGTGTTTTGGTATCTACATCGATAACTATATACACTACCGCTAAAATTTTCAAAAAATATTTCATGTACAGACACGGCCCCGTTAGAGTTTTATTATATGTATATAGATTAGATGTTGGTGAAAATAGTAGGTCTGAGAGGTCTTATAATTTAATAGCAGCGTCCCGCGTAGATGTTACTTCCAGATAATGTAGCTTTCCATTGGTAAAAGAGTTTTTAACATCGGTTTAGTTATTAGTGAAAGCGTAACAAACAAAGAAAATCACTTTCGCATTGCATTTATTAATATTAGGATATAAAATATCCTTGTGCAAAATTCATCAGGACTTATTCAAGACCACGAAAATGATTTTTTTCGACTTACCAACTTATCACTCTTTGGTTCACTTTACAAACCAGATTTCATAGATCCAAATTAGCATTAAAAATGTACGGAACTCCCATAAAAGTGGTTTAAGGCTGTATACTGATCGTTATTGTTGTTTACAGATTGCTTTGAATGACGAAATGCTTTATAGTAGGGTTATAAAGGCTTATACTTGTATTCACTTTTATGATGTAGGACACACGGTCGGTTTTGCTATGACTTAAGGTCCTTCAAAGGGTGACTTCTGTGATGATTAACGAAGACAATAGTCTTACTCGTCTATTCGCTTACCTTTCATCAGCACTAATATTATGAATGCAAAAGTAACTTTGGCAGCTTATGTTTCATCTTTTTACGTGTAAATCGCTAGACCGATCTTGATGATTTTTTTTTTTATAGGAAAAAGGGGGCAAACGAGCAGACGGGTCACCTGATGGTAAGTGACTACCGTCGCCCATGGACACCTGCAGCTCAAGAGTCACAACTGCGTTGCCGGCCTTAGGAGATGGGAATAGTGGGAGGGGGAGGGGAGGGGGGGATTGGTGCCTCCGGTTACCTTACTCACTCAACGAAACGCAATGCATTGCTTTACGCTGGTTTTCTGTGAGGCCGTGGTATCACTCCGGTCGAGCCGGCCCAAGCGTGCCGAAGCATGGCTCTCCCACGAAAAGATATTTATAATTGCATCTACGGCTACTTTTCATCCCAAAGAAACAAAATCGTAGGGGACGCGATAACCGCTTTTACACAGACTGAGTGCTGAGAGCTTCTTCTCCTCAACTATACATACCGAAGCGGTGGAGTCGCAATGACTTTCAATAAGAGGACTTGTAAGAGCAGTGGTAGCCCGGACGGTTAAAGAGCCGGCCGAAAATCAGTGAGGCTCGGGTTCGAATTCTGGCATGTACCAATGAGTTTTTCGTACGTACATATTTATCACTAGCTCGACAGTGAAGGAAAACATCGTGAGGAAACCCGCAGGTCTCAGAATTAATTCTGAGACATGTGTAAACAGACCCGGTCCGGCGATGGGCTCACCACCTATCACGTTTAGGGGTCCGATATATCTCGTGAAATGTGGGTATATCCAGTAATGGAATACCTCTGCCTACCCCCTCGGGGATAAAAAAAGGCGTGAGATTATATTATTATTATTATAAGCCCCAACATTGAATAAAAAACATTTGATTTGAGTTGCGGGAAACAGATAGTCAAATATATAAAAAGCTTAAATTTAGCATTCAAATTATGATGATGAAGCATGTGGTTTATTTAATTGTCCCTATAGAATGAATTTGTAATTTTCAATATAGAAAGTTGCCTAAAATTATATACAGACAAGATATATTAACCTTGCCCTCGGCTAACATAGCTGCAAGTATGTAAATCTGTCTGTTAATGTTATTTAAAAGAAACATTTGAATATTTTAATATAGATACGAGATTTATGTACCGACGCCGTGTGATAATCGAAAGCTGTCAGTTATATTTATTTATATTGCAGCAGGACTTGACTGTTGAATAGGAAAGTGAGATTTTACCAGACTGCACCAGAGAGAGGGTACCTAATTTGATTTGAGCGATGAGTGACTAACAAACAGCATTTAATTTTTATGAATATAGATTACCAGCTGTTCCGCGCGGTTTCACATGCGTAGTTCCCGTTTCCGGTAATCCATACAAACTTTCATCCCCTTACAGCCCTTTTTTCGCATCAAAAAGTAGCCTGTCTCTTTACAAAATTTCATTTAAATCAGTTCAGTAGTTTAGGCGTCATTGCGTAGCAACAGACAGACGGAGTTATACTTTCGCATTTATAATATCAGTAAGGATTTTTAAATAAAAACTTTTACCAACTTTCTAATAGATAACTATAGGCTCGCATGGGAAGATTATTGCTCTTAGATGATTCCGCATAATTATGTCAACAAATACCAATATCTCAGCAGTACGTTATTGCGGGTTGTTGATGATGATGATTCATGATGTCTGTAGGAAGTCAACAAGTATTTAAAAAATCAAACTTAATAATTTTAATTGACCATATTATAACGGATAAAATAATAAAAAATGCTGTACGATTTATCAAATAAAGCAGGTTTGTTAGAACTAGAACGCATCAAATATTTGAACGAATCGCGAAGAAATTAAGTAGTGAAAGCCAGCCAAGTTCATTAGACAACGATTTATTTGTTCGATAATTTAAGATAATGAAAAGATTTTATTAATGGATAGACACACCTCTTAAACTGGTTCATGTTTGTGTGAATGGATTTGACCTTAAAATTACTAATACTAAGGTCACAACTCGACAGAATAAAAGAATATTATTTAAGCTCCACTTTTGAATCATTATTTAATAATATTTAAATATTATGTCAAAATAAGTATTATTTATTTCCTAATATATTAACTAATTTATAATTAGTGTTAAAAACGTGGGTTTTCTATCACAATACTATCTCACATAGATTTATGTCTTTTCTATATTCAATGATAATACTAAAACAAGATTTAGATGGAGTTAATACGAATATTTAATTGGTCATTCTCTTTATGATCTGTGGATGTTAGTATAATAGCTGTAAATGTCCGGTTTTAAGTACGTTCTCGATGTTTATGTTTTATAGAAAGACATAATCTTTTATTAAAATAATAGCATTAGTTTATTTCATAGTAGTTTTATTGAAGTGAGTAGTAGGTGCCACTATCTTGGAATTTGTATTTAAGCGACAGAGGTTATCCAAACTGCGTCTAATTTACGATATCTTGAATCGTTTTAAGTGGCGTTGACATTTGCAGTAAAACCCAGAAACGCTACTTTCACTACATAATCTCTGAATTTATTTGAAATGTATTCAAATACACTGTATTATTACCAGTAATTTAATGCATAATAACCTTAGATAAACTAATATTTACTTAAAATTAATTTGCGACTACATACACATGTCTCTTTTTGTCATTTTTAGTGCTTTGATTAAATATTTGGTTTAAAAGAAAACATTGTGAGAAAACCTGCGGGTCCCAGAATTTGTTAGTAAGGCACGTGTTAAAGACCCGGTCCTACCCCATTCGGCGATGGACTTACCACCTATCACGGTCCCAAACATATACTGTTAAAAAGTGGATATATCCAGGAATAGAATGCCTCTGCCGACTCTTTAGGGGATAGACGTAAGCAATTTTTATTAAATTTTCAATTGGTTGGAGTAAGCTAGGAAATCAGACAATTATGGCAATTTTAACATGAGAGGCCTTTAGTCTATCATTAGACTGTTAATGATGGAATAATCACTGCTTTTGCAAGTATTTCCATTATTTTACAGCAAATAATTATACTTTAGATACTACGCCAAGAACTCAGTAAACACTCTAAAGACACAAAATCATCTAAATTGTTCTAATCATCCGTTTCCTTTTAACGGTACTCCTTTAGCTTGTGTTAATGCATTTCTTATTAACCCTATTTCAACGGAATACGACTGGTTTTGCAATAATCTTAAACTGGTATGTAAGTTGTTTTGTAATGTTATTAGTTAGGACTTGGCTTGTAAACTACAGGGCTGCACAAAGGTGGTAGAGTGAGGGTTGCTTTCAAGGTGTCAAGTGTAATTTATGTAATTTTACCGACGACATCTACGTAAGTGTTAATAAGTACCTGTAGAAGTCCCGATCCCTATTTTCCTACTAAAACTGCGAAAGGAAAAAGGAAGAAAAAAAGAAAGGAATATTTCATTTTGGTACACATAAAGAGATAGATTACAAAATTAATTAAGCTACCAAAAGAGTAGGTCTATCCAGACAGTATTTTAGTTTCCTCATCAAAGTTGCTGACCAGTTGTTCACCGTCACGTGATGAAAGGAAATGAGGTAGATGAAATTTTGAGGATACACATAAGTTAGTTTTCCGGACCGGAAACAAAATCGATGTTTGCGAAAGTGGATGTAAGGTAACAGGCTGTAGTCAAGCAAGAATCCATCAGATGGGCGAGAGCAAAAAGAAATCCTACTATGTCCGAAAATGATTAGTTGACCGGAAAACAACACAACAATTAACATGAATCCAAATCTATACTAATATTATAAAGAGGAAAGATTTGTATTTTTGTATGTTTGTAACGAATACACTCAAAAACTACTGGACCAATTTTAGAAATTCTGTCACCAATGGAAAGCTACAATATCCCTTTCCTTAGTAAGATAGGCTATATTTTATTCCCGTATTCCTACGGGAACTGGAACTATGCGGATGAAACCGCGCAGAACCGCTAGTTGTGTAATAAATATGTTTTACTATTGGACGCGCACAAAATACACGATAAAAATCAAAATTTTAGAGGCTTTTTAGATGCTTGAGATTTTACATTTTTATTGTTATTTGATGTGCATTAACCAGTTATTATTAATGTATTGCATTCGTTGGAATTAATATCTAGAAACGTGGGATAGCCATGCTTCGGCACGCTTGGGCCGGCTCGACCGGAGTGATACCACGGCCTCACAGAAAACCAGCGTAAAGCAATGCATTGCGTTTCGTTGAGTGACTGAGGTAACCGGAAGCCCCAATACTCCCTCCCCTTCCCCTCCTTTCCCCTCCCCTCCCCCTACTCCCACCTCAAAGGTCGGCAACGCAGTTGTGACTCTTGAGTTGCAGGTGTCCATGGGCGACGGACGTCACTTACCATCAGGTGACCCGTCTGCTCGTTTGCCCCCTTTTTTATCATAAAAAACAAAAAAATATATATTATATATTTAAAAAAAAAAACATTGTTAAGAGGTTTGGCAATTTTAATCTATTGTAATATGTAGATATAAGAAATTGAAATAAATAAATAAAATATTTATATCAATATTACATGATCAGAAACGGCTTCTTATATAGTTGATGACACAGACACACTTTATATTGTGAAATTCAATTTGTGATAAGTCGCGGACGTATGTAGCAGTATAACGGGCCAATGAAGTAGAAGATGATTTTACAGCTCTGCTAAAAGCTATTAAGGCCTAAGCATTACAGCGGGCTACTCTTACTGTGTGTTTCAACCATTCGAAACGTAGTCGTACGGTCGAACTAAGACTAAAACTTATATATTGGACAGTATATTTAGATTACATTTTATATTAATACTAGCGGATGCCCAGCGGCGTTGCCCGCGCGGATTCCGTTTATTCCCGTTCCCGTGGGAATTTCCGAAAATCCCTTCATATTGGTTGCCTACGACATATTTAAAACACCTACATACCATATTTCAAATATCGGGTGCCCACCGTCGTTTTCCCGCTTGGATTTAGTTTATTCCCGTTCCCGTGGGAATTTCCAAAAATCCCTTCATACTAATTTTCTATGACATATCAGACACCTTCATACCATTTTTCAAGTTTCTAGGTGTTATCGTTTCGGAGTAGTACGTATTTCTCTTTTTAACCAGTTTTTATATTTTCCCGTGGGAATGAGATATTTTCCTGGAATAAAAAGTACCCTAGATGTTGACCCGGGTAATCAGTTATCTCCATACCAAATTTCATCAAAATCCGTTCAGTAGTTTTTGAGTGATGCGTGCACAACCAGACAGACAGACAGACAGACAGACAGACAAAAATTCCAAAAATTGGTGTTTCGGTATCTATATCGGTAACTATATACACTACCGTTAAAATTTTCAAAAAAATTTAATGTACAGACACGGCCCCGTTAGAGTTTTATTATATGTATAGATTAAGAGCAGTAATATCCTTACTGTTAAAGAGCCTGCTTCACATGATAAAAATCAGTGAGGCTCGGGTTCGAATACTGGCATGTACCAATGAGTTTTTCAAAACTTACGTACATATTTATCACTAACTCGACGCTGAAGGAAAACATCGTGAGGAAACCCGCAGGTCCCAGAATGAATTCTGAGACATGTGTAAATAGACCCGGTCCGACGATGGGCTCACCACCTATCACGTTTAGGGGTCGAATATTCTGGTGAAAAGTGGGTACTTCTAGAAATGGAATATCTCTTCCTATCCGCTCGGGGATAAAAGGCGTGAGATTATTTATATATTTTTATTATCATTGTCCTTAAATGTGGACAAATCCGTTAACAAAATCTTCCTACGTTCCAAATTTCAGCTTCCTAGGTCAGTGGCGGACGCTGTGCTGATAGATGAGTCATCTTTTTATTTTATTCGTATAGATTAAGTTCTCTTACAGACTATAAAATGGCAACACTGATTGAACTGTCATTTTTTTACGACCCAGCTTCTTGAAAGGTAGAATAATAAAAAGTATAAGGTATAAAAGATCAATCTAAATTCAAAACTATAAAATTCGCATAATATATTTTTTTGATATAAGCAGTGATAGCCCGGACGGTTAAAGAGCCGGCCGAAAATCAGTGAGGCTCGGGTTCAAATCTTGGCATGTACCAATGAGTTTTTCAAAAACTTACGTACATATTTATCACTAGCTCGACGGTGAAGGAAAACATCGTGAGGAAACCCACAGGTCTCAGAATTAATTCTGAGACATGTGTAAACAGACCCGGTCCGGCGATGGGCTCACCACCTATCACGTTTAGGGGTCCAATATATCTCGTGAAATGTGGGTATATCCAGTAATGGAATACCTCTGCCTACCCCCTCGGGGATGAAAGGTGTGAGATTTTTTTTTTATATTCTTTTGAGGTGGGTGATAAGGACAGGTTGATGACATAATATTCAGTGGTTAAGAGTTTTACAAAAATGGCTATCGTCCATTTTTTTTATGTTGGTTATAGGCAAAAACACATTTATACACAGAATAAGATCAATTGACGGGCCTTTTGACTCAGTTGGTAGTGACGCTGCCTTCTGAGTCAGAGGACGCGGGTTCGATCTCCGCTCGGGGAAAACATTTGTGTGCATGAACATGTCTGTTCAACACTATTTGTTGAGGGTATCGTTTGATTCTAAAAGACCTACGATACCAGCATGGGTATCGCCAGAGGTATCGTGGGTCCGTAGTGGGCGTCGTGTCTGGGTGTTTAATATTTATTTAAGCATGTCTATCAGTTGTTTAGTACCCATAGTACAGGCTCTGACTAGTTTGGGACTAAATAACCGTGTGTGAATTGTGTGCCACAATTTAGTATTATTTAACTATGAAAGTAAAATGCTTAGACTTATAAAAAATCTACAGTTTATTTAAAAGAGTTCAATGTAACCATTTTTATAATAACGAGCTACTTAGCTATAAATATTATGTTACATTAAGTTAAGTTTTTATTGTCTTAGTCTTAAATTAAATGGAAGCCAGCAATATTTTTTTTTTTTTGGAAAACTTATTGGCCCGCCAAGATTCAAACACGAGCCTTACGCATGGCTATCGCTGCTCTCTAGGTACAAACTCTACAATTACAACTTACGTAGGTACAAATAGTACAGTCAAGAGCAAATGAAGCTACACTTCCAGTGCGAGTCTGACCTCTAAGGCGAGTGTAATAAGAACGTTACAAAGTCCAATGTGTCAAGCTCCACGTTTTCTTGGCTGCACAATTCTAAGCTACAGTTCTACGCTTTCGAGTCCGTGGAAAATGCGGTCATTAGCTGGCAACTCAGGATAATTGTCAGTTGTGATTTCTCACGGGATGTTCTCTGACGACCTTATTACTTGAAAAACAGGGAAATATCCACGGGTCGAGAATACAATTTTTTTATACAGTACTAGCGGTTCTGAATATTTTGAATATGGGAATAAAATATAGCCTATGTTACTTTGGGATATCCTAGCTTTCCATTGGTTAAAGATTTTTTTAAATCGGTCTAGTAGTTTTTTTAGTTTATTCGTAACAAAGATACAAATCTTTCCTCTTTATGATATTAATATATGTAGATAGGGGGCAAACGAGCTGACGAGTCACCTGATGGTAAGTGACTACCGTCGCCCATGGACACCTGCAGCTCAAGAGTCACAAGTGCGTTGCCTTTGAGGTGGGAGTACGCTCTCCTTGAAGGTCCAGAAATATCACAGGCGATAATTTGTTCCACAGATCGCTTGTGCGAGGCAAAGAGTTTCGATATCCAAGTGATATGGATGTTAGTTTCATCGCGTTGACCGTTGGCGAAACGTTGTGGCCGGTATAAGTCCGAAAAACTCCTCGGAGCACTCCCCATGATGCAGAGTGAAGATACATCTCTACGCAAAGCCAAGGTATCATCCTTATAACGTAAACCTCTACGACGAATGTGATGTGGTCTATCCTTTGAGTATTAAACTAACCGGAGACGCCACTGTCACACTCTAACAGGCGTTCCCCTCTGCCAAAAAAAAGTGTCGGTCAACACGCATACCTGATAAATACAACTAGTTTTTTTGAGTTCACGGAGTGCTTGGATTGGTGAATGTATCTAGTTCAAGCTAGTGTTTAATTGTTTTGTCCAAAAATGCGTTAGTTTTAACATTATTTGTGTTTGTTTCCTCGTCCCCCGCGCAGAAATTGGCAGACTTTTTTGCTAAGAAACTAGTGCGCGTGACGTCTCCTGTTGGTTTAATACTCAAAGGGTCTATCGGTCCACCAGTCTCTCTGTTCACCGGTCTCTCGGTCGACCGGTCTCGAGTTGTAGACTACTACACGCTAGTTGCCATGTTTGTGGCAACAAATATGATATATTATTTCAATTTATAAGAGATAAAGAATCTAAAAGTGAAATCATCCAGAAGACAAAATATGCCACCGTATCTACACCGACAATTACATTTCTTAGAATAAGTACAATTATGTTCGCAAGTGAAAACCGAATGTATTTTGAGTGTCATCATCAATGTAATTATAGGTAGCAATAACAAGTAAATGATTACGTGTCTACTCAAAGACTTGTTTGCTCCAGCGGCAACTAATAAAAAAAACCGGCCAAGTGCGAGTCGGACTGGTGCTCCGTACCACCACCAAATAAAAAGAATCTTTCTTTTTTTGTTTTGTTTTTTATTTGTTGTTATATAGCGTATTCTAACATAACATAACTAAAGAGTAAAAGACCGACTGTAACTTATAAGATTTTCTCAACGACGCCATTTTCAGAACTGGACCAAATTGGAACAACACGGGACTAGCTTTCAAATAAAATAAGAATCATCCAAATCGGTTCACCCAGTCGAAAGTTCTGAGGTAACAAACGTAAAAAACATACAATCAAATTGATAACCTCCTTCTTTTTTGAAGTCGGTTGTAAATTTCAACTGTCTACGTGTTACGGTTCATGAGATACAGCCCACTGACAGACAAACAGACATACGGACAGACAGAGTAGTCGTGGGGACAACGGGAAGTATTTTTAATAATTTTATTCAATTTCCGTTGTCCCCACTCAATGGGGATACCGGCAATGGGGACAACGGGAATACAACCTTACGAATAAGAAAGAATACTAGAAAAGAAAAGAGACGAGAGACATTTAGTCCTGTCAAATTAAAATTAGTCCTGTCAACTGTCCTGTACCTAGTCCTGGAATTTCATTAAAGTGTTTAATCTTTGAGTATTAAACCAACCGGAGACGCCACTGACAGGCGTTCCCCTCTGCCAAAAGGGTATGAGCAACGCTCATACCTGTTATATACAACTAGTTGTCTTGAGTTCACAGAGTGCTCGGATTGGTTATTTCTCTGTGTGAATGTATTTGTGTGCATCTAGTTCAAGAGGGTCCCGTTGGATACGGAACCTTAAAAATATATATGTAATGTAAAATTAAAGTTGCACAAATAGAAATGTTGCACGTGTTATTATCTGACCGCTGGCAGATAATAAATAGCTGGTTGCGACGGCGGAGGGTTAGATAATGTTCTCACGGAATGCTCTAAGGGCTACTGAGTCCATTCTCACACTGTCTCAGTGTCTTGTGACGCCATTGCTTCGTAGTTCACGTAGGACGAGTTAACTGCACACATACGTAACAAAAAGATACAGAAATAATTAAAGGAGAAGATTCAAGAATGTATGGAGACAGGGCCTGCACCATGTACACCAGTTTTTTAGATAAATATAAATAAAATAGCTATAGTTTTATTCATGATTTTGCTCATATTTGTCTAGTTTCGTTGTACAATAAACTTAATTTTTTATTAAACTAACATTGCGGCGACCGAAAAATAAAATTGCGTCCCGAAAAACGTCACCCTGTATTCTAGTGCAATCAGGTAAAAACTATAACTTTAGTATTTGTTCCACTTTTCACCAAAAAAACTGTTCCAGTTTGGATGATGTACATAAAGACAGCGAAAATGTCATAGTAACAGCTACCAGTAGCTGTAATAAGACAAGTTGAAATACTCGTATGCAGTGTATTTAATTGTATGGGATAATGAACCTATACAATTAAATAGCACATAGTTCACGAGTTTTAATAGACAGGAACGTGTTAATTTAAAAACAAACTGCACCGAAAGAAAATGTTCAAAGTTTATGTAGGCGTAGAGCTTAAGCTTCGGTAACGAAGTTGCCTTTCTATGCGGGGTCTATCGATGGTAACATTGTCTGTGCTGCAAAGATACATATTTCATTTTTCCTAATTCTATAAACCAGTAGCATCCCACTTCGGAAGGTTTTAATACTCTGTAGCGACACTACATAGAAAGCGCCAATAGATGGCAGAGTTCTAAACCGCGCTATCGAAGTTTTATAATGAGTTTGTATAAATACAACTGTCCAACATAAACCTTTGGACCACGGTTTCCAGACACGATCACCTCGCCTGGCGGAAGATCTTCCCTTTTCTGCATTCTACCTCCGCTACTCCATATTGGTGACCCCGACATGACTCCACCATAACTCCATAGTCGCAAGTTGAAAGTCTGTGAGCATGTCAAATCACCATAGGTGGCTATAAATATGGTCACAGCTGCATTGGCCTAACAAGGTTTCAAAATCAGTCTGACTGAGTGCAAGAATATGGTCCGAGAACATATTATTTGGCACAATATTTATGAAGCGGAAATCTAACGTGTGACCATTCATGGCAACCTGTCAATTAACCAATGTCAAATAGTGTCGAAGTATATCTTATCCTTTCGAAGTGGGTCAACTTAAATCAACAAACTACAGGTGTCATACTGTGTCGCAGAGTAGTGCGAAATAGTATATTACGTACCAAGAGAAGCAAAATAAGAAATGTCTCAGATCCCATGTAATTGTCGACTGAGGCGAAGTCGAGGTCTAAAAACATGTGATCTGAGGCTTTCTTATTTACTTTCCGAGGTGTGTATACTTTTTTCTGCTCGACGGAGGCGGAAAGCGGACACTTCGCTTAGCGCAGCGGGCCAAAAGTTGTCATTTTTCGCCCGGAGAGATGAAAAATTATGTATGAGCTGTTAGAAGTCGCCGCGGCATACCAGTATATTATGTAGAAAATATATACCTACGATCAGTTCCATCAAGACTTAGACCTCATCTAGAAATGTCATTCCTACTAATATCTAAGTAGATACTTCACTACCACTAGATACTATAAAACAAAGACGCTTCCCGTCTGTCTGTCCCTATGTATGCTTAGATATTTAAAACTACGCAACGGATTTTGATGCGAATTTTTTTTATAGATAGAGTGTTTCAAGAGGAAGGTTTTTATATACATACCATATCAAGCAAAGCGAGGGCGGATCGTTAGTAATATTATTATAAACGCGAAAGCAACTCTAGCTCTATCTGTTTTATTTTTTATTTTCAGGACTATACTGTTGAACAGATCTTGACAAGATGCAGCAGGACGATAGCTTGCATTTTGAGGAGGAATATAAGCAAATTTTAATCTAGTAAAGAAGACGAATTCTCGGGAAAAGCTAGTTCAAAATAAATACTCTGTATTTTGTATTTTTTCTGTAGAGCAATGATATCCTTATGTTTATACAGCCCGCTTCTCGTGATCGTAATCAGTAAGGCTCGGGTTCAAATCCTAGCAAGTACTCAATGAGTTTTTGAAAACATACGTACATATCCGTCACTAGCTTGATGAAGAAAAACATCGTGAGGAAACCCGCAGGTCTTAGAATTAATTCTGAGGCATGTGTAACAGACCCGGTCCGGCGATGGGCACCACCTATCACGTTAGGGGTCAAATATTTTCGTAAAAAGGGGGATTTCCAGAAATGGAACTATATACCTCTGCCTACCCCTCGGGGATAAAAGTGTGAGAATGAGCGTGGGATTATAATTAATACTCAGTATTTTTTTATTAAACCAAATCTTTGTTTTCAAAATTGACGGGCCTGTTGGCTCAGTTGGTAGTGACCCTGCCTTCTGAGTCGGAGGTCGCGGGTTCGATCCCCGCTCGAGGCCAACATTTGTGTGCATGAACATGTCTGTTGGCTTCGTATCTGGTCGTTTAATATTTATTTAAGTATGTCTATCAGTTGTTTGTACCCATAGTATAGGCCCTGCCTACCTTGGGACTGAATAACCGGGTGTGAATTGTGTCCCACAATTTATAATTATTATTATTATTAAATCTGTGTTACTTATTCCAGCTTTAAACTTAAAGAATGTTGCACAACTGGCGGTAAGTAGGAAGTTATCATGTCAAGTCATTAGCACGGTCATGTTTCGAACCCGCGACCGCTTCCGCGCTTTCTTCTTAGCATAAGGGAAACTTTATGACTTATTGATGATTGTAACTTTCTTGTAATGATTGTTTTTTTTTTTTACTTTAAGGTGAATAGTAAGTAATAGTACTAGCAATCTTTATTGTCATGAAAAAAAATTTGGAATTCGTGTTTCGTCGAGGCGACTAAAGGAGGCAACTTGTTATATAAACAGCAAAATATTATCCAAATTGGTACATTCACATTTCGAGAAAACTGAAACTCTGAACGGCTTGTAGGTATCCGCGGTCATGAATTAATATTCATAAAAAACACTTTTAATAAGTTAAACCAACAAACATAAACTTTTAGGTGCATTTAAAACAACTATAAACATTCCATAACAATTTTCATTACATTAAAAATTGCCCTGATAAAACTGTGTAAGTGCATATTTCAAAGTTTTAATAAATCGAGCCATAAATATTGTGACGCAATAATTCAAGATGGCGGCCCGATCTGTCGAGCCCGCAGGCGCGCTTCGGCGGCATATTATTAACTTTTTAATAACGTGCAAAAGGCGTTAAAGACTTCGGAGACGTTTTGTCAGAGTATAATATATCAATACGGGAGTTCTCTAGAACATCCATTATGTATGAGATAGGAACGTGGTACTTTCTAGAACTTTTAATATAATTATTAATAAGATAAATTAGGCCTATTTTCAATATAATATATGTACCTAAGCGCCGCTTGATATTATGATAGTAGAGTCTGTTTTTTTGTTTTAATAACACACTATTAATCTTAGATAAAAAGTTTAGATATAACTATACACACCGTCTCATCATCAACCCTGAACAGTCCACTGCTGAACTAAGGATCTTTTTTCACTAATAAGGCAGTAAATGTGTGTTTCGTAGTGCAGAGGGACACACAAGTGAGAGAACAAAACTTCAGCTGCGAAATCTCAAATTACTGTTTTTAATTACCTATTTACTTAATAGTTATTTATTAATGTGTAGTTTTTTTAGGTAGCCACAGAACCCAAATCAATCTTTTTAAGAAACAAAAAAATACATAAATTAAACAATCAAAGACTTACAAGTTTTCATTATCTACCAGATAATTACATTTTCTACTCACTGCAAATAGAGAATAAAAACTTTTTGGTCGGTATTACCACCATTCTAAAAAAAAGATTTACTTTCCCTTTTATATATTAATTCGAGCTAATTTTCATAGCCCTTGGCTTATGCAAATGAAAAGCACATACTTTTCTTACGGTGTAGATATGTGGAGCGTGCGACCACGTATCTCGAGAGTTGGACTTCAAACAAAGGCCAGATTCGTCCAACGCATAGTAAATCGAATAAGCTCTTGCATATATTCTTTCTTTCTTTCTTTCTTTTAATATGAATGAATCGTGGTATACAATATACAAATCAGAGGCTATATGAAGTTGAGGACGTTGAGGCCTTTCTAGGTGGTTAAACGCGTGAACTGTGAAAGCGGATAGATTGAGTTACCACGTTCTGTAATAGGGTGTGACTTTTGAATGGAATTCATAAAAGGAAGCAATTAGATTACGGAGGTTTTATGCCGTAATAAAGTAATTGGCTGCATGAAGTTATTGTTTGTTTAATGTTAGCGGTAGATTGCTCTTAACGCAGTGATGTTGGTGACGTAATCTTTGGCGATAATTTATCTCTGAGTACCTACATTCCCTTGTAGTAAATGAATGTATTTGTATACTCTTCCATAACATGTTTTTTTGGAGTGATAACGTGTTATAAATCGAAGAGCGCCAGCTGCACGAAAAAGTGTTACGTTCCGCCTGAGCCTAGCGTGCAAGCGAGAGCGCGGAAGAAGCGACAGAGAGACACAATCGGCCTAAGCGTTCGGCTTGTGACGCATCTATCTCTGCAATTTTTCGTCAATGTTTTTGTAGGTACCCACCTACAGGGTTTAGTAAAATGTATCTACCCTCCTTATTTATGTACACATCTGGTATAGAGGTAGCCCATTAAAGAAGGTCAGATTCGATCACCGATCACATTCGATCTCGACTCTCGACACGAGCAACCTATTTCATTCTTCAACCCTCATCGTCGTCACCCACTGGCAGTCACAATAGCTGCCGCAAAATTTTCTTATGACGAAATTACGTAAAATTATAGCCGTAAACCGACTTTACAGACAAGCAATAAAAAGATATTAAATTATTCTTTTGCCAATGGACATCACACTTTTCAAGGAGCAGCATGGGATATTTTACCACGAGAACGAGATTTACGACGGTAAAATCGTAGGGAACAGTTATCATAAACAATTTCTCATTACAAAAACCAACAAGTCCACATGAAACTATAAAAAGAGACAACGAAAAACGTATTTTAACTACTTTATCTTTTATCAATTTCAATGCAATAATAAAGAGCAGGATTTACGAGATGCGTCCTTCGTGGAAATTAAATAAAGTCGTTACGACTTTAATTGATAAAACTCGGCTTCATCGCGGCGAAATGGTTGAATGAATTTATTAATACGCTCCTTAGTAAATAAGCTAAACTGACACTTGTTCATGCAAAAGAAGCTTCGATGTGATGACCAATAGATAGATATATCTTGTTTATTTATTCAGTTTACCTCTATTCTTTGACATTGTTTGTTTGACAGCAAACACATGTCCCTATCCGATAAATATGGCGCCGCCCGGTTTGCTTTTGGTTTAAAATTACTGTGGTCTTTGTTGGGAAGTTACCACATACATAAAAACTACAACGTAGTTTCCGTTCCCGTGGGAAAACGGGGGTAAATAATTTTTAAAATAGGTGAAGTAGTTTTTGAGTTTATTCGTTACAAAAATACAAATCTTTCCTCTTTATTATATTGCTGTAGATACTAAAGTAATATCAATACTATGGTATAGTAAAAATACTGCACTACAGTATATTTCAATTGTGAAAAGACGCAATCGCAATAGGAGTACTTCCGAATGTAAACGAATTTACGCTGCAACGGCCTTCGAAACTATGACATTTTGGTGCACATTTTTCCAGGCATTCCCAAGACTAGGACATATAAACCTATCTATTAGGCAGCAACTCTATTTTCTAATATCGATGGCTTATCAACACAGTTAGAAAAGGGCAGTTAAAAAGTAGAGACTTTTATAGCTTTGTATAAGACACTATAATACACGATAATAATAAAAGTATATAAAATTAATTCAAGTAGGTACATACATTTTGCACGCTTAAGGGGAGATATTTTATAGCATTTTTATTGTAGGTATTAATTTAATACTAGATGCCATACCTGGTTTGGCCTGAGGACTTTTTGAATGGCCAACTTGATATCAGTAAGCTCTTATTTTTAAACCTGTTATTAAAAATAACGAAGTGCAATGGTTCAAAAACTGCGATTGCATTAAAAACAAGTGTCTAAAATATAAAAATACTGATAATAACTTTAAATACACATTTTTATATAATAACTAGCGGTTCTGAGAGGTTTTACCCGCGTAGTTTCCGTTCCCATGGGAATACGGGAATAAAATATAGCTTATGATACTCAAGGATATTCTAGCTTTCTATTGATGAAAGAATTTTTAAATTCGGTCAAGTAGTTTTTGAGTTTTTTCGTAACAAACATACAATAATAAAAATCTTTCCTCTTTCTAATATTAGTACAAAAGTATATACAAAGTTTTCTATGCTAGAATCTACGCTAGAATCATATAAAGAGGAACGTTTTTGTTTACCATAGAGATAATGACAAACTATTTACTTAAGTTTATGAATGCATGTGGCATGAAAAACGGTCTTCGTTTAAATATGTGAGACAATTATTAGAATGTTTTAAAAACACATTTATTTTCTGCAGCTATAAAAAGTGCACTTGGAAATGTCAGTAGTCTAGGTATTATCTAAACTCGTCCATGAAGATTGGCTGAATGTAAACAGCGGCTCATACTCACCGACAAGTTGTTGGTTCAAAATGCAGTACCGAGAAGAACCAGCAAAAAAACTCAAGGGCAGCTCTTTTTAATCTCATGTCTTACTGTACTTTAGATATTCGATCTATAAGTAAAAGGTCTATGCATTTTAGTAGTACCGAAACATGTTTATATTAAAAACTAATTACAAAAGTAATCGGTGCCCGTGGGCGGTGCAGGGGAACATTTGCATTCATACCGGTTCATTAAAGCTGGACAAATTATTGCTGTGCAGTCAAGAGCACGTGGAGCTTAATCTCTAATAAAAAGAGCTAATCGAAAGGAATACTAGTACTTAGGGTGTAGCGATGTAGTTACATAACTAGTATAACAAGGTAGGTATTTTTGATTAGGCCTGTTGTCAGTTCGACTTTCTTATATCTCGACATTTTTATACTTCGTCAATTTTCATTTTCGACTTTTTTATTTCTTGACATTATTCTGTATTTAGACATTTTTATACCTCGTCATTTTTAAATACCGACATTAATCGCCTAAATCCATTGGACTTTGTAATATAACGTTCGCGCGTTCTTATTACAATCGCCTTATAAATCAGACTCGCTCTACAAGTGGGCTTCATGTGCTCTTGACTGTACAATGTTCCAGAGCTTCCAATCATCGATATGGTAATCAATAGATAGGCCCAAGTGAAATGAACGGGCTGGTTTACATATTTATGTACTAAATAATATTATAAATGCGAATGTGAGTTTTTGCTTGCTACTTATCAGGCAGTAACATTTTTATCCGCGTATTCCAACGGGAACGGAAATGGGAACTACGCCAGTGAAACCGCGGGGCGCTGCTAGTCTACATCTACACTAATATAATAAAGAAGAAAGATTTGTATTTTTGTAAGTTTGTAACAAATTAACTCAAAAGCTTCTGGACCGATTTCAAAAATTCTTTCACCAATGTAAAGCTACGTTATTAGAGAGTAATATAAGTTTTATTTTATCTCCGTATTTGCACGGAAACGGGAACTACGCGGGTGAAACCGCGCAGAATTGCTAGTATAAAAATCAATTTAGAAAATGGGGTCAGCATTGGTACTCCATTCCTGGGAAGAGGGTATTCCCAGGAATGGAGTACCAATGCTTTTACCAGTTTTTTTGGACTCCTAAACGTGACAGGTGATGAGCCTATCGCCGGAACAGGGTCATACGGTTATCCTCAATGTGTATGTAAGTTTTAAAAAAAAGGTGTATCCCACCACCAGGATTCGAACCTGAGTCTCACGTATGAGACAGGGCTCACTGTCTCGACTTCTAGAGAGCCTTCTATTACTGCTGTTTTTTTTAAGAAAAAAGAGGGCAAACGAGAAGATGGGTCACCTGATGGTAAGTGACTACCGTCGCCCATGGACACCAGCAACTCAAGAGTCACAACTGCGTTGCCGGCCTTTGAGGATAGAAAAAAAAACCTACACCTTAAATTAACTGTTGAGCCAAATAGACCACAATCGTGCAACGAAGTTAGTTTTGAAACAATGGGACAATGTAAAATAATAATAATAATAAATTGTGGAACACAATTCACACACGGTTATTAAGTCCCAAACTAGGCAGGGCCTATGGGTACTAAACAACTGATAAACATACTTAAATAAATTATTAAACGACCATACACGAAGCCAACAGACATGTTCATGCACCCAAATGTTGGCCCCGAGCGGGGATCGAACCCGCGACCTCCGACTCAGAAGGCAGGGTCACTACCAACTGAGCCAACAGGCCCGTCGAATACCAGTCAAGTGCGAGTTGGACTCCCGGTTAGTCCCGTTTTACCCTTTGGGTACGGAACCCTAAAAATCACCTAATCATAACGTTCTTGCGATGCACACTTGACCGGTTCACTCACTACAAGAAGTCTTTATATCAGCACATCTCTTTATTAACAACCAAAAAATACTATAAAAAAATATCTCTTGCATCTTTTTGACTCCCGCTTGCAAGATCCATTATAATTTGACACATGTGGCAGAGAAAATTGAACGTTACTGCTTTACAATAAATGTGTGGAGACTATGAAGGGACAAGTCGATATGAAATGGGTGAAATTTTAATATGCTTCTTTATTTTTAGGGTTCAGTAAATGGAGATTCTCAAATAATTATTTATATATTTTTGTCAAAATACTGTACTTTCGTGACTGTGTCTTTGTGTCTGTTACGAAGTGAGTTTTTTTCAGCTTGTTGGATGTGGGTGTTTTATATCGGCTCGTATAATGGGATTTTGTCTTTCCTATTTTGATTAAAGGGTGATTTATTTTAAGCTAGTTGGAAGAGAGCTTTTATTTAATGTTATTTGCAAGGGACTTCTTTTTAGTAGTTTTTTTAACATTAAACAACCAAAAATGTATTCGGTTAGATTCTACGCTCTTTTGAGGTTTATCTGTTTGTAGGTTCAGATGGTTGTGACTCAGTGTTTCGATTTAGAGGTAGTGGTTCGACTCCCATCAAAACCAACATTTTTGATCATCAAATATATGTTCGTTTTATGTCTGGGTATCCATATTATTTAAAACTAATTGTTCCTCGCGGTTTCACTCGCGTAGTTCCCGTTCTCGTGGTAATACGGTAATAAAATTTAGCCTATGTTACTCAGGGATATTGTATGATTGTAATGGTGAAATAATTTTTGAAATCGGTCTAGCAGTTTTCGAGTTTATTCGTTACATACATACAATAATACAAACTTTCCTCTTTATAATTTTAGTGTAGATAACTGATTTATTTATTAAAATACGCGACGACAAAAGTATAAGCCTTATATTAAAAGGTATTCGTATAAAAAAATTACACGTCACACAGTGTGTAATGACAGTGTCCGGAACCCTTAACACTAGAGCCAGTCTCCCCCTTGGCAGTATATTTGTCTCTTTCTCCCCAAATCGGAGAAGCGAAATTTTATATCGCAACTCGGATATCAGGTTCTGCATTGTCCTTAATCAACAAGTCTTGTTTTATTTTTAAATCGGCTTTCTTGCATAATGATCAGTTGTTTTATTGTTTTCTTCATGTGTGGACAATAAATGTTTTGATAAGTCGGTTTCAGGTCCTACTAGCTAACTTGTATTAACCGACTCGACGCTTTGTAAGGATATTAATCATAATTGTTATTGTAAACCATAATTTGGTAATTATGGTGTAAGACATGAGATTAAAAAGAGCTGCCCTTCTTGCTGGTTCTTCTCGGGGTACTGCATTTGGAACCACCAACTCGTCGGTGGAGATGGGCTGCTGTTTACATTTAGCCAATCTTCATGGACAAGTTTAGAGTGCCTTGTTATTAGACTATTGACATTTCTAAGTGTACTTTTTGTACCTACAGAAAATAGGTAAATGATTTTTGATTTGATTGGTAACGCTTACTAAAGGTATTATACGTTACCGATGTAACGTAGCTTCTGACACTGGTCATCATAAGCTATGTCTTATATGTTGGAAAATGCAATTTGTTCTCATAGTTTGAACTACCTCAAGTCCATACACTTTAATGCAATATAGTGTAATGGCCCCTAAATATAAAGCGGGCTACACATCCACTGGTTGTAATTACGAAAGCCGCGGGCGTATCGACGTATCTAAAGGGCCCAATACATTAGCCGGTCGGTGTCGCATTAGTTGCGACTAACTGTGCCCGTATCGGTCTATCGTGTAGTCTATAGGGCACACTTGTATGTGGTGCTCAAACTATAACTGTTTTGAGAAAATAAAGTCAGCTTGTTTAATGGCAAATAAAATAAATATAAAAAAATATTAACGGGAAAAAGGATTTATATACAAAAATATATTTTTTTCTTTTAGTGACATTTTTCTATTTTTAGGCACTTATTTATATTTCAGATTATTATACGTTTAGATGTATAATAAAAAAATCTGTCAGTACGAAAGGGTACAGAATGAAATAAAGTACTTAAGCTCAAATGAGATTTAGTACTTTATTTCCTTCTCTGCATATCTTTACTACTGAATGAACGATTCATCAGCACAATCATAATATCCCGTGAGAGTCTTGCACGAGAAAGAATGAGCCACAATCTACCAAGTGAGCACAGTTGTGAGATAGTGTTAGGCTTGTAGCCACCCAATTGTCAGAATTTTTCAAGCCACCCAATCTGCCTTGGCTTAGCGACTTCAATTGACCATAAAGATAACGAAAACCGGGACCAGCGGGAATAAGTGATTAGATGACTACAATTGCCGTTATAGTTAATAGTATGACTAATATTGACATTATATTATAATAAGAATGATAAATTTATTATGAGATTTTCACATTAACTTTAACCACGTATATATATAGTGTGTAATTTTTAATTTTATTTCAATTATTTAATTTGTTATTAGTAATGTACAATCTACTGTGCTCTTCGGGTTCTGTGCCTGAAATAAAATGATTTTATTAAATACGTACCTTCCTCTAGTTTGAGAACCACAGCCGCAGACAGATCGCCCGAGATACGCGACATTCGCTTTGATGTACACGGGCTTTGTGCGCGTGGGCACCGAACGTCGATACACCGGCGATAACCTCCGCGATTTAGTGGCCCGCTTTATGGCATTAATTTGCAGTCTGTGGTTTGGTAGAAGAAAAGGGGAGGGGGTTAAAGTTTAATTTTGAATGCTGGACTCCAAAGTGAAGAACCTAAGCCACGTTTTAACTATACCTACTAGTGGTCTCGGACCGATTCTGCTCAGATGACGACTCGGATGCTATTCATATAATAAAGTCACGTGATCCAAGTTTACTCGGACGCCGGCGTCCAATCAATGGAACTGTGTTTTTTGATTTTTTACAGTCGTAGAAAAAAATGTTTTACTTATTTTCATTTGCATGTAAAGCAACTTTTAGCTTGCATTTCAAGGAATGATATATAGGATGGTTTTCTTCGAATAAAGGTAATTTTTTAGAGGATGTTCAAACAAAAAGTTCACTACGGCGAGTTACGGACTAGGACTAGTAATGAAATGTTAGTTATATAATATTAATATTATTGTTTAAAACTAAACCGCAGAACCAGTCTCGATGAAATTTGACGAGGAGTAAGCATCTAAGGAATGACATAGTCTACTTTTGATCCTGGAACGCAAATGGGCCTTTTCAAGGCCAGAGTGAATAGGCATTATCTAGGCAAACATGCTTCGTCTGCATCATCACTTCCCATCAGGTGAGATGGCAGACAAATGGTTTGCCTATTATTAATAAAAAAAATAAAAAATAAATAAGATAAGGCCAAAAACCAGTAGATGAGATGTTCACACAAATAGATTTTTTTAAAGTTTTCTTTATTAAATAACATCAGAATTTATTGAATAAAAGCATAATCTCTCCCCTTAAATATACAAGTCGCTAAACGTGACGACAAGTCGGATGCTGCGCGACTGATAGTTGCGCCTCATCATTGTGGGTGGCACCGTGGGTTACTGTGCTGAAGGCTGAAGAATTTAATAGTTTGTCTTTGTCCCTTTTTATGATAAAACAAAATAAAAAGATCTATAAGCAAGCAAAAGAACTTACTGTTTGTAAGCTGTTATTCAATTTATCTTTTTTTTATCCGACTACGGCCAAGCTACGGCGAAGGACAGGTTATGTTTTAGTTGGCTATGTATATTTGTATGAACGAATATTCCATCGTAGGATCTACATTACTCAACTGATTTTGAAGAATGAGGTGTCAAGAATACAATTCAATTGAAATCATTTATTTCAGTAGGTAAAATAAATTCAGACTTAGAAATGTAGGTACTCATGTAGGTTGGCTAAATGTAAACAGCAGCCTATGTCCATCGACGAGTTGCTGGTTCCAAATGCAGTACCCCGAGCAGAAACAGTAATAAAACTTACATACATAATCTCATGCCTACTTCCCATTGAGGTAGGCAAAGACAATATACTGCCACTTGTTACGAACCAAGCAGATCTCTCGTGCTTCCTCCACATCCATCAAACGACTCATGCATGCTCGTCGGTTTCGGGTACTCTTTATCTGGCTTTTCTTTAACACATCGCCGATCTGACTGATCCTCTACCGACTCGCCCATTCAGAACACTCTTGTATATTTGTCTTGTTAGACGACTTTCATTCATCCTATAGTCACTATATCATCTTTCAAGCCGCTAAATTCTCGAATCACACTATTCTTCACTCTATCTATCAATCTTAATATCGAGGAAGACCTTCCCTTTTCACGATGGAGGAGTATTCCACTTCCGTTTTCTTACTATATGTATCAGTAATCGATGTCTCACTTTACATAATCGTAACATAGATGGCATCACTTTGTATAACGTGTTCACGTATAATGCGTTACTTTCTAATTTTCCCATGTACGAGTACATTGTTATGTTATCTGTTGTATCGGTTTTTCATGTTCAGAATTCCGCTTCTCCTGAATCTTTTGAACAGTAATTGGTGAAAGTCAAAATCATTTATTTTCTTTAGATACGAAAAGTACACTTAGAAAGGTGAATAGTCTAATAACACGAAACCTTACCCATGAAGATTGGCTAAATGTAAACAGCAGCCAATCTCCACCGACGAGTTACTGGTTTCAAATGCAGTACCCTGAGAAGAACCAGCAAGAAACTCAAGGGCAGCTCTTTTTAATCTCATGTCTTACTAGTAAATATGGTTTATTATTTATAGCAGAAATTATAACAGATAATAATTATCAGAAAAAGCGGATCTCAGAACTAATTCTGAGGCATGTGTAACCGACCCGGTCTGGCGATGGGTTCACCACTTATCACGATTAGGGGTTGAATATTCTCGTGAAAAGTGGGTATTTCTACCCTAATATTTTAGAAGAAATACTTTATCTCATTTTTGTTTGTAATGAATGGGCTCTGAAACTGAACTGATTTAAAAAAAAATTCACCAGAAACTTACATTTCTGACACTAATATTGGCTAAATATAATTTTCCAATGGGACCGGGACATACGCCGATAATTTATTGTATGTGTGTCAAAGAGATTAAAATATAATAGGACATAGAGGGGGCATTGGGAATATTTTCATACAAAGCTTTGAAGCTCAAGCGTCATGTCAGTTGTAGACCTCTGGCGCCTGAGCGAACGCGGGCTGTCATTCGGCCGAAATTGTACTAGACTTATTCCACTTGGAATAACTTTTCGGCTTCAAATTTTCCTTTGTTTGTCGCTTTGTGTATTAAACCAACAGGTTGGTTTAATACTCAAAGCTTTGTCCCCTCTATGCCCTATTATATTGTAATCTCTTTGATGTTTGTCAAGCGCAAGGAAGGAGACCAAGCAAGCCCAGCAACTCGGACATATAGAGTCTGTATTCTCCGAGGACAGACATTACAATCCACTATCCGAGTTTCTGGGCTTAATATGGTGTCCTTACTTGCGGTTGCCACATAATATGTACCCAGATTCCGCTGTTTTATACCGTAGTTAACTTTACCTTTGTAGTTCCACTCCTCATTTAAAATTTAATATCTGATCAATAGAAGCCTACCGTCGTAATATGATCAAAGATCTAAAAGATAAGTTAAATACACGATAAGATCAAACGTCGAACTCAATTAATGTTTATAGTTGCTAGGTATAGAAGCGAGGTAAGGATTTCCTAATGATTAATAAAATCTAATTGCCTTCGACAGATATTTGAAGTTTATTATCTATGTTGGACACTACTTGTGCCCCGCGTATTCACTTGATAAAATCCCGTTCCTGTCTAAGTAATCTTTCCATAGCTGAAAGATATGTTAAAATCGGTCCGTTATTCGAAGCCTATTTATAAAAAAAAAATCATACAAATCTTTCCTTTCTAATATTATTCCTGTGAAGTTTTTTTCAGCTCAACGCAGGCGGAAAGCGGCAACTTCGTTTAGCGCATCGGGCCAAAAGTTGGCGCTCGGAGTAATTTCATAATGTATTACGAGTATCTTTTCACTGCTTAACCACTGAATTGAAATTGGTTATCGGCATAACATGCATTTGGAAGAAGCACATAGGTTATTTTGTGATTCGTCAAAAGCTAGTACAGTCAAGAGCAAGTCAAGCTTGACACTACCAGTTTAAGCTGAGCTCTGATTTATACTGCCATAGAATACAGGGCCGGGTCAAAGTCCAAAGTGTCAAGCTTAGCGTGCTCTTGACTGTACTTTCATTTATTTTTACTAAAAATCTTCTCCATGTTAACCATTTGGACGGGAAAAAGAACTTGTTTCACGTAGGCAACGCCGTTGGAAGCCTTCTAGCGTAATAATAAATGATTAACGCAGCTACATAACTTTAATTAAAATCCCCTAGACTGCCTCAACCATCAGATATGTTGTCGTAAAAATATATTGCCTCTAAAGTTATATCAAAGCGATTTCTTGTACCCGAAGATAGCATTTTTACTTCCCATAATCGGCTTAAGCCGTCGTCGCGTCATTCCTGTGGTGCGGCATGTAAGGGACGGGCTTAAGCTGTAAGCTACATGGTTTTTGCGCTACAAAGTAATCCTTACTGCAATTATATTATGTTTATTTATGTTTCTTCCTCGTAATTTTCGTTAATTATTAGGTTTTCACAATCAAACGAGGTTGAGGTCATTTCTGTGGCCTGAGTTTACACTGACCAGAATCCCCGATACGTATGCTAGTTTTGTTACCTACTTTAAATATTGCAACTCTCGTGCAACCAAAGCAAACGATAAGTATAAACAAGCCACCCTGTTGGATGTCTATCTACATTAGGTTTTGCTTTAAATATACGTGATGGTATTTAGTTTTAAATTTAGCTTAAAAATTAATTGCAGATAATGCAGTTAAGTTATACGCGGATGAATATACATAAATATTGCGTTCTAAGTATAAAATTGGATTCGTAGCAGCAGATTGTAAAGCAAATTTCCTACAGCACATCGCAACAAATTACTATGTTCATGTGCTTTATTTTTGTAGAAATAATGTGTAAAAAAAGGTGTGAGATCATTGACATTCAATATTCCGATCTTGAAGTAAAATTATTTTACTTACGGAATTGTACCTTTATCTTTATTCGCATCGAGATATAAAGCGTAAGCTTATCTAGATGATACATTTATGAATAACATAGATACGAGTATAATCAAGTTTTACGCAATAATCTGCTCGAAGCTGTCGTCGCGTCATTTCGGTGTAATGGCGCGGCTTAAGCCGTTCGATTGGCATGAAATGTGTCACAGAACTGACGATGGGAATATTACATTTGTGCATCTGGAGATTAAAATAATAAGTGCAAACTTTATATTTTATTTACAAGACTTGAAAACGGAACGTAAACTCTTGATTAATGGATTCCTAATGTCTTTGCGAGTGACACAGTGAGACACCAAAGACAATAAAACACCAAAATCAAAGATCTCCAGTCATCGATGTGGAGATAAAATATATCCAATAGATGTGTTTTCATGGTCACAATTATTTAATACGGGCCTAGCCGGCGCCACGCCGCGCTGTCCGGAACATTGAACCATGACTCAATCAACGTAATATCAATATGCACCATAATGACATATATTCAGACACCATTCTGACACTAATTTCATATTGGTTCTAATGGCAATTAATGTTCAAGTACTATAATATTACTTGCCTACCTATGATGTTTGCTTTCGTATAATATTATCTAAATCAATTTATAGAAACAGTGTTAATTTCTTAAGTTAATCACTTGTTTAAGGCGTGTATAAATCAGCCATGACAGTCCGTTTGACAGTTAAATATTAGTTTTACTTAGTACAAAAATTAAACTACTGCCACCTATATCTACATTTTACTTTCAAGCAAATCTATTGACTCTCGCATCGATGCCTCTACTGGTACAAGAGCGCGTGGAGCTTGACACGTTGGACTTTGTGACGTTCTTATTACAATCGCTTTAGAGGTCAGACTCGCACAAGTGTAAAGCGTCATGTGCTCTTGACTGTACACCTTTATAGTAAAACAAAAGGACCGTTTTGACAGTTGAACAAGTCACTTAGGATTATGACGTCACAGTGCATTATGGGGCTACCGAAAGCGTGCTTATCTATAATTACAATCGAACCATTAAAGGATTTGTCTGTCCATCTGTCTGATGCGGACGCGAGCTTTCGGTGCGGTTGTCAGCTGTTGCTTTTTTTTTAAAGTAGCCAAGTTTTATAATAGAGTGAGAGCCCAGGCTTGTCAGACCTTCGTCATTTTGTAAAACCTCAAAGTTTGTCTGTGTATGTCCCTACTACAGGTGTAAACGATCCCCGAATATGAAGTTTGGATAACGGTTCCTTTGGAAGTTATCAAGCAGCAAAGGTCCATAAAGTTCCACCTGAAATTCGTTAAAGTTTAAAGCCCAGTTTTTATATATTTTATTTGGATTAATATTAGAAATCACGTCGTCCATTGTCAGACACTTGGTGCGGTGGAAACCCCCTGTCAGACCCTTGAACCATGGTGAATTGAGGGTATACTTTCATGACATGATGTCTGCCCACATATAGCTACTAGGCCGAGTTTGATGTCATTTTCATATAATTCAAGGATGAGGAATTCATTTCTGGAATAAACTTTTTATCAGTCCATAGAAAAAAACGGAGTAACTTACAAAAAACCAAAATGTTGAAAATATTTTTTTAAGAATTTCGTCGCTCAGAAGTACACTATAACGATTAAGACTAAATAAAAAATATTATCTTATATCTCCTTTATTGCACAATATAAAAAGTATCATTTCAATAACATCGTCAAAGTATAGAAGTGTAAAAAAAAATATCAATAAGTATATCAATTCACCATGATTCAAGGGTGTCTGACAGGGGGTTTCCACCGCACCAAGTGTCTGACAATGGACGACGCGATTTCTAGTATTAATCCGAATAAAATATATATAAAAACTGGGCTTTACACTTTAACGAATTTGAGGTGGAACTTTATGGACCTTTGCTGCTTGATAACTTCCAAAGGAACCGTTATCCAAACTTCATATTCGGGGATCGTTTACACCTGTAGTAGGGACATACACAGACAAACTTTGAGGTTTTACAAAATGACGAAGGTCTGACAAGCCTGGGCTCTTGGGATATAAGCGTGATTCTAACATTGGTGGAGAGGGAAGAAGGGAGACACACAACTCACAATATTGCGTAAACTAGTGAAGATATTTCGTAGTAAAAAGTAACGTAAGCGTATTTAATTATGTATGTAATATTTACATACATACATAATCTCACGCCGTTTTCCCACTGGGGTAGGTAGAGACAATAGACTTGCTACGAACCTGGCAGATCTCTCGTGCTTCATCCACATTCATCAAACGACTTATGCATGCTTGTCGGTTTCGGGTACTCTTTATTTGGCTTTTCTTCAATACATCGCCGATCTGGTCGATGTAATAAGCCAGGATCGTAGCAGGTGGCGGGCTGTTGTCTCTGCCTACCCCTTTGGGAAAAAGGCGTGAGCATATGTATGTAAGTACGCCTAGGAATTTAATATTTATTAATAACGATTCCTTTTTTTGACACAATCGTAAAATATTTGATAGGTATGGACTATATAAAAATGCTCCATTAAAAGAAACACATGCGAACCTTATAAATATGTATCTACTATCTAGAGAGGCAAGCATAATCTGTAAGACAAGCCTCCTTGGTAGGACAAAATGCTGTTAAAAAAGAAATCAAGCAAAGAGTTTGAGAATAAAAAATAAAATCCGTATGGCCAGTGCTCCTGCAAGCGTAGGGTTGTCAGTAACAAATAAACAAAATGATGTGAATCATATTTTGTAAGTCTTGTAATTTATTATGAGCTAGTTTCTTTCCTGTGACTACGCTCGCATCGACTGTATAGTAAGGGATACTTATTAGGTAAAGGTATATGTACTCGTATTAAGGACATTTAATTAAATTAGTGAGATGAATTCGAGAAGCAAGCCAGGCTTTATAAAACATTACTCTAATTCACTAAGGACTAAAAGCAAGAACGATTTTTTTTTATTATGCTTAAATTTCTTTATTCCTGACATGAAGGACAAAATAGATGTTCGTTGACACATAACTAAAGTAGAAATACCTGAAATAACTAAAAGTCATTTATTTATTTATTTGATCTTTGTGCCAGCCCTAGCCTGCCGATTGAGACCTAACCAGCAAATAAGTTGCGTGCGGCGGGTTGCGTGCCCACAGCGATGTCTTCCAGTCAACTGACCGCACTTATCGCGAGTTACTACGTGTTTTGTTATGTCAGCCGATTACAGTTTATACAGGATGTTCACTCAATTAAGCTATAAATATGTAGCGCGTTTGTCTGTCCGTTGGCTTTCAATAGTTATTAGTGTCTGGCTTTAGACAAGTTGAATACGTGATAAAGCCCTAGGGCACTGACATGGCTAGAACAAGCCACTTAAAAAACGGCAAAGTGTGAGTTGGCCTTGGGCACCGAAAGTTCCGTAAGTACATCTTTATAGTCCAGTAAATTTATACATTACCGCATGCGTCAAATCCGGTAGTTCTGATTTTTTGCAGACTTGTTTATGATGTTGGCCTAATGTATAATCCAAGTTTGTGACCTCGAGCGCCGAACGCAACTTTGTCAAAAATCGAAAAAACCGCGAAAAAATAGTTTTTTTTTTCAAAATTTGGCGATTATAACCCTAAAGGACTAGTTTCTGAAAAAACTTTTTTAGGACGTTTTTAAAGTAGACTAAATTAACTACAATATGATACTAGAATTGTCTCTGTAGACCCAATAGTTTCTGAGATTTACCCTTTCAAAGTTTATATTTTTTTTCGAACTTCGCAATTTTTTGCATTTCTGTCGTTTTAAAATGTTGCCTGCTACTTCGTTCGCGTTATTTAGGGATATAAAGTAGCCTATATGTTAATCCGGGTCCTAATCTATCTACCTACCAAATTTCATCTAAATCCGTTTAGCCGCTAAGTTTATTTTTGTCTTTTATCACATAGATATCTACCCTAATCTATACTAATATTAAATAAGAAAGATTAGATTTTTTGTACGTTTGTTACAAATAAACTCAAAAATACTGCATCGATTAAAAAAATTCTTTCACCAATGGAAAGTTAGAATATCCCTGAGTAACATAAGCTATATTTTATTCCCCTATTCAAACTAAAACGGAAACGACGCGGGTGAAACCGCGCAGAATCGCTAGTATCATATATAATAATGGTTCAGCGCGTTTTCACCCGCGTAGTTCCCGTTCCCGTAGGAATACGGGATTAAAATATAGCTTATATTACTCAGGGATATTCTAACTTTCCATTGGTGAAAGAATTTTTTAAATCGATGCAGTAGTTTTTGGGTTTATTCGTAACAAACGTACAAAAAATCTAATCTTTCTTATTTAATATTAGTATAGATTAGTGTAGATATCTATGTGATAAAAGACAAAAATAAACTTACGGGTGCCCGGCTTTAGATAAAATTTCGTAGGTAGATAGATTAGGACCTGGATTAACATATAGGCTACTTTTTATCCCTAAATAACGCGAACGAAATAGCAGGCAACATTTTAAAACGACAGAAATGCAAAAAATTGCGAAGTTCGAAAAAAAATATAAACTTTGAAAGGGTAAATCTCAGAAACTATTGGGTCTACAGAGACAATTCTAGTATCATATTGTAGTTAATTTAGTCTACTTTAAAAACGTCCTAAGAAAGTTTTTTCAGAAACTAGTCCTTTAGGGTTATAATCGCCAAATTTTGAAAAAAAAACTATTTTTTCGCGGTTTTTTCGATTTTTGACAAAGTTGCGTTCGGCGCTCGAGGTCACAAACTTGGATTATACATTAGGCCAACATCATAAACAATTCTGCAAAAAATCAGAACTACCGGATTTGAAGCATACGAACCCATACATTCAACCGACAAATTTACTGGACTATTAATTATATTGTAACTTTTTTTTAATAAATATGATAATGTGAATGACCCTCATAATACTACTAGCTTACGCCCTCAACTTCCTTCTTCGTAAATCCGTATTGTACACAAAATCTTTTTATGATTTTTATTTATGATATTTCTGAAATTATTATATTAATAATAAACCCGCAATTACTACCGTAATTCCAACAACATTTGATTAATATTTGTAATTATTTCGAGTAATTGATTTAAAATGGAATTGCTTAGAAATATTGCTGTAATAATTTATGTTTTAGTAGTTGGTTGCGTTTGTTTCCACTACTCATTAAATGTGATACGTAGTTGGAAAATATATAAAAGCACTAAAATCAATACATACCTATAACCAATGAGCTTGTAATAAAATAGCTCATAAAAAAAACGGTTGTCTGTAAAGTCGGTTTACTGACGATAGTTGAACGTCACAACGTCATAAGAAAATACTGATGGAATGGATTGTGCCTCTTTGTCGCTCGTTGCGCGCTCTCGCTTGCACTGGAACGACGCATACGTCACACTTTTTCGGGAATGCCGCCGGCTCCATCAATTTATAAGACGTTGTCACGTCAAAAATGTTTTATTGATGAAAACATCTGTGTTATGTCATGTATAGTTGAAATAGTGTTTTATAAAATGTTCTCGGGTCAAGTTATATCAAGTTTATATAAAGTATCACAACTAAAACAACTGCAACCGTAACAACTAAGTTTCATTACTAGATATCTGATTTGACGTCACTTTGTTTAGCAATGATAGACAAACATAAAACAAAAATAATTTTGACTCCAAATTCAAATTGCAAAGAAGAAAATGGTAACCAAATCCCATTTATCGTTGACGGCTATTCAAAGATTCTTTTTTTTTTATAAGAAAAAGGGGGCACCTGATGGTAAGTGACTACCGTCGCCCATGGACACCTGCAGCTGAAGAGTCACAACTGCGTTGCCGGCCTTAGGAGGTGGGAATACTGGGTGGGGGGAGGGGAGGGGAAGGGGGGGATTGGGGCCTCCAGTTACCTCACTCACTCAACGAAACGCAATGCAAGCATTGCTGCTGAGACCATAGGTACTTAGGTTATTTCGCTTAATATGAAACTTAGTGATCATAATTTAAGGTGAATATTATATCTATTTAATGATCGTGAGATAATGACAATGGAAACGAATTTAAGCATGAGTCCATCAATCATATTCCGCCTGCTTCCGAAATTTTGTATCAAATCAATAAGTAAATAGCTCACTATACCTTATTAACTGAATATAGAGTTCAAAGTCGGATGAAAACTAAATTCCATTGGTAGTTTTTTGTTAATTTCAATTTATTAATCATCAAATTAGGCGCGGCAACCCATCTTAGTTATAATTCATATTTGATTGAATCCGTACGGTGCATGAGGAATTTAAATTGTCTTTTTTAGTGTTCTGTACCAATTACGGAAAGCAGAACTTGGCAATGTAATACTGGTCTTTCTTTCTGCGTCTTTTTCATCACAGTTCTACCTCTATTAGAGCCAGCAATATCGCACGGGTAGCTGAGAGAAATCCTACTTCCTATCCTATCCTACAAATTTTATAAACGCGAAAGTTTGAATGTATGGATGTTTGTTCCTCTTTCACACAAAAACTACAAAACGGATTTTGATACAACTTTACAGTTATATGTATATAACTGTAAAGTTGTATCAAAATCCGTTTTGTAGTTTTTGTATACACACCTTATACATCAAACTAACATGTATTTTATCTATATTTTATCCCCGCATTCCCACGGGATCGGGAACTACGGTGAAACCGTGGGGCACTGCTAGTAGATGATACTATTGTGTTTCGTTTATGATAAAAGTAAAAAGCACTAGTCACCACTACGATTTTAGGATTCCCTTCGGTTTCTCTGGGATGCCATCATCGGATCCTGATTTCCTTATCATGGTACCACCGTTGGGATATCACCTTTCCTAAAAAAAATTCATCAAAATCGGTTCACAAACAATAGGTCCTTCTTTTTTGAAGTCGGTTTAAAGAGTTATGCTATGCTCCTTCTAATAAGTAAAGTTATATCGTCCTAATAAAGCTTTTGTTTAATTCGGTAACGGGAGAAACGTGAATAGCCCGGGAAACTTTAGGTTTCTTGAAGCACTCAACGTGTAGAATATTCTGACAATATTACCGTAACTTACTGTTGAAACGATGAAGTGATTGGCTGATGTACTCACCTGAAACAAAACAATACATTATTATAATCAATAGTACACTGTACATTACACATCTAGAAATAAGAAATGTCTCATATCACATGAATTGTCGACCGATACGAATATAAACATGTGATCTGAGGTTTTCTTATTTACTTCCCCAGGTGTGTATACTTTTTTTCTTTTCGACGGAGGCGGAAGCGGCAACTTCATTTAGCGCAGCAGGCCGAAATTTGCCGCTTTCCGCCCGGAGAAATGAAAATTATATTTCATTGGTTGTGTATGATGCTGACATTGCGCTGTGTTAAGCGATGCCGTCATGACTTAAAGAGGACTGACTGACAAAAGTGTCTATTATTGTCCGGAGAAGTAATTTTTAACTTTGGGTTCTTCAAGATATAGTACCTACTGGAAGTGACCCTGCCTTCGGAGGTTGCGGGTTCGTTTCCCGCCCATGGCCAACATTTGTGTGCATGAACATGTCTCTTGGCTTCCTGTTTGTGTGTATAATATTTATCAGTTGTTTTGGCTGGGCATTGTACAGGCTCTGCTTAGTTTGGGACTAAATAACCGTGTGTGAAATTGTGTCCCACAATTATCTACACTTCTACACTATTCTGCATCTACACTTCTACGTTAATAGGTCTATGACTTCTACACTATATTAAAAAGAGGAAATATTTGTATTATTAAATTTTTGTATGTTCGTAACGAATAAACTCAAAAACTACTGGACCGATTTCAAAAATTCTTTCAAAATTACAATTATACTTTATCCCTTAGTAACATAGGCTATATTTTTTTGACTTATTCTCACGGGAACGGGAACTACGTGATCAAAACCGCGGCGCACTGCTAGTTATTATTAAAAGTAGGTATAATACGGTCTCTCGAATATATTAGACAGAACCAGTTGGAGTTATATTCGCGTATACAACATAATTGACGCATACAAAGTGTTATGACGTTATCGGTCAATCTTTGCGCAATCTATTCAGAATCATTGATGGTATCAACGCATCCGATGAGGCGTGAGCATTTATTTATATTATCCTTAGGAAAACACGTGCATAGACACATGGAATCGAGTCAAAGTTTGAATAGTAGATATTGGTATTAGCTAGCTATGAAGAGTGCGGGTTCAATTCCATTCATGTAAATTCTGTCAGTTCTTTGGAGAACACCGATATATTATGACTTTATATGGATCCGCACAAAAATGGTAAAATAAAAAACGATTTTTCTAAATAGTACCTACATTTATTTTACCTTTTTTTTTACCTACAGTTTTTGAGAAATCATCTAAAATAATACAATTTTTAAGAATACTTTTCTCACAAACTACAACTTAATTTATCTTTTGTTAATCACTTTAATCTACAAGAACAGTTCCTCAGTTTACCTGTGCAAATGTAGCAAACAGACACACAAATTTAGTTTTACATTAAATAAGGTCCTCTAACAACAATTAAACCGATACTTAAACTTAATACAATTCATAATTAATAATAATAATAATACATTGTGGGACACAATTCACACACAGTTATTTAGTCCAAAACTAAAGGCAGAGCCTGTACTAAATCTATACATATAATAAAACTCTAACGGGGCCGTGTCTGTACATAAAATATTTTTTAGAAAATTTTAACGGTAGTGTATAATAGTTATCGATATAGATACCGAAACACCAATTTTTGGAATTTTTGTCTGTCTGTCTGTCTGTCTGTCTATCTGTCTGTCTGTCTGTCTGGTTGTGCACGCATCACGCAAAAACTACTAGACGGATTTTGATGAAATTTGGTGTGGTGATAGCTGAGTACCCGGGTCAACATCTAGGGTACTTTTTATTCCAGGAAAATATCTCATTCCCACGGGAAAGTATAAAAACTGGTTAAAAAGAGAAATACGTACTACTCCGAAACGATAACACCTAAAAAACTTGAAAAATGGTATGAAGGTGTCTGATATGTCATAGAAAATTGGTATGAAGGGATTTTAGGAAATTCCCACGGGAACGGGAATAAACGGAATCCGCGCGGGCAACGCCGCTGGGCATCCGCTAGTAACAGATAAATTAAACGACCCGACACGAAGCATTAATCACCGGTTCCAATTGGAACCGAGACACAATTAAAAATCTATTGTGTCTGTGATTCTTGATCTGAGAGGTTAAGCAAGAATTAGTTCGGTATATCATAGTGTGGACGGAACCCCAAATCCAAACAGCTAATCAACATTCAAATAAGCAAAAATAATGACAGTGCAAAATAAAAATTAGCAGCTCTCAGTCGAAGATTGAGTCGTTGGAATTTTAGTGAAAATGATATTCGGACTGTTTTTATGAGCCAGTTTACGATCGCGACTCAATTCGCGGCCCGTTAGTATCACACGGCCACAAATGAAGCCGTAAACCCAGATTCGAGGTGATACAGAGATAATGGAAAGGTCTGTATGCGTTGGGACTACCGAAATTTTCTCTCACGTTAAGCGCCATGTGTATCCTTTTGAAGACACAGGAAATGTTTAGAGGCCAGTGTGGCCGCCAGGAAACACGTTTTCATAAGTTTTATTATGAAGTCCTTTAGTTCTGGCCTCTACGGTTATTTTGGTACAAGTAGGTAGTATGTGGGACATAGGTAAAAAATTAGGATAAAAAAAGAATTAAAAAAAAAACTAAAATACAGTAATATTACCCACATTTCACGAGATTTTTAATAATATTATAATTATTATTCATATAGAGTTACTTCCAGAGAAGTTAGCTATTCTTTGGTGAAAGAATGTTTAAAATCGGTCCAGAAGTTTCGGAGGGTGTCCATTCATGAGAAACAAGCATAGAAATAAATAAATATTTCTTTATAATATTAGTATGTAGTGACACTATATAGAATGCGCCAATAAACTACTAACGAAAAAGTACTAAACCGCGCTATCGAAATTTTTTAATGAGTTTGTATAAATGCAACTGTCCAACATCAACCGTTGGACCGCGGTCCGCAGGCACGATCGCCTCGCCTGGCAGAAGATCTTCCCTTTTCACAATGGAGGAGCATTCCACCTTCGCTCCTCCATATTGGTGACTCTCGACATCTGGACACCACACCAGCACAACCTTCCTCGACACCTGGAGATCACAACGCAACTTTCTGAAACACCTGGACTTCCGCGCAAAACTTCAGAAGCAGCGTCGCATCTATTTTCTCTCTCTCTGTCAGGATCTAACCCAGCACTTGTGGACCTTCCAACAGGGCTGCCACTTGACAGAAACATTTTATCTATTGGCTTTTGCGTAAGCGTAATTCAAAACTTTCCACTCCCAAATCGAGTCAGTTTTTAATCGATTCACTATGTCCGCTATAGAAGTGCGCTGGAGTGTGACTCCGTTTCGTTTCCGAATTTATTTGTCGAGGGTCGCAGCCAAGTTTAGTTGAATGAACGATCAAGCTACTTGGTTACGGATCGTAATGTTATCTACACTTTTACACTAATATTATAAAGAGGATTTATAACACATTTGCTCGTAAAAGGTGTCTTATTTCACCAATTCCAATATCGTATTGTATGTCATTACGCCCAAGTGCGGTAAGTGTAAAGTAAAACGCACGGTTTATCAAGACGCTCCGTCTTAAAACGAACGGTACTTTTTAAAATCTCAGCAAAGAGTTTTTATGTCAAAAAAATTGTCAACATTTTATGATTAAAATTAACTTTGGGAGATAAAATAGGTATAATAAAGAAATGTTTATGTACATAATTATTTAATTTAAATAATTTTGACAGTAAATTACAACCAATTAATCTGTAACAAAAACACAAAAATATTAATTTACTTTATTAGTAATACTGGCTGTTTTTTGTGTATTTGCCTAAAAAAAAAATGATGATGCGCGCCGCGCGCTTTTTCTTAACGCTGTATTGTTTTTATTCGTTTACCATAGTCGGAGTTTTATTTTATTTCCTCGCAAATGTGTTATAAAACCTCGTATGACATACGTGCGCTTTGATAATTACAGCCTCTGCTTACTTGTAGCAATATCGCCTCGGCTGTAATTTTCAACCTACCGCACTTATATCATAATGTACTATTAGACGTGGGAGAGCCATGCTTCGCAACGTTTGGGCCGGCTCGACCGGAGTGATACCACGGCCTCACAGAAAACCAGCGTAAAGCAATGCATTGCGTTTCGTTGTGTGAGTGAGGTAACCGGAGGCCCCAATCCCCCTTCCCCTCCCCTCCCCCTACTCCCACCTCAAAGGTCGGCAACGCAGTTGTGACTCTTGAGTTGCAGGTGTCCATGGGCGACGGACGTCACTTACCATCAGGTGACCCGGCTGCTCGTTTGCCCCTTTTTTATCACAAAAAAAAAGAGGAAAGATTTGTATATTCTTGTATGTTTGTAACTCCAGTAGTTACAAACATACAAGAATATACAAATCTTTCCTCTTTTTTTTTTTCAAAATTCAAAAATATATTTCAAAAATACTTTCACCGTTAGAAAGCTACAATATTCCTGTAACATAGGCTATGTTTAATTCCCGTGTTCCCACGGGAACGGGAACTACGCGTGTGAAACCGAACAGAACCGCTAGTATCATATAAAAAAGCTAATAAAGTACAATATAGTAAATCGGCAGCCGAATCTCTGAACACACCTCCATCCGCCGTTCACGCACCGTAGCCGCAACGGAAGCGTGTCGGTCACGCTGTTGTCGACGGTGCAAGGTCGCGGCAGATCAACTCCAAGATTAATAACGAATGATGTACAGTCAACAAAGTTGTTAGGGTTACATGGCCAGTAACTAAGAATTCATTTTTCTGGGGAAGTCATAAATAAATCTTATTGATTAATGTTTATTTCGAAAGGTATCTTTGATCCCTATAATTTACCAAGAAAATACTATAAATACATTTAAGGCTTTAAGAGAAAAGTGAATCTTAATTTTTGGCCATGTAACACTAACAACTTTGTTGACTGTACGTAGTAGGCACACCACATACTTCACCGGCGATGGAAATACTCTCAACTCAACTAATTTTACATCAAACTAGATGTTCCGCGGGGTTTCACACGCATTCTTCTCGTTCCCGTGGGAATATGGGAATAATATATACCTATGTTACTCAGGGATAATGTAGCATTCTAATGTAGATTTGTAAATTTGCCACAAAAAATGTTTAAAACTTACGTTAAAATGGTTTTATGTAAAATGGCATATTATAAGTTAGATGTTATTATTTGCCTAATTAATATAAGTAAACTAAAAGTAAAATTAAGAGTAAAACTAAAACTACGAACTAAACTAAACTACAGGAGATGTAAAAAATGAGGCCCCCGTGGCAAGGGGCCCATCACGCAGTCGGCATTCCCGCGCTGGATGGCCATACTTATCCTTTGCGCGGGAAAGTCGCCTGCTCGGGGGTCGCCTGATGCTTCCCTGAGTCGTCTGCTGAGCTCCTTGAAGAGCCCGTGCGCGCCAGGACCCCACGGACCAAGTGTCTCGACGCCGAATGCAATAAAATCGTATTCGGCACCGAGGCACCTGTACTTGCCCACCTTATGGCGTTCAGTTAGATAAATATTTGAATGACAATGATGATTGGTGTAAATTTTCTCCAGCTCAGCAAAGCAAAACCATGTAACTTGTACTTTGTATTGTATTGATTGTTTAAAAGAATAATGTGTTGAGGAGTTTCTTGCCCCGCTTCTTCTCCTCAACTATACATACCGAAGCGGTGGAGTCGCAATGACTTTCGATAAGAGGACTTATAGTCCCTACATTGAATAAAAAGTTTTGACTTTGACTTTGAATGGTGAAAGAGTTTTTGAAATCGGTCCAGTAGTTTTTGAGTTTATTCGTAACAAACATACAAGAATACAAATCTTTCCTCTTTATAATATTAGTGTAGATCTAGATAAGATCTTTTATTTGCTACAATAGGTAGGCCCACTGCTGAGCTAAGGGTTTTTCATCACACATGAGAAAGTATGAGCTATGATCTCACACACGAGCGAATATCACCGCGGATTCGGAGATGGTGTTAGGCTAGTGGCCACCTAACTGTCAGAAGTTCTCGAGCCACCCAAGGGTACCTGTTTGACAGCCTAGTGCGTAATGTAAACGGTTTAACATGCCTTCCGAAACACGGAAGCTCTCGTGCTAATGCCTCTAGGTGATCAACCATCTACTGACTGACCGCGCCCAACTTTGCTTAGAATAGAGTTACATTGTCATAAAGTGACTACTTCTTGGTGTTTAGTATTCAGCATGTATTTTGCAAGCAAATTTGCAGTCAAAAATTCGCTAAAAACAGTAATCAATTAACCATATAGGTTTCATTAGTACAAATCATTATCTTTTAATCTATAAACAGGTGTTGCAAAACTTGAATAAAGTAGCCCGGAAATGACAAGTTTACGACCATAAAGTAGCCCAAAAATAACAGTTTCGGATCTTTTGAACAATTTTAAAACAATATAACCAGAACAGTTAAATGTACTGTTTATCTAGCCATAAACAAAAGGTAAAAAACTAGTTTGGACCAGTTATGACTGGTCTGGAATGACGAATGGGGGTCACGCCCCCCACTGGCTTCTGAGAATAAAATGGCAGCTCGTTTAAAATGATTTACTTTTGAGTAAATCATTTTGAGTTCTTCACTTTTGAGTTCCAATAAGAATTTTTTGAATAAATTTTTGTATTGTAAAAGGGAGGAGTTACTAACTTTTATCATAAAATCGAATTGTAGTCTCAAAAGAGTTGTTAAGCCTAACTACTGAGTCACCTAGGCTATCTGTTAAATTCCTGTTGTGAATCTATTTACTTTGGATAGAAGAGATAACTTTTAGCTATACCTACCAGAGGAACATGGTTAAATATGCATGGTTTAAATTGTAGCCTGTAGATATCAAACTATCATTAAAAAAAATAGTTGTCTGCAAGTCGTTTTAAGGAAGATATTTTTAAGTGATAACGTCATAAGAAAAGATTGATGAAAAATTGCATACTGGAGTGGAAGAGAGATAGATATGCGTCACAAGCCTAACGCTTGGGCCGATCGTGCCTCTATCGCTTGTTTCGCGCTCTCGCTTGGACGCTCGGCTCAGGCGGAACGTGACAATTTTTCGTGCGTGCAGCCGGCACTCATCGATTTATAAGATTTTGATGAAAACACGGGCTACTTGCTAGCAAAAAGCTAGTAGTAAATAGGTTCGAAGCCTTATAAATGTTTTAGTTTTGCTTTCACTTAATTGGTTGGCTGAAACAGAGATCTTGCCAATAGGCAGACATTTACATGAATAGAAAATTGTCAATTCCCGATAGTACTAATCTCGGTCCATTCAGTAATTTCAATAGCCCCATTACCAACATACCAGGGTGACATAGACGTCAATTAGTTAACCATGTTGAGATAAGCTAGATTTACAATCCTATTCAGACCATTCTAGCAATAATTAATAGTACTTTCACTGGCTTTCTAGGGCTATTTTGTTTTATAACCTAGTATCTAATAGCCAGCGGTTAAAAGCCAGCTTCTTATGCGTGAGACTCGGGTTCGAATCCTGGCATGTGCCAATGAGTTTTTCAAAAACTTACATATATACACTAGCTCGAGGGTGAAGGAAAACATCGTGAGGAAACCCGCAGGTCTCAAAATTAAATCTGAGGAATGTGTAACAGACCCGGTCCAGCGATTGGCCCTGTCACTTTTAGGGGCCCAAATAAAACTACTGGTGAAGAGTGGTTATATCCAGAAATGGAATACCTCTGCCTACCCCCTCGGGCATAAAAAGCGTGAGCATATTATGAGGTCTCTCAACCCATACACTGAACTACTAGGCCTTTGAAGGTTTGGAATGTAGGCATACTTGTGTAGTCTTTAAGATTTATTCTTACTATGAGAAGTTTTTTGAAATTCCCACGGGAACGAGAAAAAATGGATTCCACGCAGGTAGCCCCGCTGGGCCCTTGCCAGTTATATTATGCGATGAAAGTCATTAAGCCATGCCAGATGCTAAAAAATCTGACAGCTGGCTGGCTCGTCTTTTTATAACAGTTCAATGATCCAATAGTTTGATTTTGACAATTTGATTTTTCTTACAATTTTATAATCACCTGTTTAGTTTTAAAGTGGAAGTCTGTAATTAGCCTTATTTAATAATTATACTTATAAGCTCTCTCATATATCATAAGAAAATTACGTCCTAGATTTTCCAATGAATAAATAAATAAATAGTTGTGTGAAAGGAAGATTTTAGCCTCTTTCCTTAATTCAGTTGTGAAGAAAAATCTTTAGTCTATCTTGAAAAGTGTATTGGTGATAGCAAAGAATTGGTTATATCTATAACCAAAAATGCATATGAACGCTGCCAGCTGTAGTTCTAGAAAAATATCTTAAGGTTAATACGAGAACATACGGCACAGTATACTGTGTTTACGTTTAAATGTAAAGAATGATCGAAGGAATCTATAAACGTAGTGGTTATATCCTCTTTGGAATCTATCCTTTACATATCTCGCAGGAATTTTGTGAATAGTCTCAATTTCATACAATATCATGGGACAGGTTAGGTACATTATAATATCACTAATCAGATTCAGTGATATTGACAAGTGAAATTTAGGATGTAATAAAACAGCGAGCTAGTACCTAAATACTGAGGGCCTAGCCATCGTGGCTTTGTAAAACGTAAAGACTAGACGAATTACAGGTTTTAGTGAGTGAAACCTTCGCCAACAAACTGTAATGTAGTTTGGCAATACTTAATTATAATGTGAATTGTTGTATTCTGTGGAAAAAAAAATTGACATTAGCGCTCGACTTGTGGTGCATGCGGCTCTATGGAACCAAGTGTAATTGACGCAACACTCAAAAGAAGTATGGTTACAGACACATAGTTCCTACTATAATTAAATGAACCAGGAGTGCGATTTTTGAATCTCACTGGTGATATCAAAATCACCGGTGACTAAAATTATCACCGATGACTTTTATGTCACCATTTTCCAAAAGCCGTATTTTTGAAAGTCACACGCTTTTTTCAATAAATCGTCGCAATCACAAAATATCATAATCGAGCCCCGCTGCTAATTCTTCCAAAAAACATATTTTGGCACTTTTGGCAGATGTCACATACGTCAACTGTAAAAACCAATCGCATGGTGGTTTCAATTACGATATCATAGGTATGACAAATGTAAGTCACCGATGAGTTTCAAAAATACGAACTTTCGGAAATCACTCACATCGGTGAGAATTAGTCACTTAGTGAGATTCAAAAATCGACCTCCTGCTAAGCGATGAATTCGCTTGCCACTTCACTAGGGGGCAGCTCTGCGTATTAACTGTTTTACGACAACATCCCCGACCACTGCTAATGAATATTATTAATAACAGCTTCTGTAAATCAATATGATATAGCATGGTGTCAGACACCTATCTTTGACACCAACAAACGACACTGTCTGATTTGTCGTTTCCGTCCGCAATTCCGTCCCGTGTTTTCCACCAGCAGGTACCAGGGAGCCATAAATTAAAAGTATATCGCTGTAGCGATGCTTTCGACTAATTGCTGAGCCTTAACCGGCGCAAACTGGCTCTGGGTGGACTGTAGTCGTTATCTATAGCTAGCTGGATAGGTGACCTTCAAGAGTGACCGAAAATAACACGATACCATATAGGGTGCAATACGAATATATAAATCGTATCTGTAGTTATAAATAACTATATCTCTTTATATTATTAATGTAGACGTGGTTAGATTTTCTTGACTTATAGCTAGAACACTATAGATCAAGTCAAATTAGAACAGACAGAGATACATATACACAGAAACACACGTCAAACTTACAAAACCCCTCTGTTTTTCGTCGGGGGACTTTCACAAACAAAAAATACATTAATTTACAATAATTACAGATAAAAAATGACCTCCACAGAGGAACCATGTGGGACAGTGCCCAGAAGACTGGCCGCATTCCCTTTCATGGCCGCTAGCCTGATCCTTTGACAGAGATAGAACCCTATAAGAATGTATAATTTATTGGGTAATTAATCTTTTCAAGTGATCCTCGTATTATACAATTTGATTGCTTCCGGAATGGAAAACTGCTAAGCACTCAGTATGCTACTACCTTTACTATGCCAGAAATGCAGCCTCATTTCATTCAAGGTGCTATTTCCAGCATCACGCAGGTGAATTCCAACTTAAAATTCCAACTAATTCTAATTAAAGGACAAAGCTTCCTAGCTGGTTCACTGACAAGTTATTTGCGCATGCGCCGTGTCTACTCCCTCATTAGCCTTAATTAGGAGACACGGCTGTGAGAAGACAAATTTTACCTTACAGGCAAATAGAAAGGTCATGTTTTTAGATAGTGTATATATACAAACTCATTAGAAAACTTCGATAGCGCGGTTTAGAACTCGGCCGTCTATTGGCGCGTTCTATGTAGTGTCATGGGTACTAAACAACTGATAAACATACTTAAATATATTAAACATATTGGCTCCGAACTGGGATCGAACTCGCGACCTGCGACTCAGAAGGCAGGTTCTCTTAACCAACTGAGCCAAGAGGCCCATCTTGTTAAATGTCAATTTGATCAAAATATTGCATTTTTAATATAACCTACTAGCTTTTCCGCTCGGTTTCACCCGCGTAGTTCCCGTTTCCATGGGAATAAGGGGATAAAATATAGCCTACATTACTCCCTGATAATGTAGATTTCCATTTCTGAAAGCATATTCAATACAAACAAACAAATCTTTCCTCCTTATAATATTAGCAGCAGTGATAGCCCGAACGGTTAAAGAGCCGGTCGAAAATCAGTGAGGCTCGGGTTCGAATCCTGGCATGTACCAATGAGTTTTTCAAAAACTTACGTACATATTTATCACTAGCTCGACGGTGAAGGAAAACATCGTGAGGAAACCCGCAGGTCTCAGAACTAATTCTGAGACATGTATAAACAGACCCAGTCCGGCGATCGGCTCACCACCTATCACGTTTAAGGGTCCAATATATCTCGTGAAATGTGGGTGTGGGTATATCCAGTAATGGAATACCTTTGCCTACCCCCTCGGGGATAAAAGGCGTGAGATTATATTATTATATATATATATATATATATATATATATATATTATATTATATTATTATATTATATATATTAATATTAGTATAGATTTGTATCATGTAACATAGCATAAATAACATACAACTCTAAAGAGTAAAAAAACCGACTTCAATCTTCAACTTATATGGTTTTCTCAGATGTCATCTGGAAGCACCAGCTTTCAAATAAAAAAAAGATCATCCAAATCGGTTCACCCAGTCGAAAGTTCTGAGGTAAAAACATAAAAAAAACAGTAGAATTGATAACCTCCTCCTTTTTGAAGTCGGTTATTAAGGAAGCCTGTTCTGTTCCCATGCATATTGTAGTGGGATGGTGTTAAGAATCTGCGCGCACGCACGCCGTGTCCCCTCCCTCATTAGCGGCGGTAATGAGAGGCGACACGGACGCGGGTAGGTACCCTGTTTACATGAAACCAATTATCTGGGTTATGCGCAAGAGTCTGTTGTAGTTTTTTTCTTCTTATACAATATAAGTAAGACAAAGAAAGCCCTAAAGATTTGTTTAAATAATTTTTAACAAAAAAAAAACGACTTCGAACAGTCTAAATAAAAAAGTAAAAAAAAGCACTAGTCGTCACTAGGATTTTCGAAGGTTCCTCTCGATTTCTCTGGATGCCATCATCAGATCCTGCTATCAAGGTATCCTGGTATATCATCAAAATCCGTTCATAAGCGACGAAGTTATCCGCGAATACACATAGAAGAATATGTACTCGTATATACGGTCGAATTAAGAAACCTCCTTTTTTGAAGTCTGTTTAAAAAAACCGGCCAAGTGCGAGTCGGACTCGCGCACCGAGGGTTCTGTACAACCTTGCAAATTTATGGTTTTCGTAATTTTTCCTTTATCTATGCTATAAGACGTTGCTTCGTACCAAATTTCAAGATTCTGAGTTCACGGGAAGCACCCTGTAGGTTTTGATTCCCTTGCAAGTGTCGAAAATTTGCGGCATAAACGGCTGTATCTTTTGATTGCGTTGGCTTAGAAGTTTGATTTTTTCACAGCTTCAAGGGACAGTAGACCTGAGTAATTGATATAAATTTCAGCTTCATACCTCCACGCGTTCCTGAGAAAAAGGGTCTTGACAGACGGACGGACGGACGGACAGACGGACAACAAAGTGATCCTATAAGGGTTCCGTTTTTTCCTTTTGAGGTACGGAACCCTAAAAACATTATATGTTGAGTTTGAGTTTCTTGCTGATTCTTCTTGGGGTACTGCATATGAAACTCGTCATCGAAGATAGGCTGCTTACATTTAGCCAATCTCCATCGAGTTTAGATTGCGTTGTAATTAGACTATTGACGTTTCTAAGTGTAATTTTGTTTTCACCGTAGAAAGTATTGATACATACCGCCCACGGCCATCAGTATGATTGATGATGAATTTTACGAGTCTATTTGCTAATGGCGGCTAATTATTTATCTTGGTACGGTACTTTGGCTGGTAGTAGCTCCAATGACTTTTAGTAATAAGTGAACTTTAAGCCATTACTTTGACTAATAAGTTTTTGAATTTGATTGGTGTTTGCTGAAGTGCGCGATGGTTTTTAGTCATTCACCTTAAATGAAGTGAAAAAATTATTCAGTACAGCTAAAAATATGTAAGTGAAATAGAATTAAGATATGCAGAGAAAAAACGTGATTTTTTCTTGTTCTTTTCTAACAACAAAATATTATTTTGTAAACATGTTTTTCATAAACTTACTACCGCCTTAAAACGCTACTTTTGTCGGCTTTTTGTATTTTGTTTAGATATTTTGTTAGTGTGCGTATATTGATGTTATCTTGTAAATTACTGCATAAAATCAATGCAAAAAATAGTTTCTTGTTCATTATTTGATCAACCCTTCGAATCTTTGAGTATTAAACCAACCAGAGACGCCACTGACAGGTGTTCCCCTCTGCCAAAAAAAAGTGTCGGTCAACACGCATACCTACCTGTTATATACAACTAGTTTTTTTTAGTTCACGGAGTGCTTGGATTGGTGAATGTATTTGTGTGCATCTAGTTCAAGCTATTGTTTAATTGTTTCGTCAAAAAATGCGTTTGTTTTAACATTATTTGTGTTTGTTTCCTCGTCCCCCGCGCAGAAATTGGCAGACTTTTTTTGCAAAGAAACTAGTGCGCGTGACGTCTCCTGTTGGTTTAATACTGAAAAGCTTCGAATACTTGCACTTAATTTAAAAGGACGATGTATATTTTAAAACAACAATAACAGAGAAAGTCACTTTGTCGTCTATATATCTATACTTATTATAAAGAAGAGAGCAGTGATAGCCCGGACGGTTAGAGAGCCGGCCGAAAATCAGTGAGGCTCGGGTTCGAATCCTGGCATGTACCAATGAGTTTTTCAAAAACTTACGTACATATTTATCACTAGCTCGACGGTGAAGGAAAACATCGTGAGGAAACCCGCAGGTCTCAGAATTAATTCTGAGACATGTGTAAACAGACCCGGTCCGGCGATGGGCTCACCACCTATCACGTTTAGGGGTCCAATATATCTCGTGAAATGTGGGTATATCCAGTAATGGAATACCTCTGCCTACCCCCTCGGGGATAAAAAGGCGTGAGATTATATTATTATATATATTATAAAGAAGAAAGATTGTTACGAATTAACTCAAAAACTACTAGACCGATTTTAAAAATTCTATCACCAATGGAAAGCTAGAAGATCTCTGAGTAACAAAGGCTATATTTTATTCCCTTAATCCCACGGGAACGGGAACTAAGCTGGTGAAACCGCGCAGAACCGCTAGTTAATAATATACCGCTGAATTAACTCCTGAATTTAAGCCAAAATTAAATCAGAAATAGTAACAAGCCAACAAGCAAGCCAAACATTGACTCTGAACCAACTGCCACCTGGTTTCGTCGATCAAATTGGAAAAGCCAACGAATCTACGAGAGCTTCTCAAACACTACTGAGAAATTTGACAAGTACCTGTCCCTCTTCAACACACGGCCATTCAGTAAAGAGGAAACGAAACGGGAGACTTGTCAGGAAAGTGTGAATAAACATTTCGTGAGCACCCGATTTTGAAATGTACAGTATCGGCATTGAGTTCACCTTAAGTTTGTTGGGTTTCAGTAGTAGGCAGTGTTAGCGCTGTGTGGTTGATTGTATCGTTCTTGAGTGATTGTATTGTGGAGTCTTGTTGTGAGAAAGTCTTTTTAGAGTCTTTTGTATACTCAGTTATGCCTTAGGAAGGTAGATTATTAGTAGAAATCTTTATTATTTCATGTTGTGAAAATAAATATTTCAATTTTATTTTTCACATGTTCTTTTTTAATCTATCCTTTGAATATTTGCACTTGATTTAAAATTACCTTGTATTTAATGGAAGCTCATTTCCAAGATATATAATTTCATTATTCTAAAATTGTACTACCGATTAAATTAGTTTTGTTGACACCTACACAGGTGTATTCCCGTTGTCCCCATTGACGATATTCCCATTGAGTGGGGACAAAGGGAATTGAATAAAATTATTAGAAATACTTCCCGTTGTCCCCACTATCTGTCCACATTGAAATAAAGAAATAAAATTATCATCATTATTTTAATACTAGCAACACCCCGCAGTTTTATCCACGTAGTTCCCGTTCCCGTGGGAATACGGGATAAAGTATAGTGTATGTTACTCTCTGATAGTGTAGCTTTCAATTGGTGAAAGAATTTTTAAAATCGGTCTAGTAGTTTGAGTTTATTCGTTAGAAACATTTCTCCAAAACTTTCCTCCTCATAATGTTATAGTGTCGATATATAGAAGTATTGCCGTTTAAGTTAGTATAAGTATGCAACTAAGTGACAACGGCTTGTGACCGGTGACCATAATTTGACCCGCATAAGGTTGCAAGGGTCAGTGATGTCACCATTGTGTTGAGTTATGGCATTAAATAGGTGGTCTTATAGGCTATTGTGTGAGTTTTGCAGCAAAAACGCGGACAGAAGTAGCGTCTAAATATTTAGAGTACAGGGTAAACAAATGTATCTGTAAATAACACAGAACTCTAAATAGTAAAAAACCGACTTCAACTTACATATTTTTCTCATGAATGCCATTGTCAGAACTGGACGAAATTCAAAAGTTCTGAGGTTACAAAAAAAATCGTACTGACGAATTGATAACCTCCTCTTTTTTGAAGTCGGTTGAAAAATCTGCCAAAAGCAGCGATAAGACCGCCCATTGTACTTTAGGTAATGTTGGAGGACACATATTGTGTTGTTTTTGGTGTACAATAAAGAGTTATTGTATTGTATTGTATATTTGTCAAAAGTCAAAAAGTCAAAATGTTTTATTCAAAATAGGAACTTACAAGTCCACTTATTGAACGTCATTTCAACTCCACCGCTTCAGCATGACGTATGGTTGAGGAGAAGAAGCGGGGCAAGAAACTCCTCAACACAATATTCTTTTAATCAATTGTTACTTAACACTAAATTGAGTTACATAATTTCGTTTGTTTTTCGCTATCGTATTGCGCTGGACTAGAGGAAATCTGTTCCAAGCATCATTGTCATTTATATAGTCGTCTAGTTTGTAATTTTACAAAGTACATGTTTAACATGAGTTTTGAACACAGTTTCGTGCAATTTCAAAATATCTTCTGGTATTTTATTATAAAAGCGTGTGCAAAGCCCCACAAAGGAATTATTAATTGTACTTAATCGTGACTGAGGTAGCTCTAATTTATTTTTATTCCTAAGATTACAATTATGCCTGTCACAGTTTTTAGTATACAGTAGGTAATATGTTTTTATAAATGTACTGACAAGGCATTGTTAAAATATTAATTTCTTTGAACAGTTCTCTTAGGGAATCACGACATCTTAACTTGTAAATGGCGCGTATAGCCCTTGTCTTTAATTAATATATTGAACCAACATAAACATTCGAATACCCGTTTCAATACTTTTCTCAACGGATTCGAACACCTTAGCACCCTGCGGCGAGGCGATCTAAATCATACGCGGACTGCGGCGCAAGCGCAGGGGGGCAACTCTCGCCCAGTCGACATCGATATTCAAAAACACACGCTTATGATAATACAATAACGTTATCATTTGTTAAACTTCTACTAAACGTACGCGAAAGCCGAACTCAACCAAAAGTTAATATCCTTACTTTTTGAGAATTTCCGCCATTTCTCAATATCTACTACTACTATTTACTACCTACTCTCCACTCGTGATTGGTGAATGACAGCTATTGGTTATCGACGACCAATCACATGTCATTTAAAAGTAGGCATTTGTATAAAATCAAAATAACTTAATTTCACAATAAATACAATACAATACAACAACTCTTCAATGTACATACACCAAAAACAACACATTAAATAAATACGTATATAAATAACAAAATAAAAGTGTTAGAATAACTGTAATACGATTTCGACCAAAAATATAATATAGGAGTATGGTCTGAAAACCAGCGCTGGGTGTCCGTAACTCATCATACGCTGACATTAGTGTTAAGTACAATGTACTAGGAGCCAGCTTCTGTAGCGCTTCCTCCATGTTCGCGGAGGCGCGCACCGATGGTTTCGACGCCATCTGGCGTAAGAAATCGGCGTCACTATTAGGCCGGCTGCGCGGGAGCCCCAACACAATCCTGCGGGCGCTGGCCGACAGATTTGATAGTCCACTCCTATGGACTCTAATCTGTCGGACCAAATATTTATAAGTTACTAACATAGGTTATGGATATCTATACTAATAATATTATAAAGCTGAAGAGTTTGTTTGTTTGTTTGAACGCGCTAATCTCCGAAACTACTGGTTCGAATTGAATAATTCTTTTTGTGTTGGATAGTCCAGTTATCGAGGAAGGCTATAGGCTATATAACATCACGCAACGACCAATAGGAGCAAAGATATAGTGGTAAATGTGTAAAAAACGGGAGAAATTATTTCATCTTACGGGAACTACGCGGGTGAAACCGCGCAGAACCGCTAGTTATTTATACTCGTACTAACATCTTATTATAGATTTTAATATTTTGTCTGTTTTATGTAAATAACATAGTCTATAAGATACTTTGTTACTAACCTTTATGGACCTAAGAAGTCTGAAAAATAATTTTTTTTATTTTATTTCACGAGAATTGCCCCCTGGATTTACGGCGTCGGCGCACGGGAGCGGCGCGTATGAGCTATTTGCTCAGTAATGAGTTCCGCTTTCAAGATATAAGTCAGAGACTTTTGTTTCTGTTGGGAATAGTTTATAATCAGTTGGAGTATGGTGTATAGAGGAATGTGGGCCTATTTCGTTTGAAGCGGATTTTTAAGCGCTATCCAGATTAGTCTTCATCTCTGGAGTGTCGAAGGCTGCATTCCCACTGTATAGTAGGTAGTTTGAGTATTATCATTATAGATTAACTGTCACTGTCAGATTAATCGTCAGTGTAGTTTTTGGCGGGAATCCGAAAAGAGACGTCATGTGTTTTTTTATAATTTTCATTTGGCTGTGTACTTGGGGCCATTATAAAAGTGATAGTAAATTCGATAAAATGTTTGGGATGGACATTTTTAGATTGCCTCAAGAGGTCACACTAAAGGCTTCAGTAAAAGTGTACTATCGTTTTTACAGTCGATTACAAAGTAAATAAATAATAAATAAATAAATTGGGGGACACAATTCACACACGGTTATTTAGTCCCAAACTAGGCAGAGCCTGTACTATGGGTACTAAACAACTGATAAACATACTTAAATAAATATTAAACGACCAGACACGAAGCCAACAGACATGTTCACGCACACAAATGTTGGCCTCGAGCGGGGATCGAACCCGCGACCTCTGGTTCAGAAGGCAGGGTCACTACCAACTGTGGCTCAGTTCCATCAAACAAGTAACATTTTGATCAGTTTTGAAGAAACTTATTGTATTTTTGTACATGGACTCTGTAGCAGAACTAAAAATCTTTATTTTCGTGTCGTGCTTTAGGACGATGGCTCAATTGCCAATGACTTAAAAAATTCTGTGTCAGTAGTTTGTATGAAGCCGTCAAGCTTTTTGGCGGGAATCCGAAGAGGCACGTCATGGTTTTTGTAAAATTTTCATTTTGCTGTATATATTGGGGTTTAACTCATAATAGTGATAGTATATTATGTGAAAAATGACTGTGATACTCGTAGTGTACCGTGAATAAAAAATTCGATAAAATGCGTGCAATAGACGTTTTCGAATTACCTCAAAAATTTTCTTTAAAATCTTCAGTAAAAGTGAACTATCGTTTTACTGTTGATATCCAAGTGACATTTCGATAAGTTTAGAATATTTTTTTTGTATTTTTGTTTATGGACTCTGAAGCAGAGCTAAAATATATTTAATTTCGTGTCATGTTTAGTGCTGATGGCTAATAATCAATTATATCATAAATAATTCATTATATTGTTATGAACACACACACAGCACACATTGAATACGAGGAAATGCGGTTGAGTGTCCGTGGTTTAATTTGACAAGTCACTTCTGGGATAAGTACTCTGTTAAAGTTTTTTAATTACTGCAAATAAGTACAGTCCTAAGTTGCGTTTGATGTGCGCCAAGCCAAGTTCTGGAGTACCTGCTTTCCTTATCTCCTACGGTGATTGAAATATAATTACTCCGAGATATGCGGATCAAAATAATCCAATTACACTGCTCTCAGGTAGACTTGCACCTGATTATTAATCTAGATTGCTTGAGTGATGAGTTCTAGACCGGTGTTAGTGCTTCGGCATGACCTGGAAATTAGTCTGGCTTTCTAGACCGTTATCATATCCTGCCAGAGACATATTTATGAATAGGAAATAAGCTTTAGAAATATCTAGTTCAAGTTAGCTAGGAAATTTTATATGATAAGTACATTGTTTTACCTACTAAAGCGTTATAGGTTTAAAGTAGCTTGGCAGATGTGGAAGACAAGTATTCTTACATTGTATTTAGTCTTTTTGTGCTTTTTATTTATTTATTAAGGCCTTTTTAACAGACTTCAAAAAGGAAGAGATTCTCAATTCGACTGTATGTTTTTTTTGTATGTATATTACGCGATTACTCCGCCAATTATGAACCGATTTTGATAATTCTTTTTTCGTTTGACAGGTGTTTTTTTGGGGTTGTCTCCACGGATCATGGTATCAGATTGCATTAGCCACGGATCACAGCTAGTTGTATCCACCGATACGGTGATCCGTTTCCAACAAAAAAATCATTAATATTTTCTAACTGAAAAGAAGTTATAATTTAAAAAAACAATATAAATGTATATTAAAACATCATATTAATCAACTATACATTGTTTTTATTTGTTTTTTTTTTAATTATAACTTCTTTTCAGTTAGAAAATGCAATAAACATATTGTGTGTTCGGAAAAATACAATATTATATTACTTATCTCTGTACACTGTGATCAGTTTCCAAAACTTATATAATTTATTTCATGTAGCTACGGATACCGTGATCTGTGGGTAAAAATATTAATGATTTTTTTGTTGGAAACGGATCACGGTATCGGTGGATACAACACGCTGTGATCCGTGGCTAATGCGATCTGATACCATGATCTATCCCCGTTTTTTTAGAGTTGGTCAAACTAAAATTTTATAGAAATCAGTTAAGCGATAATTAAAAAGTAAATTCGAACCATATTCGGATATAATCGCACCTCCTTAGCAATACTTATCTATTGAATATTAATACAGCTTTACAAGGAATATGATAAATGTATCAAGTTATTCATGTTTTGACCTTTCATATGCTACACGGTTTGAACGCGTGGGTTGAAATAAATTAGGTGGGACAGGAACATTAGGTATACAAATTAATTTAGCTAATATCTTCTACATACTCAAAGAAGTTAAAATTAAAACTACAGTATTATGTTTATCACGCCAGGTTTCTGATGCCACCAATAAATGTGGACTCGGGTGCTACAAAATGGCAACAGATAAAATGCAGACGTGAGCAATGTAATGTTTGTGTGTATGTAAAATATTACTTTTCATTTCTCCGGGTGGAGAGCGGCAAATTTCGGTCCACTGCGATAAACGAAGTTGCCGCTTTCCGCCTCGGTCGAAAAGAAAACAAGTATACACACCTCGGGAAGTAAATAAGTAAGCCTCAGATCACATGTTTATAGACCTCAGCTTCGCCTCGGTCGACAATTACATGTGATATGATACATTTCTTATTTTACTTCCCTAGATGTGTAATATACTATTGTTGCTTCAACAGGCTAAATCTAAATTGTAGTATGGCTATTGCTTAAATTTTCGCCATGTTAGGCGTATAATGTCTTACATGTTACCTCAAAGGGCTAATGGCTATTTTGTAGCCCTAACAGTGTAATATCTTATTTGTAACCATAACAGGCTAATGTCTAGCTTGTAGCCATAACTCCTAAAGTCTAACTTTGACATAATAATATAACGTAGCCATACAGGCTAAGTCTTATTTGTAGCCATAAGAGTTTAATGTCTTACATATAGCTATAATTTGCTAGCTTCTAGCTTGTAGCCCTACCAGACGAATGCTTTAAATCCAATTTTATTGAAATTAACTGACTTCTATTAATCTTTTGATAATTCTAAATCACAGCGATCAGTCTTTACCCAATAGTAAATCGTTAAACCGGACATATATCAGTATCCGTATCTTAAAAATTAAAACAAACATGTGTGAACCAACAAGACTACTTATTATGATATTGAATAAAACCATCGTTAATGTCGTGGTCTTGGACCCCTGTAGTTTACACGGAGAAAGTTCTCGAAATAACAGTTTAATGACCGTGTGAGTGCTGTGAATGTTATTGGTTGTTTTTGCATCGATGGGTTAGCCACGAAAGGAGTCATTTTTATAGAGGAACGGAGGTGGAATGCTCCTTCATCGTGAAAAGGGAAGATCTTCAGCCAGGCGAGGTCGTAGTGACAGGGGACCGCGGTCCAACGGTTGATGTTGGACAGTTTGTATTTATACAAACTCATTAGAAAACTCCGATAGCGTGGTTTAGAACTCGGCCGTCTATTGGCGCGTTCTATACAACTTTGACAGGCTTATAATTTAACTATTGGCGTTACCGTTGAATCCTTTTTTTCCGTTCCCATGGGAATTAAAAAAAAACTTTCTTAGTGCTCCCTTTCGTCATATAAATAACCTAGTGTAAAGTTCAAACCCAGCGGTTGTAGTGTCGCTGAATTTACCTACGGATGTAATTCAATGCCAAAACTTTGGCCAACATATGGAGGAAGGAAGTTGGGAAGCCGCACCGATTTCGTAAATCCTGTCTCACACGCAAAGTTGTCATCCTGGAGAAGTAACTTTGATGATTTATTATGATGATGATATATATTAATCATAATTTTTTTTTAAACCATATTTACTAGTAAGACATGAGGTTTCTTGCTGGCTCTTCTCGGGGTACTGCATTTGGAACCAGCAACTCGTCGGTGGAGATGGGCTGCTGTTTACATTTAGAAAATCTTAATGGACGAGTTTAGAGTGCCTTGTTATTAGACTATTCACGTATCTAACTGTACCTTTAGTACCTACAGAAAATAAATGATTTTTGACTTTTTTTGTCTTTTTTATTTAAAAAAAAACTGCGCCGAGTTTTTCCGCTCAATTAAAAAAAACAACCTCTAAAAAAACAATCTCTTAAAAAAAAGGAGTTTTGTATCAGTGGAAGAATTTTCAGAATTTTTATTATTTATTTTATTATTTATTTCGAAATTTTATTTTAATTACCACACTCAGTTTTGTAAACCATATTTTTCAGAATTGGATTATGATTTCAAGAGATTACCTTATATGTATAACTGTAGCTCAAGATGATAATAGAAATTAAAATCTTAAAAAACCGATACACTATTTTATGTTGTCACAAATGAAAAAAAAATTGCTATTTCACATAAAGTAAACATGTATTTAACAAAATGTTTAATTCTGCAAAAAATATACAAAAGAACACAAAATTGTCACCGATACTATCGCATCATCGTCAACTTATCGTCAGAAGCCGTCAAAGGATATAGATTACAAAACATCAGAATACACTCATCGATCAACCCGACTGTGTAACTTAATGCCGATGCCTGTAAACGGTGGCAAAAGATGGCATCTTTGTCTCTGTTCCCGCCATGTTGCTTTTTTTTATTTTTTAAAGCGGCAAAGACGTTAAATTGTTCGGAATAAATTGCGGATTACGGTCATTACGTGTTTCGAAGATATTAATCGGGTAAGCATTCGATCGGTGATAAGTACGAGGACAGTTTTGGAATTTTTATGACTTATTTACGCTTTTTTTATTTAGCTTGATATACGGAGAAAATGGTTCATTTTATTTTTATTTTTCTAAGGTACAATGACCACCAAATGTGACACGTTTGAAAGTACATATTCACGATAGATTCAAATATGTTGGCTAATACTCAAATTTATTATATTCTTGCCCGTCAAGCAACGAAATGCAAACACAATAGGATTATCTATAGTCTTTTATCGACTGTAGGGTGCTAATGCTGGTAGTGGCCATGTTGTGTAGCTTTTGGTTGGAATTTAGCTTGAGATTATTTGGACATTACACAATTACTTTATAGTCAAGCAGACAAGTAATATTAACTTCCTAAACAAAAATGTGTTTTTTTCATCCTTTTGAAGATCCAAAAACCGAAGGCTTAAACGATACCGTAAACAACCGACTTCTACGAATAGCACTAAAAATATCATCGATGTATAACATTTTTAGACTTGTTGAATTTTTAAAAACAGCTTGACCGATTTTGATAAAAATTTAAACGGAACCACCTCTGAAGTATCTACCAAACAAAAACCATCATAATTGGTTCATGATTGGAGGAATCTTAAAAACATGGTCTGGAAGAATTCGCTTAAAGCCATAAGACCACTAAGTGTACTTTGTTTTATCATTGTGTGACTTGTTGCATATTTTTGGTGTACAATAAAGAGTTGTTACTTACTTACTGACAGTTGAATTGAGAACCTCCTCCTTTTTTAAAGTCGGTTGAAAACCACCGAGCCATTTGCAGTCTGGACACAAGAATAATGTCTTTGACACAATTCCCGCTGCGCGTTGACCGCTGACCACAAGCGTCAGTTCCCAGTATTGCCATCATGGCGAAAATAGCTGCGCTTGCGCATGGGCTGACAATAGCTGCCACCCTTGCCATGTTATTTTCAAATAGGAGGTTCTCAATTCAGCTGGACTACTCTGGAAACTATATAAAAAAAAATTTTCCAATTCGTATTGTTTTTTTGTTTGTTACTTCAGAAATTTTGACTGGATGAACCGATTTTGATGATTCTTTTTTTGTTTGAAAGCTGGTGCTTTCCGTGTTGTCCCACTATATTTGGTCCAGTTCTGACAATGGCTTTCATGAGAAAACCATATAAATCTTATTAGCGCTGAAGTCGGTTTTTACTCTTTAAAGTTTTTTGTTACTATATAGTCCGGTTATTATATTAGCGATCTGACAAATTGTATACAAAAAAATCGTTTTTTTAAATATGAAAAAATATATTTGGTCCTGGAACCTGCATTTGAAGAACTCAACGTTATCCTTCACCGCCAAGCTGAAAAATTTAATTAAATCATCATCAAGCTTAAAAGTATCTACTCACTCATTACAGCAGGTAACCGAAGTCTGCGTAACAGTCACTAGTGTAGTCGTCTTAGTAGTCAGCATCTCACCCACACATTTCTTCCTAGAGTACTCATCCAGCACTTTATCTTCTTTCAATGGCTGCAGAGTCTCTTTCACTCTATTCGGAGCTGTCTTCACAGTTGATCTTTGGAATTTCATGTTAGCCGTCGTTTTCCCATCAGTAGATATTTCAGTCTCTTCAGTAACTAGAACGCCTCTCTTAGTTCTGCAAACGGTTTTAGAAGTCTTTCCGACAACGCTCCCGTTTTTATGTATCTCTTCCTTCGAATCTAGTAACTGGTTTTTCTGAGGTAGTCCGTTTTGCAACATGCTTCTTAGACTTTCAGCGTTTATACTTGAACCTAAGATTTGGTCTATATCGGTATCATTTAGGTATTCTTCGTAATTTTGCTGAATAGGTTGTCTTCTTTGGTCTTTCTGCCATTTCGCATCGAAACCGTAAATGGGTTCAGATTCGGCACCAAAATATTCTTTTTTATTTTCTTTTAGTCTTGTTTCGTCTGGGGCCGGTTCTATATCTGTATTGTTATCTAAAAAGTCGTCAGTTAGTTCTGTTATTTGAGCGCCAGGTCTCTTCGTGTCTGTGAGATCAAAGTTTATGAAGTTTGAGTTGATGTTGTTCATTTTTCTCCTTCCATACAGCTGTCTGTAGTACTTCTCTTGATCGCCGTACATCCAGCATACCTTCCACCATTGTTTGCACATCAAAATGTTCGCAGAGTTCGATGATTTGACATGTCTCGTGGCCGTGGCAGACATTTTGAATTCCTCACTGTTTTCTGCAAAAGCGTTTCGTTACGTTTGGAATAAAAGAACAGTTGGTTAAGGCACTACTTATGTGTGAATTAGTTTTTATGCAGTCGCATGCTTTGTATGATAATGAGTGTGAATGTGTGTATGGTAATTAGAACAAATTGACTGTACGCTTCAAAATCTTTGAAGGTATCATTTCATTTCAGATGAAAGAGATACAGTAAGAATTCATTGTTAAACTATAGTAACGAGATTTTAATCTACATTATCGTGAAGTTTTTCTGTTAATTATAGACTCCATACACTTTTATTCAACTGTCAATCAGCTTGCTTGCCAGCATACATTACAATAGTAATGTAATCGCTTATTGTAACAACATACAATAACATTTCTTTGGTTGTTGAATTATGAGTACGTCTCTGCTTTGTTTTATAATTCTACTAGCTGATGCCCGCGACTTCGTCCGCGTAGAATTTATTATTCCTTTGCGTTTCGAAGATATATCAAGAAGGATAATCCACACTATCTCTATCTATCAACACTAATATTATAAAGAGGAAAGATTTGTAGTTTTGTACCTATGTTTATAACGAATAAACTTAGAAACTACTGGACCGATTTTAAAAACTCTTTCACATACATTTCGTCATAGATATAGCCTATGCTATGACGAAAAAGAATTAGGGATCCCTACAAAAACTTGACTGTATATGCCAGGATTGGGACCCGAGTCTCACGAATGAGAGGCGGGCTCTTTAGCCAGTGGGCTATCATTGCTATTTATTTATATTTTTGTTATTCAAAACACCCTATATACAACGCGTCCCAGAATAAGCACAATTCCTCATACATACTAATATAAAAATATGCTAATGTATTCAGACTTTAGTTTTGTCTAACAAAATTTCTTAAATAAAGAGCGATAATTAACATTACGGTTTCCACAGGTAGCCCTAACTAAATTCAGTTCTCTGCTGATTCATTTTTCTAAAAAAATTTACACATACTAAAAATAGCTGAAATAAATTATGTAGTCGATACTGATTGATTACGTATTGTATATTGTATAGCCTAGCACACTCTCTGGTTTATAATTTTTTAATTTGTTCTTGATTCCAAAGGCTATGCATGTGCTCATAATAACAAACAATCGCAAGGGGAACACGAGTCTGTAGCGCAAATTTCTTCAAGGAACCCATAGTGAATTCTCAAAAAAAGAAGTGGACTTTGTATGGAGACTTTTGAAGAATATTATTTTGTGCCAAGTGTCAAGTTGATAGTAGAAAAAAAACACACTTTTTCATACCAACTTCAACCCCTACTTTCACTCCTTTAGGGAATAGTTTTCCAAATGGGAATCCAAAAACACGTGTCTCATCATTTATTTCTAAAAGTATTTGTGCCAAGTTTCAAGTTAAGATTTATTTTTAAAAGTATTTGTACCAAGTTTTAAGTTGATAGACGTAAAAAACAATACGTCTCCATACAAACTCCATAGGGGGGGGGGGGGGGTTTGCAAATCCAGAAGTACTGGTCTTGTGGTTTGTTTTGAGGAGTATTTGTACAAAGTTTCGAATTGATACACCCAAAAGTGAGAGTTTTCCATACATACCAAGTTCAACCCCTACTTTCACTCCTTTAGGGGACGATGTTCTACAAATCCAAAGATACCTATCTCATCATTTATTTTTAAGAGTATTTGTGCCAAGTTCCAAGTTGATACACGTAAAAACAACGTCTCCATACAAAATCCCACCCCCTGTTTCGACCCCTCAGGGTGTGTTTTTTACAAAATCCAGAAATACATGTCTTGTGGTTTGTTTTGAGGAGTATTTCTAGAAACATTCGAATTGATACACCCAAAAATTAAGGATTTCCATACATTACAAATCCATTCCAATCCATTAATCCACCCTTACTTTCACCCCGTTAGGGGACGATTTTCGGAAAATCCAAAAACACGTTTCTCATTATTTATTTCTAAAAGTATTTGTGCCAAGTTTCAAGTTGATACACGTCAAGAACAACACATCTCTATACAAAATCCCACCTCCATTTTCGCCCCCTTAGGGGGTGTTTTTTACAAAACCCAGTAATACGTATCTTGAGGTTTGTTTTGAGGAGTATTTCTAGAAAGATTCGAATTGATACACCCAAAAATGAAGGTTTTTCATACATTCCAAACTCAACCCCTACTTTCACCCCGTTAGGGGACGATTTTCGGAAAATACAAAAACACGTATCTACTCATTTATTTCTAAAAGTATTTGTGCCAAGTTTCAAGTTGATAAACGTAAAAAACAACACATCTCCATACAAAATCCCACCCCCTGTTTCGCCCCCTTAGGGGGTGTTTTTTACAAAACCCAGAAATACGTGTCTTGTTGTTTGTTTTGAGGAATATTTACACCCAAAAATGAAGGTTTTCCATACATTCCAAACTCAACCCCTACTTTCACCCCGTTAGGGGACGATTTTCGGAAAATCCAAAAACACGTATCTTTTCATTTATTTCTAAAAGTATTTGTGCCAAGTTTCAAGTTGATAGACGTAAAAAACAACACGTCTCCATACAAACTCCATCCCCCTCTTTCACCCCCTTATGGGGTGTTTTTTGAAAAATTAAGAAATACATTTCTTATTGTTTGTTTTATAGAGTATTTTTACAAAGCTTCGAATTCATACACCCAAAATTGAAGGTTTTCCATACAAACGTTCAACCCCTTTTTCACCCCCTTAAGGGTTGAATTTCGAAAAATCCTTTCTTATTCCTACTTTACGTCCTAAAAACAATATATGTGAAGAAAATCAGATTTCTAGGTTTAAGGGTTTAGGCTGGGCGTTGATGAGTCAGTGAGTCAGGACTTCTCTCTTTATATATATATATAGATTTATACGTGCGTTCTTGAATATTAACAGTTTGAGCGAGGTATACGATTTTGATCTAGCCTTTTTTAGTATCAGATAAGTAATAAAAAAAAAATATATAATCTCAGGCCTTTTTTCCCCGAGGGGGTAGACAGAGGTATTCCATTACTGGATATAACCACATTTTCCGAGATATATTGGACCCCTAAACGTGATAGGTGGTAAGCCCATCGCCGGACCGGGTCTATTTACACATGTCTCAGAATTAATTCTGAGACCTGCGGGATTCCTCACGATGTTACTTTATAATTAAAAATTGTTACTTTGTAATGAAAAGATATAAATAAATGGGAAATCAGAAAACGCTTCGCTTAGTAAATTAAAAGAAGCCATTTTTAGGGTTCCGTACCCAAAAGGTAAAACGGGACCTTATTACTAAGACTCCGTTGTCCGTCCGTCTGTCTGTCCGTCCGTCTGACACCAGGCTGTATCTCATGAACCGTGATAGTTAGACAGTTGAAATTTTCACAGATGATATATTTCTGTTGCCGCTATAACAACAAATACTGAAAAACAGAATAAAATAAATATCTATAAGGGGGCTCTCATACAAGAACGTGATTTTTTGCTGTTTTTATTCATAATGGTAAGGAAACCTTCGTGAGAATCCGAATCGCACTTGGCCGTTTTTTTATTATTTATCTGTATATTATATTAAGATGTTTCCTTTACGAATAAAATAATGTATGTATATCTTTATTTTATAATGATTCAAGCATACAACTCACTACTTTTCTTGGAGGTACAATTAACTTACGTGGTTCAAGCTCTACCTCTAGTATTGAGTGAACTGGCTGCAGCTTTATCAAGCTGTGGTTAAAGCTAACTTGTGTTTATCTTGGAGCTTTCTATCTGGTGATTTACTGGTTAATTGTGTTCGGAGCTAATGAAAGCTCTGGGGGGCTTCGGATCGCGCTTCCTATTTCTTTTATGATTGGTTGTTAAGAGATTGCTTCCAGCGATAAGGCTGGCTCGTGTTATTTGATTTTTAAAATATGGTTTCCTGTGATTGGGTTGAAGAAAAATTTTTTTACGACTAACTTTGGATTTTATAGAATTAATTGTAAATAATAAAGATGAAATAGACTGCATAAAATATTAGCTTTTACCCGCGGCTTCGCTCGCGCACGTTTATTTCACCCCCTTGGGGTTGAATTTTGCAAAATCGTTTCTTAGTGGATGCCTACACTGTATAAGCTATCTATGTGCAAAATTTCAAGTCTCTAGACCCAACAATTAAGGCTGTGCGTTGATATTTCACCAATCAGTCAGTTTATCATGTTATAAATAAATCTATGACAAATCATAGCCAGATATTATTGAATCGATAAGTGCAACAAATGTATGATACATATAAATTTTAGTTGACATTATAACATCTCGAAATAACATATTTCTGATCAGGATTACTCGTATGATAAATAATCATTACGATAAAACGGTAATGTTTGCTGTACAACACTAATTATGGTCGATGAATCTTGCTGCGCGAGCGCAATTATTGATGTTATCGATACGGGCGCAGCACTATTGTATCGGTGATTTGTAGTGCATTATCTACGAAGTGGTTGTTTGTAGTTTTAGTTTATTTACTTTGGATAATGTTTGTTGTAATTAACACTTAATTATGTTCAGATTAAAGTCCTTTTCTGATGATTTCTGTAAAGGATTTGAACTAAAATAAAAAATCGTTTGATTCCCGCCGTAGATCAACATTTGTAGGCGCGAACATGTCAATTGGTTCCGAATCTGACATTTTGCGAATCTGACTTTCTGCGAAACGCAAATGGTCAGATCATTTGACATGACACCAATTGACATGTTCAAGCAGAATGTCAGAACCCCGATATTTTGCAAATCCGTCATTTTGCGTATCTGACATTTTGCGATGGTTCCGTTTCGTTTAAAAAAATATTCTCTCGTCTTATCCCCGAGGCGTAGGCAGAGGTATTCCATCCGTCGAAAGACCCACTTTTCACCAATATACTGGACCCTTAAACGTGGCATGTGGTGAGCTCATCGCCAAATAAAGGTGCTGTTACACATGTCTCAGAATTAATTCTGGGACCTGCGGGTTTCCTCAAGATGTTTTCCTTCACCGTCGAGCTAGAGATAAATATGTACGTAAGTTTTGAAAAACTCATTGGTACATGCCAGGATTCGAACCCGAGCCTCACTGATTTTCATTATATGAAGCAGGCTCTTTAACCGTAAGGCTATCACAGATTTTATTAAGATAGAATTTTGTAAATGTATAATTGCGGTGCCCTTACCGAGTTCTTGTTGAACTGTTTGATAATTATTTAACAACATTTTGAACAACAAGAAATCAGTAAAGATTATTATTAAGATTCTTTCGGCTAGTAGGGTCAGAAACCGGCTGAAATGACTTCAGACTTTGAGTAACTGCACCGAGGAAATGCATAGCCGTAAGCAAGTTTGTGAATAAATAAATATCATTGCATAAATCATGCGCGGGTAAGCATTCATGTAATATCTATGATATGAATAATGTAATGCCGCAGTATTAATACTTAAGATACATATTAACCGGGTTACGGGTAGAGTAGATTGCCCGGATAATATGCAGAGTGACCGGGGACGTTTCTGCAAATAATCTTAAGTAGTGCATGTCACGGTTTAAATTCGAATTTAGATTTTAAAGAGCAGTTATAGTCTGGTTGGCTGCAACAATGTTTTATCACTAGCTTACTAGACTAACACCATCTCCAAATCCGTGGTTATCATATATATCATCGTGAAGAAACCCAAAGGTCCCACAATTAATTCTGAGGCATATGTAACAGACCCGGTCCGGCGATGGTCTCACCACCAACCACGTTTAGGGGTTTTATTTATTTTATTTTTAATATACGCCAGCCAACCTTTTTAGAGATAACTTTTTATATATTTTGTATTTGTTTAAGGCATCTACAGGCTTATTTCACTAAAATGTAGGTCTTACACGAATTACTACGGAACCCTGCCTCAAAGTTGCCTCTAATTAATAAAGTAGCAGCAAAAAATTAAGACCCCTATATACTTAATTATACATGTAGATAAATTGTAGGCGTGGTTAACATTTCCGAGGCAGATGTGTTCTAACCAACTTATCTATAGTCTAGGCAATAAAGCGGATTTTTGTATGAAGACCCCAACATTAATTCCTCAGTCGATGAAACTTTGCAGGATTGTAGTATAGTATGAGACAATACTTGCATAAAAAAATCCAAAAAAAAAACCTAACCGACGTTTGGTATTTTTACTTAAATACTTATTTATTTGATATCTTTGTTGGAAAAAATGCTCAGTCAAAATTTTCTTCTCCAGCAATATTCATGTGTGTTAAGAAAGCTATATGCGAAATATCCAAAAAAATCTCCTGGTAGAAACAACAAAACTCAGACGTATATGTACCTTGCTCGGGAAAATTGCTCAGTCCATTTTTTTAACTGGAATGTCATTTAATGGTCGCTGTGGACTTACAATAGGAAAATCCAAAATAAAAACCTTCTGGCTACATTATTTTTAGAAATTAGCAAATTATCAATCAAAAAAAAATTTTTTTTTTAGTATAAAAACCTAACTTCGGTTAGGTTTTTTTTTTGGATTTTTTTATGTAAGTATTGTCTCATACTATACTACAATCCTGCAAAGTTTCATCGACTGAGGAATTAATGTTGGGGTCCAGTACCTTTATTGCCTAGACTATCTAGACTTGTTAACAGATCTTTTAAACTCTACGTAATTATTGAAAAGCTCTATGTTTAAAAGGCGAGTACACACTATGTCGCAAAGAAGTGACGCAACGCAACTTTTGTAGCGCCATAAATCATCATTTTCAACACTTGTCGCATCTTCCGCGATGAAGGAAAATTCCGGGAAAATTCTACTGATTTTTTATCTAGATAAGCATTTTAAAATACTGGTTCAGTTTCGGTGTTCTTCTTAATGCTCTGTAGGTAAATAATACTTCAATGAAGCTAAAAGAAGCACAGGCAATATCGAACCCTGCTATAGCAAATTATACTCTTATAATATACTTAGACGGTGAAGGAAAACAACGTGAGAAGACTCGCAGGTCCCAGAATTAATTCTGAGGCATGTGTAACAGAGGTCCGGCGATGGGCTCTCCAAGTCACCACCTATCACGTTTAGGGGTCTAAAGAATATCTCGTTAAAAGTGAGAGATCATTTATTTTTATAATAATAAATAATAATAATAAATCATTTTATTTCAGGCTCGAGGCCCATATATGTTTACATTTACATAACATTAACAATTGCAATTAAATTAAATAATAAATCAAATTAAATAAAATAATTTCAATAAAATTAGATAAAAAATTACATACTTTACATGGTAAAGTTAATGTCAACATTTCATTTTATAATCATAATCAATCCATTAATATATTTTCACTTTTATTATTATATAATGTCAATACTAGTCAGTCAAATTTACTTTGTGGAGGTACACAACACAACACGAGAAACCATAGTAGTCATTAACATATTTTGTCAACATTTCATTTTATAATCATAATCAATCCATTAATATATTTTCACTACCTATACTAAATATATAATACCTATACTAAAGTAGTTAGTAGGTATTTTTTGATCATGTTTCTTCTTCATAATAAAAAAAAACTTTTCTAAAGTTGACAGATGGCGAGTCTGTCCGCACGTCACTTTTCTATCTTAAAACCGATTCGATTAGGTGTATGTGTAGTTTTTTGATACAATCATTGATACATTCCGTCCCCAGGAATCGAACTGAGACCTCACGCATAAGGCACTTCTCTTCGTACAGGGCTATAATGCACTTATAATGAAACTGCATCTTAAACTGCACAGTGGCCACAAACTATTCCAAATTAGACATACATATGTTAATCGACCAATAATTTTGCACTTCTCAAACTATACTTATGCAAAACATTGATAGGAATCCGCGGCACCGTTACAGAATAAACCATCTTATTAACTCACTGGCTGCGTATGCGCAGGCCACGCATGCAAATTATAAATAAGGACGACCGCTACTTCTGTCTTTGTCCGGAGCATCTGGCTTTCTTGGGAGTGAGAGAGATGAACAGTTATGTTGGTGTTTCTGCGAAAGTAGCTACCGAAGGGCATTTTTTGGTATAATGATGCTAATTTTCGTGGAAGTTTGGTTTTTGAAATGGCTTTTGGAAATAAAAGTTTTTGATAAAATATTGGCCATAGTGAGTTTTGGAAGCTATGGTTCTTTTTAGAAATTAGAAACGTACATTACCACAGAATGGTGTAGATAGATCTCAAACAGATGCTGCTGTGTTTTAATATGAAATAACAATAAATAAAAACTCACGCCCTTTATCCCCGAGGGGGTAGGCAGAGGTATTCCATTTCTGGAAATTCCCAGTTTTCACGAGAATATTCGACCCCTAAACGTCATAGGTGGTGAGCCGATCGCCGGAACAGGTCTGTTACACATGCCTCAGAATTAATTCTGAGACCTGCGGGTTTCCTCACGATGTTTTCCTTCACCGTCGAGTAAGTGATGTATATGTAGGTACTGTAAGTTTTGAAAAACTCATTGGCACATGCCAGGGTTTGAACCCGAGTCTTACTGATTATCATCATGAAAAGCGGGATCTTTAACCTAAGGCACTGCTCTCAAATAAATAAATAAATTATTGTCAAAAAGTTACGACATTTGTTTTTGACTGCCACTAACTTTTTACACTGTTTTGTGGTACTTTGTGTTTTTTCAAACGCTGACATAACGTTACAATCGTAATAATATAACATGATTTTCTAAAACTGACCCTACAAACATATAGGTAGGTACGTAAAGAGGTTGAGCAACAACTTTTCACAGAAAGCCATCTCCAAATGTCTTTAATGTGACCCCAAAGCTTGAACACAAAATGAAGTTTCCGCCAGAACTTACCAAAAGCCATTAAAAAACAATCATACAAACGAAAACGAAAAAATCCCAAACAGCAGCAGATGACCGCAGGCAAAGTGAGGGCATAGCATAATACTACTCAAAACCACTATTACTTGATCCTGCTACACCAAAACTACAATATGGATATTGGCTCTCCAAAAAGAGACAAATTTCAACTTTAATGACGGCTAAATATTTGTAACGAAGAGACCATGGGCTCAAAGAGGCGTCAGTGCGTTTGGTCGAGGCTTCAGGTGACCAGAGGGCCGTCAGCTATCTCTGTCAAAAGATCAGCCTAGCTATCCAGAGAGGGAATGCGGCCAGTCTTCTGGGCACAACACACATATCTGTGTATAAATGTATTTTTGAACTTTTGACAGTCAACATCATCATCAGTCCACTGAATATCTCCTTACACATGAGGACGTATTGACTAAAAGTCAGCGCCTCAGCTCAGGCTGTGGAATTATGCTGAGCTGTGGCCCTTTCGGCATAAAATTGTTTTTATATGTGTTACTTCAATTTCTGTTTTAATCGACTTCAAAAACGAGGAGGTTATAAATATTTTTTTTTCGGTTTGTAACCTAATAATTTTTGACTGAGTGAACCGATTTGGACGATTCTTTTTTATTTGAAAGCTGGTGCTTCCAGATTGGTCCCATTTTCTAGTTCTGACAACGGCATCCATGAGAAAACCATATAAGTTGAAGATTGAAGTCGGTTTTTTTACTCTATAAAGAAGATTGAAGTCTGCTTTTTTACTCTTTAGAGTGGTTATTTTTATGCCTAATAAAGTTTCTTTCCTTCATATGGCCATAATCTGCCATACAGTCCACTGCCTACATACATACAGACAATAACTATTATAAACTTATTATCAACGGAAAGGTCAAACTACCCTGGTCAACGCAGGCAGACTAATGACGGCCTAAGGGCTAGAATCCGCCTGCCATTACCAAACACGAGAAGTCTGACAGTTAAATTTAACCGCGGGTTAATTTAACCGGACGAGTCCTGACGTAATTGCTCTTAAATGTTAACTGAGATGTACTGAGAGAGCTATTAAAATAATAATATAATCATGTATGCTGTCGACTTATTCCCAAAGGGGTTGGCAGTGGTATTCCAAATCTGAAAGTAGGAACTAACTTTTTATCAGTGTATTTTTCAAACCCTTCGCTGACCGGGTCCTATTGCAGATGTTTCAGGACTAGGGAATCCAATGGGATCCCGCACCTTTTTTGCGGGATCGAAAATGCGGGATTACGAGAAAAAGAGCTCAGACGACGTTCTGATTACTTTTATTAAGACAGTACAGCCTCATTAATAAGTGATTTAACAACTTTCCCATGGAGCTCGTGCGTGACTTAACATTTGAATGGAAAACACTTTTTGGAAAAAATATAAACTGTTTTTTCATGCCTCTATAACTAATAAATATGTTCAATTGTCAATACAAATCTAAAAGATAAAAGGTTTAAAATTGTAAATGTATCGTTTCTTAAAAGTAGCTGATTCATTTTACCTTTAAAGCATAAGTAATTGATTTCAATTGTTGATTAGTAATTAATAATAACTTTCTTATTAATAATAATGATAATAAAAATAAAAGGCGTGAGCATAATATGTATGTATGTAGGGAATCCAATCCCGCATCAAAATCGCGATCCCGCAGGCCTGGGATTAAGGTCATCAATCCGGGATTTGCGGGATTGAGATTTTTCTAAATATTATTTGTTTTGAGTAATTATTTAAAAATAATTGAAATAAAGATAAGTAAATTTTAATTTTTAATATAATTATTATTAGGTAATAGGTAGAGTTATTACTAATTACTAAACAACAATTGAATTTAATTATGCTTTAAAAGTAAAAATATCAGTTTCCTTTAAGACAATTTTACTTAATACAATTTTCAACCTTTTATCTTTTAGATTTGTATTGACAATAGAAAATATTCTTTAGTTTTAAAGGCCTGAAAAAAAAAACAGTTTTTTTTAATAATACTTTCAAAGAAATTATTTAATGATACAGTATTCCCGTGCCGTGGGGGAATCCCTAGTCATAGCTCTAGTATTTCAAATAACAATTCGTCAAGCATCGCGCGGTTCCAATGCGCACCGTAACAATTAAAAATCAATTGTGTGTATGATTTTTGGTTTGAGAGGTTTACGTTCCGTTCCGAAATAGGATCACACAATTAAAATAATATCAATATCGGAACGTCGTCTGAGCTCATTTATTTTATTTCCAATCCCGCAAAAGTGCGTACCTAATCCTGAAAATCGAATCCTGCAAAAGAGGTGCGGGATCCCGCAGCGTTTGAGGGATTGGATTCCCTATATTTATGTATATAAAAATAAAACTTTACTTGTCTTTATTTCTATTATTTTTAAATAAAACAAAAGAATATTTATAAAAATATCAATCCCGCAAATCCCGCGGGATCCGCGGGATTGGTGACCTCAATCCCGCAGGCCTGCGGGATCGCGATTTTGATGCGGGATTGGATTCCCTATTCAGGACCAAATCTTGGGTTGGCAAGTTTCTTCACGATGTTTTCCTTCACAGTCGAGCTAAAGATAAATGTACTCATACTTAAATAAGTTTTAAAAATGTATGCATGAAGGCTATGAACGGCGGCTTTGCTTACTATCCTTCTACAATTCAAAGTTTTTAAACCAAGTACCTTAATGAATTTTGAGTAGAGGAAAAATGAGTTACTTTTCTTTTATATCTGACGGGCCTGTTGGGTCAGTTGGTAGCCTGCCTTCTGAGCTGGAGGTCGCGAATTCGATCCCAGCTCGGAGCCAACATTGCTGTGCATGAACATGTCTGTTGGCTTTGTTTCTGGTCGTTTAATATTTATTTAAGTATGATTAGTACCCATAGTACCATGTTTAGACCCTTCCTAGTTCGGGACTAAATAACCGTGTGTGATTCGACAGTTTATTATTATTTTATGACTTCATGACTTCGTTAAGTGACCATCTAGTCACTCCTCCATCCTTTGAAAAGCACGTTCAGTTCTTACTAAATGATTGTAATCACGAACCTAGCAAGCATAAAAAAGGTATCTGATGCGAAAATCTAGACTCTACATCTAGAAAATGGTGTTTGAATCGCATCAAGGAATGCGGTCTAGTGGCGTCTGCGTCAGTTTTCAGTGGCCAATTTGTAGATAACGGGGTTACTGGTTGTACCAAACTACCAGGCACTAGAGTAGTGTAGCTAGAAGCGACAGTCGGCTGGAAAATATCTGTCGTGGAGCCGTTACACGTTGGGCAAGGTTAATTTTTTTTACCATACCCCTCGGACGGAGTTTGGGCAACGGCTAGTAATTTTATAAATAGTTATACATCTCTACTAACATTATAAAAAGAAAAGATTTGTATTTTTGTATGTTGGTGTGATTTTATCTTTTTTACGAATAAACTCAAAAGCTAGTGGACCGATTTCAAAAATCTTACACCAATGGAAATCTACACTATCACTGAGTAACATAAGCTATAGTTTATTCCCGTATTCCCACGGGAACGGGAAGCGGTTGAAACCACGAGGAACAGCTAGTATTAGATACTCTGGAACTACTGTAGCTATTATGAGAACTCTTTTACCGATAAAATGCTAGATTTGAGAGAAGCTATAAAGTGTAGTAATTAATTATTGACGTACGCAAAACCACGAGGCAAAACTTCAACTGTATTTGAAAACCAAGATATATTTATCAAATATATAGTGACTTTGAAATTGCATCAGGAGAAATTACAACAAATAATATCACTTAATAAATAATCGAGTATTTGTCTGTTCGGGTTCCATAAACAAGTTACCTACTTGTATTGACGTTCTTTTGTTGGAAAATATCCTTCCCGAGGGTGACTCGGGAATATGGCGTAATCCTGTGTTTAATTTAATAATTATTATCTATATTTTTTTCTCTTCTAGCAACTCTCGCTGCATGGTATCCCTTATTGGACATAAATCGTACCGAGTATTGCCATATAAGCGATGCGACGGAGGTGTGAGAAATCAAAAGCTATTGGACTTTTTGTCCTTATCCGATGCGGAATGTGGGAAAGAGTATTAAAATTCAGATATTTCTTGATTGGTTTTAAGAAACCTTCGCAGCAGAACACGTGTTATACGCATCATCGATGCAACAAAAATAGTCATTAATAGACGAGTTTCTGACGAGAAATACCGGTCCGGCCACCAACCGGAGGTATTCTATTATTTGTAGCCGGTTCTGCGCGGTTTTATCCGCGTAGTTCCCGTTCCCGTGGGAATACGGGAATAAAATAAAGCCTTTGTTACTCAAGTGTATCCTCATAGCTTTCCATTGTTGAAATATTTTTTTAATCGGTCTAGTCGTTTTTGAGTGTATTCGTTAAAAAAAAAAACTCACGCCTTTCATCCCCGAAGGGGTAGGCAGAGGTATTCCATTACTGGATATACCCACATTTCACGAGGTACATTGGACCCCTAAACGTGATAGGTGGTGAGCCCATCGCCGGACCGGGTCTATTTACACATGTCTCAGAATTAATTCTGAGACCTGCGGGTTTCCTCACGATGTTTTCCTTCACCGTCGAGCTAGTGATAAATATGTACGTAAGTTTTTGAAAAACTCATTGGTACATGCATCATTATTCGTTTCTCTTTATAATATTAGTATAGAAGTATCGATAAAATTACCAGCTTTTTTTTACCCAGTGTTATCGTCACTTATTGCAAGCGTATAACGTATCTATCTATAGAATGTCATAGGTGTTGAGTTTCTATATACCATTTCACATTGAAACATCTCAGATGCATACTTCAAATGAAGTCTTATTCAAACTGCGACTGTTCTTGTTTACAACAGCAATAAACATTGATATTTCTATACCTGCCAGCAGTATACTTCAATCTGAATACCTTACGCGCTCTCCTTCAGAAACAGTTGTAAAGAGTCAATTGTAGCACATTTATTGCAGAATTTAGAGTCTCTTATATGGCTAGCTGTGGTAGTTCCAATATTTATAGCATTACAATAATACTTGCGGGTACCATCAAAAGATATACTCGTATACCTTTATTAAAGTCAAAGTCAAAATGTTTAATTCAAAATAGAAACTTACAAGTCCACTTATTAAACGTCATTTCAACTCCACCGCTTCAGCATGTATGGTTGAGGAGAAGAAGCGGGGCAAGAAACTCCTCAACACAATATTATTTTAATCAATTGTTACTTAACACTAAATTGGGTTACATAATTTCGTTTGTTTTTCGCTATCGTATTGCGCTGGACTGGAGGAAATCTGTTCCATTTCTATTCTGTTACATTATATTAGTAAGATGGTTGGATTCGACCAATATACAACCAGACCTATCTGTCATTCTTATATCGATGGCCACTGGCTGCGCAGGATTCGGTCGGCATGGAAAGTTGTCATTATGATCTCGATTACGACCGCAAATGGCGTCACGTACAGACGGACGGACAATTGAAAGTCTGTATTAAGTTTCGTTTTGAAATGTATCTTGTAACCAGTATTACTGCGGTGCCCGTGTATAATTAGGAAACACAGATGCATTATTAATATCCTTACAATATTACCAAAGTTTGTCTCTCTTTCACACAAAAACTACTGAACGGATTTTGATGAAACTTTACAGTAATATACCTTCATTATCTGGTTAACACATAGGCTACTATTTACTTGGTTTAACGGCCGAAGTCACTGGCAAAACCTAGCATTACAAATGCTAAAGTAATTCTGTCTGTGTTACTTCTTCACAGTTAAACCGCTAAAGCGATTTCGATTAAATTTGGCAAGTAAATATTTTGCTACGATTACTATAGAGAAATGATAATGATGTTTTTTAAAAGCTGTCTTGAACAAAACAAAGGACAGTGGTAGACTTAAATATATACCAATCGAAAAGCGACCCAATTCCCACAGGATAGAACTCAAAGTGCACCCAACGGGATCACACTATTAACACCATAAAGTACGATCTTAAACAATAGAGGTTACGCTTTCCTAAACAGTTTCACTATAGTGAGAATATGAAGATAATAGTTAATTTAGATCATTGATCTACAGATAAGGCTTGGATTTATCCAATTAATTATAGTTTTGTCTGAGGTGTCGTATGGTAAAGTGATATAGATATGACACATAGGTATTGTTCGTAGTGTGAAATGGATTTAAAAGAAAAACTATTATCTGTTGAAGTATATTTGAAATTTATGTTCGTAACCATAGATATAGGTAACCATAGATACGTCTTTAAAGACTCTGACCATAAAGTAAATAATCTCACGCATTATTCTCGAGAAGATAGGCAGAGGTATTTTTTCCCTCAAAACACAGACTTTTCTTAGTATTTTTTTTAACGACTAAACCTGATAGGTATGTGGTGAGCCCATCGCCGAACCAGGCCTGTTACACATGCCTCAGAATTAATTCTGTGACCTGCGGGTTTCCTCAAGATATTTTCCTTCACCGTCGAAGTAGTAATAAATATGTATGTAAGTTTTAGAAAAACTGATGATATAGCTAAAGTTTTAACAACAAAATTTTAGTTTCCTATCTCGTTGATGTCTTTTGTAGGGCAGTAAAAGACATCACGAAAAATATAATATAACTACAAACAACTATGTATTACAGAATAGTAGGCGTACACAGATACTCGTATATGATAAGACTAGTAATGTCGGTCTATCCACGCGCCATTCTATTCACGTATTTTGTTTAAACGGTTATTGTTTCTATGTAATGGGGTTTTACCAGCAGGATACGCAAAATAGTGTAATGGTTTTATGTTTTCACTATAATCCGTAGCTTTTAAGTATTAGTCAGATGTCCATTAATCATTAGCTTGGTGGTGCTTCGAAATGCACTTTAACGTACTATATATTTTATACTAGCTTTTGCTAGCGGCTGTGTCCGACTCTGGAATGAAAACTATCATATTTTATGTACTTGTTAGTATGCAAGTTCATATCCAATACTTTATGCAGTTAACAAATATGTAACTACCAATACTACCCCATACATACACGAAAAAAGGCCGAAGTTTCTGAGAATGGGTTGATGATTATCACTCTTTAACACAAAAACTACTGAATGGGTTTTGATGAAACTTTGCAGGTGATATAGCTCGGTATCACATAGGCTACTTTTTATTACGGAAAATGGAGAGAGCCGCGCGAAAAAGCTAGTATACTATACAACGGTCATCTTATCATATCATATCTTATAAACTGTTTTCTAATCAGTTTGAATACTTTACGAAGCATCAGTAGATAACCATTATTTATATATATATTACCATTATTATATATATATATATATATATATATATATATATATATATATATATATATATATATATATATATATAATAATATAATCTCACGCCTTTCATCCCCGAGAGGGTGGGTAGGCAGAGGTATTCCATTACTGGATATACCCACATTTCACGAGATACATTGGACCCCTAAACGTGATAGGTGGTAAGCCCATCGTCGGACCGGGTCTATTTACACATGTCTCAGAATTAGTTCTGAGACCTGCGGGTTTCCTCACGATGTTTTCCTTCACCGTCGAGCCACTTCACCACTTTATATTCATTAATTAAATTACATCTACATCATTCAAATGTTGAATGAACATTAATATGATTGAAGCTGATATTTTTAATGTAGAGCTTCAAGATCGTAAGCTCTAAGAAAAGCTTTTTCTTAATTACTGCGGGAACTGGGAAAAAATCCAGAAATCCCCTCTACCTTAAGTCTATAAAAGGACTGGAATTATAATCATTATTTAAAACATTGTATCGTTAGCATTGAATAATATCATTATGGAATTAATATTGTCATTAAAGTCGGTCCACACGTCGTCGTTTTTGCTTCGATATCATTAAATCCATAATTCTAGACTCAGGTCTGTGGTTTAAGGACTAATTCAGAACTTCAGATCTAGATCTTGTAGCTTGATTTGTAGATGCTATTTCTAGTGTCTGTTTTTGTGTATCATAGTAGTTATATGTTATGAACATTATTTATTCTTACCACTGATATTACTGTCTTAGTTATTAATCATTATTATAAAAGGAAATGTTTGAGGATGGATGAGATGAGTGTTGGTTACTGTCCCTATAAAATAGATTATCATTTTTTTTAATAATATATATAATATATAATATATAATATAATATAATATATATATAATAATAATATAATAATAATATAATCTCACGCCTTTTATCCCCGAGGGGGTAGGCAGAGGTATTCCATTACTGGATATACCCACATTTCACGAGATACATTGGACCCCTAAACGTGATAGGTGGTTTTTTTTAATACTATACACAATTTCGTTGCAGGGTTAATTTTTTGTTGCTACATTAAAAGTATTTTCTGCAAAAATAATGAGACGTTATTTACATAATATCATAAAGAGAAAAACAGTTATATATTTATTCTTTTATTTTTACGAATAAACTCAAAAACTACTATTGCCAATGGAAAGCTACATTTTGACTGAGTATAATAGGCTATATATTATTCTCATATGCATACGGGAACGAGGGTGAAACCGCGCGGAATAGCTACTTAAAAATAAAAGAGGTCGTAGGATATAAATAAAATAAATGAATTTGTGAGTTTAAATGTTAAGAATTAAACGAGTATTTTAAAGATTTTACTATAATATAATAACAATGTCTACAGACGTATTTATTAACTATAAGGGCAAATAAATGTAAGTGGTAGATGCATAGAAAGTGCATTAAAAGTTACTGGCAACTTTCCATTTCTATCCATCTGTTTGTCTGTAAGTAAACACGTTATACTGACCGATTTCCTCTAGTTAATATTTGAAAAAAGATTGTTTATAACGTATCATCCATCACACTGTCTCTATTGGGATTGGGCAAAAGAAAAAACGTAACAATTTACAGTGGACAAAATCGCAGGTGCCCACTAGTACTGTAATAAACACGTTCAAAGTTAGATTAAAAACGTATAAGATTCAGGTCTTACATAAAACAGAAAATTGCATTACCCTTCGATTACAGGCACAGACAAACTATACATAGACCCCGCATCTCAAGATCGACGCCCATCAAACTTTGGCTCTACAGCTTCATATGGGACACACTTTTGATATTGACTCTGTCCGCGTCCTTCCTCAAAATGAAATCTATCTCTCAATCTTTTCTATAAGTTTAGACATGGAAAGGTTACTTATATTCATAATATAGGCAATTTTCATGCCGTTTAATTCCATTGCCATGTCTGAGATTGCCAATCACAGATAGCTTATATCAGCATAATCAACGAACTTAGTAGATATTATTATAGTCAAACGTGATGCGCTATGGGCCTTGATTCCTTGTTTATTTATTGCTGATAATGATAGCGTTTAAATCGATCGTTGATCTAATTAGCTATGAACTTGGTTACTAAAATTGACTTTAGCAATAAGTATAATATGGACTTGACTATAATTTTCCAATAGTTCCTCTAGAGCCACTCACGGAATTTTCGTAAACACAATTTCTTTTTTCTCTGTTCACCTTTGTCCTCAATTTTATTTGCAAATAAAACTTGATTGAACGAGGTCTATTTATGTATGTTGTCTGTGGCCATGGACAACATTGTAAGGACAGTTTTACAACTCAATAGAGTTTAAAAGGAAAAAGTGTGTTTTATAGTTTGCGAAGTAAGCTTCACATAGAAACTCACATACACATGAGATTGCTTTAGGTGATTAAACTGGGATTCGACCAGCAAATAATAAGGATTATTGTTAAAATAATACGTAAGTTAAAAGTTTCTGCCGTTTAAACATACATTTTAGGATTTTCTACATTGAGTGACTTATTGAATTGTGAGACTAAAATTATTCTACATTCAATGTTATTGAGTAAAGAAAGATGGGTATTTTCTTAAAGTCAGATCTCTGTCAGTCAAAGAGATTAAAATATAATAGGGCATAGAGGGGACAAAGCGAGTAAAATTTGAAGCCAAAAGTTATTCCAAGTGGAATAAGTCTAGTACAATTTCGACCGAATGACAGCTCGCGTTCATACTAACTGACATGACGCTTGAGCTTCAAAATTTTGTATGAAAATATTCCCAATGCCCCCTCTATTTCCTATATATTAATCTTTTTGCTGTCAGTCAACCTTTTTTGTCTTTTGTTCATGGACTTTGAGTTGGATTAGAAGAAACGGTACCCCTGCTTTTTTATATTACTTCGTCGTTTTTGAACTGTTTACAAAAATCTAATGTTTTTACTTCAGTGCATTTCCGCAGGATATGAAAATGGTTTTCCTAGAACTGTGGGACAATTTTCGAATACAGTCTCTCTTTCTACTAGACTAGATAAAATTATATACCGAATATGCTCAATTTTTTGCGGCAATGTGTTAGTGTGTGCAGTTTTGGGCGACTAACACGTTATGTCTTAAGACCGGTACACACTTTGTTTAGTGATTAGTGCGAATGAGTTGTTCAGTGATTAGTAAAAAACGCTTTTGGACAGCTCTGATTAGTGTTAAGTGTTTTGTGATTTTTTAGTACACATTTTTTACTAAACACTACACAAGTCACTCGCACTAATCACTAAACATAGTGTGTACCGGGCATTATGTCGTAAGGACAGAGGCACACTGGCGCACGAATCTACGGTAGCTTGGTTTCATAAGAATCGCTGACGCATGTCGCTGCTCCCAGCGTCATAATGTGTCAATAGCCAAATTGTGTCAATGTTTGTTATTTATTCCAAACGTAAACAGTTTTTGGGCGTGAATGTGTTTTGTTTTGCCCATGCGCACTTTCCGCCCGAACAATGCCCTAATACCTGTGTACAACGATTGTTAATTGATTTCTCTCACGTGCTCCAAGAACATTAATCACTGTAATCCTTTGTTGAACACTAACACACACTTTCACATTACAAAAAGCACTAACCGATCCATGTGAACCACAAATCACAATTCCTGTGTCAGCACGAAAAAAAAACAAAAGCACATCCAATAACGTCGAACACGAATCCAATTTGAAAACGGAAAGCGCGAAAAATTCAAAATTCGAACACAGACGCTTCCCACAGCGGCGTAAGCGCAACTGAGTGACATAAAAGTCAACGAAGAGCGTTTCGCGGAGGAGCGAGATGGGAGATAGCGATTTGAGCAAGTGCCACAGAGACAGGTGTAGGCCATCCCTTGAGCTAGTACTAGTAGCCAGTAGGCTATTCAAATTTTATTCGATTATTTACGATGTTAATTAAAACTGGTTTTATTTATCGTTTATACTAGCGATCGCCCCTGACAATGTCCATGGTCAGCTTTGGATAAAATTTATTTTATTGTTAACTAGATAGCTACACCCTCTGTGGAAATGACACTAATATATTATGGTCTACGGACTCTAAGACTCAATATTATACAGTAGTAAAAATCCCACCAAAACCTTTTCAACTAGGTTTGCTTTCAAAAAATAGTCAGACGACTTAATTGAATATTTTGTTCTCTATGGTTATTTCTAATAAACAAACAAGAACACACTTGTGTATTTAAAAATAAATGCTCTCAAAATGCTATAAGTACAATATATATCTATAAAGTGTGTGGGAAAGACCCATAGCTCAGCAGTGGGCTGTTGCGTTTACTGAGGCGGAAATTATCACAGGATAAACGCAATTCCTCATACACCCCAATTAGTATATTATTATAAAAAAATATGATGCCTTCGTACTTTAGATTTGTCTAACCAAATTTATTTAAAAAAAAAGCAATAATAGTATGGTTTCCATAGGTAGCCCTAAATTCAGTTATGCTAATTTACATTTCAGAAAAAATCTCACATAGGTATGTTATAAAAATAGCTGAAATCGATTAAGTAGTTGATACTGAACAAACTAATTTTAGGAATTGCGCTTATTCTGCTACATACGAGTAGTATATTATGTAAGTCTCTTCCCACTGTCTGTATGTCCCTATGTATGCTTAGATCTTTTAAACTACGCAACGGATTTTGATGCGTTTTTTTTAATAGGTAGAGTGATTCAAGAGGAAGATTTTCATATCAGTATTGCACACGTGCGAAGCCGGGGCGGGTCGCTAGTTGTATATATTTTAAAAGTAACATTATGAAATAATTGCACTCCTTCTATAAGTACTGATATACATATAACTATTTTAAAAATAATTCCATGTGTTACAGATTTCGTTACCTTAGTTTTGTATATGTGTTAGAAGTGTCAGTTCAACCAGCTCGCAATTAATTATAGACCCGCATATATTTGACATTTATTAATCTACTAGAAAGTGGTCCATGTCCATAGATACTAATATTGAGTTCTCGTTGGGTTTACACTATGATTATTATATTTATTTAGAGCAAATATGTTTCGCATTGAATTGATCGATTGAATTGATTACATGCCATGCCATAATAATAAATTAATTACAATTATAAATAAGCAATAAAATTATAAAATTCACTATAAATTAAATAAATAATCGAGGGGGTAGGCAGAGCTATTCCATTTCTGGATATACCCAATTCTTACCAGATATTCTTTTGACCCCTAAGCGTGATAGGTGGTGAGCCCATCGCCGGACCGGGTATGTTTACACATGTCTCCGAATTAATTCTGAGACCTGCGGGTTTCCTCACGATGTTTTCCTTCACCGTCGAGCTAGTGATAGATACGTACGTAAGTTTTGAAAAACTCATTGGTGCATGCCAGGATTCGAACCCGAGCCTCACTGATTTTCATTATGTGAAGAAGGCTCCTTAACCATAAGGCTATCACTGCTCTAATGCTAAAATTCACTATATCAAGCCATAATAATTAATTAATCACAAATCACAATAAGTCATAGCCTAACTCCATTTCCCAATAGGTGGGCTCGCTAGGGAGATTACGGCCTTTACATCTTTATGTTTAAGAGAAGACTTCCCAGCGGTGGGCTGTTATGGGTTGGTGATGATGATATACAATATGTAACAGAATAAGCGCAATTCCTGAAATTAGTTTGTTCATTACTACTTAATCGATTTCAGCTATTTTTAATGTGTAAATTTTTTACAAAAAATTGATTAGCATAACTGAATTTGGGGCTAGCTATGGAAACCGGACTATTATTGTTCTTTATTTAAGTAACTTGGTAAGACAAAACTAAAGTACGAATGCATTATATATTTTTTTTATATTGATATACTAATTGGGGCTTATGAGGAATTGCGTTTATTCTGTGGCGCGTTGTATAAATAATTTCTCAGAGAACGGCCAGACCATTGACCAACAACAAAGTTGCAGTCCGAAAGAAAAAAGGAAAAAGTTTCCTCGAAAATTTGAATGTCTTATAAAGCTGAAAGTATTTTTATCTGTGGTAGGTATTTGTATAATAATACTATTGGTTCAATTGGTATATTAATTGAAAAACAATTTTTCATTGAATATTTTGTCATCGGTACAATAAGTTCCTACCTAGTACTGTTAGTAAAAAAAATACTACACAAAAAGACTCAACATTTGTTTATGTTGTGTAAAACTCTCGTCGTGATGAGCTAAGTGCGAGTCGTGATAACGTAATATAACAATTACTATTGCTTGTTCAGAAAATCTAGCTCAGAAGTTCACGGCAATTCATTTAATTCCTACGCTGATAAACTTTTGCTGATAAGCTAGAAATATTTTATATAGGAAATTCCCACGGGAATGGGAGTAAGCAGGATCCGCGCGCGCGCCGCTGGGCACCCGCTAGTAATCAGATTCTTTTTTATTTAAAAGCTAGTGCTTCCAGATTGGTCCCATTTTAATTTTGTCCAGTTCTGACAATGGCATCCATGAGAAAACCAAGGTCTTAAATTTGCATTAAGTATGTGCGCGACAAATGGACCGATTTCGATGATTATTTTTTTAACCGACAAAAAGGAAGAGGTTTTCAATTCAACTGTATTTTTTAGTATTATTCGTTGAAGTCGGTTTTTTTACTCTTCCGATTTCTGTGGTTTTTTTTTTCAGAAACTGAATCTCTTGACTGCCAGTTGTGTTAATAAAGAACGTATGTATTTAAATATTGGATTTAATCTATTCTACAGCATATAGCTTTTTGACGTCTCTATGGACGTCTATATCGTTTGAATCGGCCATTATTTATCCGCTGTGATTGGGCAAATTTATCCGCAGTCGTAAAAGTTTAATGGGCAAAGTTACATTCCATTTGGCTTAGCATTGAAATGTGTATTGGAATAGAAGTTTATTGCAATACAGTAAATTAAGTTGCTAGTTTCAATCATGTGATGAATAGATTTGAGAATAAATATAAAGCTTGTGTATTTTAATCTTTCATGTCGGAAAAGAAAAGCAAAAACAAACACCCAGGGCCCAGGTTTGATTCTTGGTGAGGGCATGTACCAATGAATTATTCAAAAACTTTGAACATGTTTATTATTAAATCGACTGTGAAACATTAAACTACCGCTAAAGTTAAATATCACAATCATATAGTCAGCTACAATCTTTACATGCAAATTAAAATTAAAAGACATTTATGATTAAAAACACACCCAAAAAAAATACTGCAAAACGAAATAATTGACGTTAAGTTATAATTTTTACACAGTTAAACAACAATAATAGACGTTTAATAAAAAAATCAACAAAGATATAAAAGCACACAAAAAATATATGATTGACAGTAGTTACTACAAACAGCACAAACTAGAAATATTTAAATTCAGAAACACTTTTCTTTCCAACAGTATTTACTTAAGATTCTTGTAAAAAAATCCGGTTGTTTTAAAATGAGTGCAAGCAGGCCTAGGGGAGAATGGACAAACAAAATTTTGAATGTGGCAGCGAAATAGCCGGGGTCGGAATGGACTGGGACTGTTATGGACGCACCCAAGAAAAACATCGTGAAGATAGACGCGGGCCCAAACACAAAAAGTTACTCATTTGTCTAGGCAGTCAACTAATCTTATTAGGTTTTAATAAATAAGGTGTCAAATTCGTGATCATCTTAGAAGTGACATGGACATTTTTACCTGACTGTACCAGAAATAGTACCTATACGGTACGGAACCCGATGCACGTGAGCTCCATTCGCACTTTGCCGGCTTATAAGCTCGCATAAAAACAGTTCTTTCTAAGTAGAGCATTGGATAACTTATCTAAGTTACGTCAAAGAGTAATCTTTTAAGTAAAACAGTACGTCTTAATTGCCCAAAGATAGTCATAGAAGCGGAAGTTATTCCTTATCTGAGTAATATTGATAAGTTTCTAACAGACGAAATATACTTAGATATAGATGTTTCTCAGTTGAGTAGGTTATTAATTGAATGCTATTGGGGTCTGTTTCCTTCGGAGATTGCAGAAGGGCCAGCGGTCTATAGGTAATGGGGTGAAACATTAATTTCAGACGCGTCCGGCGATGGTCTCACCACCTATCACGTTTAGGGGTCGAATATTCTCGTGAAAAGTGGGTATTTTGCAGAAATGGAATACCTCTGCCTACCCCTTCGGCGATAAAAGGGATGAGGTATTTTTTTTATTTAATATTATAAAAAGGAAAGTTTTGTATGTTTGTAATGAATGAATAAACTCAAATACTTAGTACTGGACCGATTTTTTTGAAATTCTTTCACCAGTGGAGTGCATATGCTATATTTTACTGTATTCCCACGGGAATGGCAACTGCGCGGGTGAAACCGCGAGGAACAGCTAGTAATTTAATAATAACAGGGGACTCTACACTCGTCCATGAAGATTGGCTAAATCTAAACAGCAGCCCATCTCCACCGACGAGTTGCTGATTCCGAATGCAGCACCCCGAGAAGAACCAGCAACAAACTCTATTTTTTTTTAGGGTAAAACACCAAATTTTTGACACCTCACCAATTAACGTAATTACGATACACATTTATAATTATTATAATAATGAAATCGGTGGTTTCATCTGATTATTATAAATATAACTGTGTTTCGTTATTTCGTTAATTTTGAAGAAATCTGTTGGAGTGTCAATATATTGGTAGGGTGACCCAGGGTTTCAATAAGAAAGAAAGAAATATTTATTTGTCCTATTAATTCTTTGAGCACAAACTAAATGTTAATAGTTTTATAGCGTGGACAAAAGGGTTTAAAACTCAGCATTGGCTGTGGACAGTCCACAACCTCTGATATTCTGCCAAGCCCGTCATGTCAAAGTTAGAGCACATACATACATACATACATACAGCTCACGCCTTCTTCCCACAGGGGTAGGCAGAGCCGACGAATGGCCACTTTGGCCGATCTTTGCACACTTCCCTCGCTTCCTTCACATTCATAAGCCTTTTCATGCACGCTCTTTTATTCTTTGAGTAGAGCACAAATTAATAAAATAATTGGGTGTTTTACCCTACCACCAGAAATAAAGACAAACGGAGTCATGCAAACCGTAGGACGAAAGAATGTCCGCAGGAAGAATTCAATGTACAATTATTTAGAGGCGGCCAGACCGCAGCCGGTATCATTTGCTACCACGCAATCACCGTAATAACTACAGCGGTGGATGATTGGACGCTGCGGCGGCACTACGGGGCTCGAACTCGAATGAAAACATATTTCGCAACTCGAAACTTGTGATTCTGTTTTTATTCTCAGAAATACTCATTAAAATAAAATAATCTCACACCGTTTATCCCCACTTTTCACGAGTATATTGGACCCCTCTAAATGTGATAGGCGGTGAGCCCATCGCCGGACCGGGTTTGTTACACATGCCTCAGAATTGTAATAAAGACGTTAAAATTGGATTATCAGTAACTGATATATCTGCTTTTACCAGAGATTTTAGATATCAGAGAAGATGAAATGCTATATCTGTTCCTAAACAGTCTAAATAGTAGTTACTTTTAGAGTTTATTCGTCAAGTTAGTTTATGAAACTAAAGCTCATGCATCATTATTATTCTGTAAATAACTGCTTATACATGGATATTTAAAATTAAATGCAAATACTTATATGGTTAATCAAAAAATTAACAAGAAACTATTTTCGACATAATTATAATATTATGAGCAGTGATAGCCCGGACGGTTAAAGAGCCGGCCGAAAATCAGTGAGGCTCGGGTTCGAATCCTGGCATGTACCAATGAGTTTTTCAAAAACTTACGTACATATTTATCACTAGCTTGACGGTGAAGGAAAACATCGTGAGGAAACCCGCAGGTCTCAGAATTAATTCTGAGACATGTGTAAACAAACCCGGTCCGGCGATGGGCTCACCACCTATCACGTTTAGGGGTCCAATCTATCTCGTGAAATGTGGGTATATCCAGTAATGGAATACCTCTGCCTACCCCCTCGGGGATAAAAAAGGCGTGAGATTATATTATTATTATAATATTATTATTTTTCATACGCTACTCGCTACTAGATAACATAGATTATTAAAAAAATAAAAAAATATAACACGCTGTGCATAAACAAAACAGTTACACACGAGACGCAAATAACGAGATTTTAAATAAATAAATAAAAGCTGACAAAAGTGGCGTTTTAGTGCGGTGAGGGTTTAGGCAAAGCATGTCTACAAAATATCTTTTTATTTTATAGTTGATAGTTATTGGAAGTTACAACAATTACTCGTAGTAGCACACCTGACGTGCGCACGCGCTTTCATTCCACCACAATTTTGGTCTCTACACAAATTGCATCCTTAACCCTGGATGTTAAGGTTCAAACTTCTTTGCTACTTACTACAATTATGCTATATTCTCAGACGTCATTACCGCCAGATAATGGTCAAACAATTTCAGCTTCTATCCGATCGGATGAAGGTTTATTTTTAAATGTTTTTGTTTTGACTGCAGGTGGAAGGGCTATACTTTGACCGACAGTAGATAAATGAAATGTTGTATTCTATGCGTGTCCCTTGCAAATAGTAGCATGATGGGAAAAGTCACTTTTCAAGTTTGAAAGCCCTTCGAGTATGCAAAGGTTCATAATTGTTTCATGAATGGAGATAAGAGTGAACGTGGAAACAGCTTTAGATACGTTTGATTTAGTGCAAATTGAGACAGGTTTGTTTAGAATTTGTAAAGTAAACTGAGCTTTAATTGTAAGATTTACATCCATGAAATATGAATGAGGTAGAATTTTCTTATAAATTTTGTTAATTTTCTTTTACAATTTCATTTGATATCGTTTTTATTCTGTAATCGATTGGTAATTATTTATTTTCACTTTACTAGCAACACTTGGTTGTCTATGATAACAGATGCTATAAACAGAAGATGGCTGTAAATTTGAATTTAGTTCGTTTTGTAAATTGTGCGTGTAAATAACAAATAAAGTATTTGTTAATATCCGTTTGTTTTCCGTTATTTCGTAGCCCTTCTGTTTCATGATCAATAGTTGAAAAGTCTAAAACAAGAAATGTCTGTAGGTAATTGCAAATTACACATAGAAACGTCAAATCCTCTAAACTCGTCCATGAAGATTGGCTAAACCAGCAGCCCATCTTCTCCGACAACTTGCTGGTTCCAAATGCAGTACCCCGAGAAGAACCAGCAACAAAATTAAGGGCAGTTATTTCTTTAAATCTTTATGAAAAATTCAAATCAATCAAAGTCAATAAAAAAAAATTTATAAATACAGAAAAATGTAACAGTAACTTTAATATATTTAGCGTAGGTGTACAGCAACTTTACTAAATCAAAACACTCTTGCTTTCACTCAGTTTCTTGATTTGAGTGCACTTCTGTTTTAGTAGAGTTTGCTATAGCCCTATTCGAGTTGAAGTAAACAGTTTTTACGAGGATTTCGTATTTACTGGATATTTTGTTATTAGCGATCGACCTCGAGCCTGTTGGTTGTGACCCTGCCTTCTGAGTTGTAGGTTGCGGGTTCGATTCGATTCGGTTCGACACTTGTGTACAGTACACATGATGCTTTACATTTGCTGTGTGCGAGTCTGACCTCTGAAGCGATTGTAATAAGAACATTACAAAGTCCAATGCGTCAAGCTCTACATGCTCTTGACTGTACATGACCATGTCTGTTGGCTTCGTGTCTGGGTGTTTATAATGATTTACATCAGAAACCACAGTACAGACTTTGTCTAGCGTGGGACTAAGTGACCATGTGTGATTTTTGTGTCTCAATTTATTAAGTTTCAATTAATCAGTTAAGAACCGTCGGTTCCAATTGGAACCGAGACACAATTAAAAATCTATTGTGTCTGTGATTAATGGTCTGAGAGGTTAAGACACATCTGTCATAGCTGCATTATAGAACTGACCCATATTATGACGATCATCCATGATTTTGTCCATAAAGCTACGCTTATTGGAACCTATCTACATCTCCCATCTTTGAACCACCACCAATAGCATCTTTCGTACCACAAACCTCACAAGTCTAAGACAGGAAACCATCAAGTTCACCTCTTCATTGAGCAGTGGAGTAGCAGACCGTTATGCGAAGTCCCGTAAATCATGGACCATTGTGTCGAACAATAACTCACTAAGACTTCGCGGCTGAGATTGCTCGTGAATCTGCGGTTAAGGCTCCATTTTGTTTTCCAACGGCAAGTTGGTTAGTTCAGGTTGGTGTTTTAGTGAGGTTTCTGTTTGCATTGTGACATGCATAAAAGATTTTGAATATTGATATGGTCACCATAAGATGTTGTTAGGTTAGCTAATTATTTAATAACTTGAGACAGAAGGTCCCTTAAGTAGGAGAGTGAATAAATTAACTGACTTGGTATTACATGGATCTCACAACTTTTTACGGTATGTAGAAGAATTGAGTTGCGAGACTTGGTTTTTTAACAAGTTGTTTTTGATAGCAACAATAGCCATACGGTTAAAGAGCCCGCTTCTTATGATGATAATTAGTGAGACTCGGGTTCAAATTCTGGCATGTACCAATGAGTTTTTCAAAACTTATGTACCTACATATTTATCACTAGCTCGACGATGAAGAAACACATCGTGAGGAAACCCGCAAGTCCCAGAATTAATTCTGCGGCATGTGTAACAGACCTGCAGACGTATTCACGGAGACTCGATACTGTTTCCGTTCGATTCAGATCAAGTGAAAAATTTTCCGAAGTCGAATCTATCAGAAGAAGAAAAATTTTCCGAAGACTTCGGAAACTTTATTGTAGGCGTTTCTGACAGCCACGGAAAATTTTCCGAATCCTTGTGTCACATATGACATTAGTTTCGATACCAACATCAGCCCATCTCGAAAGTGTTCGACAGATTTTCCGATATCGAATATCGAAGCTCCCTGAATACGCCTGCCGGTCCGGCGCGGCGGCGATGGGCTCACCACCTATCACGCTTAGGTGTCCATTAAACTGGTGAAAAGTGGATATTTCCAGAAATAAAAGGCGTGAGATTTTTTATGATGTTGTTGATGGCTCAGTTTTTCTCTTAATTAAACTTTTATGTTCAGCATCAAAAAACTTCCTTCAAAATACCTACATATTTTTTATTTTTATTTACTAAACAAAATTTTAATGCTGTTTACATAAATGAGTTACCTACATATTCATATTTTAAAATACCTAAACAAAACTATATTAGTTTCTCACCTTACTTGAATTTTGAGGTTATTCTTGTCAATATAACAAAACTAATCACGTGTGTGAGCACTTTTGCTGCTTCGCACCTGGGTCGTACGGTGAGGACCGCTGGTGCAGCTGCAGAAGCGGCGGCTCTAAGGAAGCACGACAAGTATGCGGCCCTTACAAATTACTTGTTTGTCCCTCTGGCGGTGGAGACAACGGGGTGTTGGGGTGCCGAGGCCAAAGCCTTCCTGAGTGAGGTTGGGCGGCGGCTGAGGGAGAGGGGACACGACCCTCGTTCCGGCTCATTCCTGATGCAAAGGTTGTCCGTTGCGGTTCAACGCGGTAATGCAGCGAGCGTAATGGGCACCTTTGCACCGGGAATGGTACGGGGCGGGCTTTTTGAATAGAGATGTTTTAGGTATTTATTTTTATAGTGTCTATGTAAATTATTGTAAATAGATTTAGAGTTTTATGTTATTTGTTTAAATTTTAGATAGTAAATTTTAGTTTTAAAAGTTAATTATACATAAGTATGTATATTCAATTATAAAAATCTATCTATTAAAAATATATATACCTCAAAACAATCCACCACCATGTTTACTGGCAACAAAACGGCCAAGCAACAGGTTGCTTCACCTGCTCTATAAAAAGTAACCCTCCGGTGCCGTGGGTCTCGGCTATCGGGTCAGGAAACAATTATATCAACTGCCTTCTTGTGTTTAGGGTTCATCTGTTTTAAACCTTTTATTTTATCACTCTTGTAACATCGTACAAAAATAAGTTGTTCTGAATTTATTTTTGTAAAATTGCTCTATTAAAGATTTAAGCGGCTGTATGCAAGCCGTTTGCTATCGGTTGCTCTGGAAAAAATGAGAGATTTTCAGCTGATGGCGGTGAGAGTTTAAAAAAATCACTGTAACTATAGCGATACTTGGCCATAGCGTTAAACCAACAAGGAAGACCCAGTCTTGTTCATTGTGTTCTGATGCTATATTTTTGTATAAAAAGCTGTTTTATTATTTGTCTCAAATCTAAAAAATATTGTTTTCTATATTTTAAGATTTTTTTATAAATTATACGATAATGTTTTTGGTTTTACAAAAAGTTATGAGAAATACTAGGTATTTTTTCAAGTATATAACTTACTATTAGTCATAACTTTTTATAGTTATCTTCAAAAAGAACTATTAAAGCGATAAGAACACCGATTGTACTCTTTTAGTGATTGTGTCACTATCACATTTTTTATTGTGTAATAAAAACTTGTTACAAAGTTTTCTTTCATACGGAACCTTTAAAAGTTTTGGTATAACTCACATGCGTATACTAACAAGCACTTAGCTCCTTTTTTGTGGCCAAAGGCGCCATTAGATAAAAGGCACTACGCCTTGTCGAAACAAAGTAAGCCAGGAAATACTTGATCCATTTTCGAATAATTCAGATGATATCAACCAAAACGACCAGTTATATAAGTGAAAATCACGCTAAGGACAGCATTTTCAAAGCTATACATTCAAAACATGTAAGATATTAGCTGTTCCCCCCGATCACGTAAATCTCGTTTACGAAGAAAACTATAGCCAGTGTAAATGTTACTCCCAAAAAAATATTTCCATTGGTGAAAGAATTTTTCAAATCAGTCTATTAGTTTCAGAGTGTAATCATTACATTCAAATATACATGAACAACAAAGAAATAAATTGTGTTACACAATTCACACAAGGTTATTTAGTCCCAAACTAGGCAGGGCCTGTACTATGAGTACTAAACAACTGATGAACATACTTAAATAAATATTAAATGACCAGACGAAGCTAACAGACATGTTCACGAACACAAATGTTGGCCCCAGTTGGGAATCGAACCCGACCTTCGACTCAGAAGGCAGGGTCACTACCAACTAAGTCAACAGGCCCATCATCAAATTTTTCCTCTTTTGATATTAGTGTAGATGAAATACTATGAAAAGGGCTTCATAAAAACCAACTATTGACGAAATCAGAACCATTGCCAAATAATTCCTACAACTCAAATGTAATTGTAGTAAGCTTACAATGTCATTTGAGCTATCACACAATATTACTGTAAATTTTATAGCTTCCTTTCCAGCAGATAAACAGCCACAATCTTATCCCATCATCAATACAAACTGTGTTACAAATATTTTGTGATTCAACAATAAAGATAGAACACTTAACCAGAACAGTTTTTGTTGTCGCCTCCAGGCCTTTTCTTGACAAGCTTGCTGGCTTCATGTTTGTCTATCCAACCTTGAACGGTATCTACATAGTTATCTAATTGCCCCACCTTTGTTTTATGGCGTGTATCGTGTTCTGTTTCGTGTTCGTTTATTTGCTTGGAAGAATTATTTAGTTGAATAACATCTTTTAATATCAGGTGTTTAGAAATCTTGACACCGTTTTGGTTCAATCATTCTAATTGAAGATTCGTTTTGGCGATAGGTGTAATTGATATCGCGAAGTCAGTCTCAACAATTATGTGGGTTTGTAAAGTTATACGCTAGTAAGAATTATTTATCGTTAAGGTATTTCTTTAATCTTTCACTAACTTTTGTAATACCAAATTTCCATCACATTTTCATACACAAATATTTGTCATATCTAGAGATACATCTGTTTTACCAAGATTCTCTTTAGTTAAAGTGACTTCTTGGAATTTCCCACTTACTATTTCTTCTCACTCCTTTGATAAACCATTTATGTCTTATTTAGCACCGTCTGTGAGGTTTTAGTGCCCGGATAAGGGCTGTACCCACTCAGTCGCTTCATTCCCTTTATCGGAACTATTAGCGGACTTATTGGGTCCTCCGGAGATATATTCCGGCTTATCGTTGAATTATGGTCCAACTGGTGATAAAAAAATTGTTTGAGTGTGATGGCATTTCGCAAAGTGTTTTTGCCATCATAACTGATTTCCTCTGTCTTATTGAGGTATAGTTGTAAGAATAATAAATAATACTTCTTTCTTATTTGGTTTGCTACTTAACAGATGTTTTCTGTCTCATGAATAATAATATATATTTAAAGGTACTTTCTATTTATAACAACGGAAATTAATAGTATTTAGTAGAACCGTGGTATTTTAGGTATTCTTTGTCTTAAAGCTAAAAACGTAGGTTTTATTTCAAAAAAAGGCATTTTTTTTTACTTTAGCTTTTAGAATTGTGAGACCTAAATCTATTGAAAGAGGCTAATCAATATCACAATCAAATTATCTTTCCACTCAATACAATTCCCATTCCACTAACCGTTCGTGCAGTGATTGATACTATTTTTTCTGCCTCTCATTCTACAGTGATCGCAACAATTTAATGGTCCAAATCGATGATCTCAAGTTCCTCGACCCTGAGTATAACAGATTCAAAACAAAACGCTTGTCTATCATTACTCGTAATTTGGGCACCTATACTTACGTTGAAGACTACTTTTCTAAATTACAGACAATTTGAATCGTTCGGTATGCTGTTTAAAGTTCACATTCTTTGGATATGGGACTATAGTTTTGAATGAAGGTGTTGATACTCGAACAAAGATAAAAAAATATAGTATTAATTTGTAAGATGAAGGATTTTATCTATACTTGACCCAGATGACTTGGTCCCTGCAGAGGATCTAACAAAAGCTTCTGACGAGACTGTTAGCGTGACCGCGTCTTGGGTTAATGGAGTTTGAGTGCCATCGACACGCTTATGGAGATTCGTTACGCCTCTAATCTAATGAGAAAATACGGTTCTATATTATTTTTTGACTGAGATAGTACAATCTAATAAATAAGTAATTTTAATGTCAAATACTTGAATTTATGAATTTTAAATTGATGATGTATGGAAGTGATTGCACATTTGGTGGTGGATAACGTTAAATGTAAGAAGATATAGGTACTGTGCTGAATCCAAATTGACACCAACTAATTTGTACGTTTATTAGTGAGTTTGAAATTTTCCTAACATTTAAGTTGAGGTACATAATTTATTGTTACTATCAAAATAACTTTCAAGATTCCATTAACTCACTTTCATTTTACCATTGTTCATCATTGTCTATCAACGCGATTGTTTTTATAAAACTCAACCTTATTGTGTTAAGCTTCTCAAAATTGATTCTATAGTTAATGAGTCTTTAATTGTCTATTCAATGTTCTTTGTTACCTTGCATAAAATTGGTAATTCTAGTTTAATGGTGGTCCCATTTCGACAATAGACTTACCGTTTTGATCACGCTTTTTTGGTCTGAGAATAGAATCTTACCTGGAACAAAAAATAGATAGATATTCATTGTTAATGGTCAGTTTTTGAATTTTAGTTGGCAACATTTGCAGAAAGTCGTTTTAGCTTTGTTCGTTTAAAAGGATTACTCTGTCGGTGGTCTTTTGAATACTGAGTTTTTTTTTCTTTTTATAAAAGTTAAATGGCTGTGAGTGAAGAAGCTTATTATGACGTAATGAATTAATAGTGCCAAAGCTACAAGAGGATGTGTTAGAGGCACAGGTAGATGTTATTATACCTAGGTATGCGAGTTTATTTACATACCTATGTTTAACTAATTGAAAATGATTATTTTAGTATTTCTAACAGGAATTAAGCTAGTTTTATATGATTCGAAATATTGACATGAAGGACAAACATAAATTCTTAAAAGCTATTCGACTACATTTCAAATCGTAACTCAATACTTGTAGGTACCTACTTAAGCTAAAAATAGAAGTTGAATAATGTTAATATACGATAAGTCTATGTAATAAATTGAAATGAAACATTATCAGACAAACCAAAATGTAATGTCGCCGACATAGAATAATGTTTCCCACATCCAATTACCTTTTGTAAGAGATAAAATCACAATTTAAAAAATACATAAAAACCTATTAATAAGCAGTTACGCATTCCTTACATCGGGACTGGCCGCTTTAGCTATAAATTACCAACACATCCAGTATTATAGGGCTCAATAAAAAACCTGATCGAGATGTTAGTAACAATGTTTCGCATCCATCGACCCCGGATTAAGGGTGAAATATAGCTATGGACAAAGTAAAAGAGGTAATGGATGCAACCGATGATTTGATGTCGGAATGCAACGTTGTCATAACGAAGAAACTGGATGGAAGAGAAAAACTTGTTGGTATAAATTTCCAGTATGCGTTTTAGCGATGGCGAAAGCTAAAAGTGAGATGATCAGGGGATTGGATCAGATACCGTCTTTGTAGGAATGAAGGATTGATATTATTTTACTTTGTAACTCTTGTAGGATTGCAAACGTAAATCCATTCATTGCTCTATAGGAGGAAAGGAGAAATGAAGTCTGGTTTGTACGTTTTTTTAAAACAGCCTCTTCAAATCTTTGATACAGAGCATATATAAAACAATATACCTGGTTTGCCCTTAAAATAATACACAAGTACCATCTTTCGTTTCTATTTTAAACATACTAAAATAAAACGCATAATCTCAACCACTGGTCCTAGAAGGGTGAAATATGGAATGAAGATTTTGGGATATTCCCATAGGAACGGGATACAATCGGGTTCGACCGCTAGCCTCATATACGTAATCGGAGTGGAATATAAACCAAACAATCATTCCGTCCGTATGCCTAAATCTAGAAAATATATTTGTTTGAAAATTACATTTTTTTACAAGTCTCGATAAGTCTTCTCTACGTCATACTCTACGCACAAGTATTTAAATGCGCTTATCGAAATCGCCTCGCCACAGTTATTTGATTAAGTACCGTATAAAATAATCATTAATACATGTCAAGGAACTCGCGGAGGCTTCTGACTCGCTCCACACTTAGCTTGTCTATCTCTATAAAATGTTGCGCGGTTGACTTTTTCTGCTGGCCAGGAGTCAGAACAGCTGTATAATTTGACACCTCCAATTTGCAATTCAATGGGTTATTATTGCGCTTACGCAACGCCTTCTTGGGAACTTTGTGGGCGTCCCTCAGGGATCTCTCCTGGTTACAATTACTTACTCTTGCAATAACACGATATGTGACTTATTCTCGACATGCTTTTGTGGAAAAAAGTTGTCTGGATGAAATTTCCTTAAATGAAAAGATCGCGCATAGTAGTATTCTCTATTGTTTACTTAATAATGATTACTTGCTTTTTTCAATCGATGAAGTCGTTTATAAAAACAAATGCATAGGTACTCAACCAATTTAAATTTTCTGGTTATATTCGTACACTTAGTTACTACAGGCGATGGGCTCACCACCTATTACATTTAGGGGTCCAAAGAATATCTGGTGAAAAGTGGGGTATATGCAGTAATGTATTACCTCTGCCTACCCCCTCGGGGATAGAAGGCGTGAGGTTATTTATTTATTTTTAGGTACTATATATCTGTCAATAGGTGGACGGAAAAGGAAATATTGTAATGAAACCCGTAGGCCAGTGAATTGGTTCCGCGACATTTGCAACTCGTACTCGGTCTGGACCTCTGCACCTGTCACGATAAGGGGTCCAAAATCAGAAGTCAAACGTAGAAATAAAAAAAATCAAGCCTTTCATCCCCGAGAGGGTTGAGGTTATTCCATTTCTGGAAATACTCACTTTTCACGAGTATATTCTCTGGACCCCTAAACACGTTAGGTGGTGACATCGCCGGACCGGGTCTATTACACATGCCTCAGAATTAATGTTGGGACAGTAAGTTTTTGAAATCTCATTGGTACATGCCAGGATTTAAACCCGAGCCTCATTGATGTGAAGTTATCATCATGTGAAGCGGGCTCTCGGGCACCGCTATTCAAAGCTATCACTGCAAAGTAGAAACATGTAGCAGGTCTTCAAATAGAAATCTTCCATCTTTAGTTGAATGGCAAAGACTAACCAAAAGATTTCAGATAAAAATAACACACACTCATATCGCTGTAAGTACTCGGGAGAATCTGATGAATATAAAATATTGAAATTGAGGGCAATTACGCTGAGAGATGACTGTCATAATCTGTCAGAGATCCTCAATGTAGGTACGTCAGCTACGGACACATTTGCATATGTAATTGAACTAATTGAATATGGCGTACATGTTTCCGCTGTATTAGATTTATGGATAAGTAATGACAATTACGAAGGGAACAGTGATCGTGAAGGAATGGAAAGGACCGTGGATGCGAAATTAAAAGCATAGCATCCTACCATGAACGCGTAGACTGCAGATTCATTCCTATAAGATACAATACAAGATAAACTCAACTCTAAGGATTTAGAAACAAAATTCTTAGTACAGGCTCTGCTGATGTTACTCGAATTGTGTCCCACATTGTATCTATACATATATAAAATGCTTTGTCCTGAATGACTGACTGACAGGCTGATCGAAGAGACCTGAAATTTAGAGGGTGTGTCACTTGTATGACGTAGGCATCCGATAAGAAACAGGCTATAGATATACCTAAGTACATACTACTCCGAAACGATAACACCTAGAAACTTGAAATGTGGTATGTAGGTGTATTATGTTTCGCAGGTAACCTAGTGAAGGGATTTATGGAAATTGCCAAGGGAACGGGAATAAACTGGATGATGGAAAGATTTGATTGTTTGTTTGCTTGTATTGAATAGGCCGATGCTACAGGAGCGATTTTAAAAATTCTTTTGCCAATGCAAAGCTTACTTTACTGGGAGCAACATAGGCTATATTTTACTCTCGTATTTCCGAGGGATTGGGAACTACGCGGGTGAAACCGCGAGGCGCTGCTGGTAGAGGTATATTTATATTTTAGAATAAATTTCATATTTCAGTGTTTTTCTTGACGATATTTAGTGTGTGTCAAAAATGCTGTGCAATTTACATTTTGTCAAAGGTTTTTCTAAACGGTACTAAATCATTAAACGTTATATAGCTTTACACCTAAGTAATTGCTTTTCTCTCGAACCAGGTATTAAGACACAAATGTGGCTTTAATAACTTCCTAGATCCCTCAATGGAGAGGCAAGATCTAACGGAAAGTATAAATTTTCATTATTGAAAATCGTATGTGCCGCCATGCGCGCGCGCCGGCGTTCCGTCAGTCAACGTGATCGATGGTCCGCCGGCGCAGGGAGCTGGTATATCATTTGGTAGTAAGAGTGTGTAAATTAATTTTTAATGGAATTCAAAACAGTAATTTCTCAATGTAAGTAGAGAAAATTAACGCAGAGCTACGATTGTAATGTTGTAACTATTACACTGATTTAAGGTCAACGTAGACACACGCATAGAGACGGGATAGGCGGGAAAGCGGTATTGATATAAGCAATTTTTTTGTTTTTTTTGTAATGTTCAAATTTGTGTGCAAGCTGTAAAAATTTTTTTTTATGGTTCCAAAAATTTATTGAAAAGTAAAATGAAAAGTCCTTTCTGGACAATCCAGTTTTAAAGCTATCATTTTTAAATATTTTACCTATCCTTATTTAAATTATAAACGCGAAAGTAACTCTGTCTGTTGAGCTTTCACGCCTAAACCATTGAACCGATTTATTACTTGCCTGCATGCCTGCTTGGAAGCCTATTCCACGCGAACGATGTCGCGGGCAAAAGCTGGTATTTAAGTAAAGTTTAATACCTACCTGTTTCAACTTTTATCCACCTACATTAGTGCAATGTATATTACATTAACTACAGCAACAGTCAATTTTCTTTTTCGGACATGCACAGAGGTAATAAGTTTATTACGGGGACAAAAACCGGCGGCAACTTGGCATGTTTTTGCCCACTCTCGTGTAATGTGTACCACTGTGCGCCTCGGGACTGGAGTTGTTAATTTTGCACGCAAGCGCATTTTTATTCACGTAGGTACTAAATTATTGAGTTCGCGTAGTTCCCGTTCCCGTGGGAATACGGGGATAAAATATATCCTATGTGTTATTCGGACGTGTACGCTATGTAACTATAAAGTTTCATCAAAATCCGTTCAGTAGTTTTTGTGTGAAAGAGGAAACATCCATCCATACATACATACATCCATACATCCATCCATACAAACTTTCGCGTGTATTAGTAGGATTGAGAATAGCTATAAGTACTAAACAATGTGTAACAGAATAAGCGCAATTCCTGAAATTAGTTTGTTCATTATCGACTTCATAATCGAATTCAGTTATTTAAAAAAAAAATGTGTTATATTTCCAAAAAATGTATTAGCATACCTACCTGAGTTTAGGGCTACCTATGGAAACCGTACTACTTTTGCTCTTTATTTAAGCAATTTGGTTAGACAAAACTAAAGTATAACAAATGCATAAATATTTAATTTAATTCCACTTGTTCTACATTATATCAAAGCAAAAGCGCAAAACAAAATCTTGCACGCAGTCTAATTTAAGCTTAAGCTAAATGAAAGTATTACCGCATCTGTTAAGTAGCAGCGTTAATTAGCGGCCAGGGTTCGACTCCCGGCGATGGTATCGACAGTTGCGTGCGCGCAGATTGCGTTCGGTCCTTTTATTTGTCGGTTTAATGGTTGCGCTTTGGTGAAAACTTAATATTCACGGCCGTATAAGATTGTATAGAAAGTTTTACTGAAGATTACCAAGTGATATTTCATTAAATTTTGATAAAACTGGTAGTAGGTATTTTTGTGCAGAGACTCTGAATCAGAGTTAAAAATCTTTTCAACACACTTGCTCATAAAGTGGCTCTAATTTCACTGCAATTAGGCACATAATGACACCTATAATCAAACTGAGACTTTTTGTTTGCTATTATTCACTAGTGAGTTATAGATTTTTTTTTTCAATTTTGTTGCTAGAGTTGCTTTGTTCTTAAAAAAGTTTCGATACAAAAAAGATCGTATTCAATCGTACTAATAAATTAATACACAAATATGGCTTGCTCATTTCATGCAACTTCGTATTTAAATAGATCATTTCAACTTGTACGTGTTTAATAAACAAAACTTTCACTCAAATATAACTTTGGTTTTCTCTGTAAAAACTTTAAATACCCCATTTTGTACGTGGCTAAAACGCTATCCACGACAAACCAAAGAAAAAGAAACCTAATTTTTTTAGTCCATGGCCGATCGCCATTGTAAGATGCGAGCGCATAGGAAAACGAGGCTGTATGGGCCTAGATCCTTTTGCCTTTTCCAAATTATATAAATAAAAAATTGGAAAACCAATTAATTTTCCCCGCCATTGCGAATGATTATTTTAAAATGATTTTTTAGTATTATTTATTCACAAGTGTGTTGAAAAACGTCGTATGATACACGTGTGTATTGATGATTACCGTCCTCGGCTCTCTTATGACCCTCGCCTACGGCTCGGGTCTCAATGGCGCCTCAGCGGTAATCACCAACTTTACTCACTTGTACCATAATGTACTATTACTTTAATTTGTCGTGTTTAGTGCTGATGGCACAATTGTGAAACAAAACAAAAATTACAGGGTTCTAGTAGAGCTGTTAAATCATTATTGAAGATCATTTTGTGCAGCAAGAAACCAACAAAGAATATTATTATAAAACTCTTAGTAATACAAAAAATTACACACATAGACCAGGTATACCCTTACCAGGAAATTATGTCTACAAATACTTGTTAAATTATTTATTTAAAATTATTATTTAAAAAATACAGCATCTGTTATAATCACCGCTTAACTTTGAACACTGTTTTGTAGCAAAGACCTGGTTAAGCCTGAGTTAAATCTCGGGCTTAATAATTTAGACGGTAAAGTTTCCACAAAGCCCTGAGCTATTAACTCAACTCTCACTTAACTATAGCTTACATAACATCCAGTATCTTCTAAATAAAACACTTTCCAAACCAATTATAGCTGGTTCCATCCGGTTTCAACGGTCCCATAACTCTCCCGCCTTAACAGAACCGCTGGTCTGTCTGTTCGTTTATTAAACTAAGCCGCCGTCATCTATATAAATATACTCGTAGAAAATTAGGAAAGTGACTGCCTGACTGACTGATCGATCGAGCCACACCAAAACCGCTGGGTGAAATTTTGCACAAAGGTTGCTGTGAACAATATAAAGGGATTTTCCCAATTCCCATGGGAACGGAAATAAACATTATGGAGGAGCGGAGGTAGAATGCTCCATCGTGAAAAGGGAAGATCTTCCTTTAGGAGAGGTGATCGTGCCTGGCCGCGGTTCATTTTGGACAGTTGTATTTATACAAACTCATGAGAAATCTTCGATAGCGCGGTTTAGAACAGTTCTATGTAGTCTCTGCAACATTATCTGCGGAGGCAATGCCACTAGGCAGTGGGCAGTGGGCACCCGCTGGTATTTCAATAAAAAAAAGTTAAAAAAAAAAATGAAAATGTACAGTCGCCGCGC